>CM052543.1:140935234-140967368 GCA_028533065.1 Trachops cirrhosus
AGAGGCAGGGGACAGTGGAGGTGGTAGTGGGCGTGGTGGGGTTTGCAGTGGCGGCAGCTCTCCTGTGCTTGGCGTCAGACAGAGGCAGGGGACAGTGGAGGTGGTAGTGGGTGTGGTGGGGTTTGCAGCGGCCGGCAGCTCTCCTGTGCTTGGTGTCAGAGAGAGGCAGGGGACAGTGGAGGTGGTAGTGGGCGTGGTGGGGTTTGCAGCGGCCGGCAGCTCTCCTGTGCTTGGCGTCAGAGAGAGGCAGGGGACAGTGGAGGTGGTAGTGGGCGTGGTGGGGTTTGCAGCGGCCGGCAGCATGCTGTTCCAGAGGAGCTGGACTGGCAGGCGCGGCCACGGCCTGACCGCTGCCTTTGCCCGCCAGGACATGGTGAACCGGAGGATCGCGATGGACATGATTCTCAAGATGGCGGACTCCCAGCGCTTCAGGCAGTTCATCCTGCTCACTCCTCAGAGCATGAGGTAACGGCCAACACTCGGCTCTGACTGTGTGTGTCACGTATGTAAATCGGGAAAAAGAAACCTCTTATAATCTTATTTCTTAAAATGCAAATGCACAAATGACCCATAAGAGGAAAAATTAGCCTCCATACTAGTTCCGGAGATGTAAGATAATTTTTTGTTTGCAGATATTTAAAATGTTGTCTGCGTCATCTCCCTTCCATAACAGAAGCATGTTGACTTGAATATGATTGTTGGCTTGCTGCTATTTCTGTTTTGAATCTGCTCTTCTATGGTCCTCATGGCCGTCCGATGTAACACAGTTTTAGTGATTCCTTTTAGACTAAAGAAACAGTTCGTGGTTTCCGAAGTGTTGGCCTTTTCCTGGAGGTTACAAGTACCAGTCCTTCTAAATAAAGGGCCTACTCTGCTGTCAGGCAGCACTCACTGGGCACCTGTACGGCGGCGGCACTGTGTTGCCGAGGGCCATCCTTCTCTCTGAAGGGGTCGCTTTGATTATATGGGGCTCACAGTTGTCGTTAGGAACGTCAGGCAGCTCCTTTCTGGCTAGACAAGAAGAAGGAGAGTAAGAAACAGTTGATCTGTATCTTCTTTATTTTCTTTTCCTCCCAACTGGAAACTCATAGCACTTAGCGAGAAGTTAGTATTTCTTCTGGAGCTTTAGATATTAGACATATCCCTTTATTAGCAGATAACAGCCAATTAGATTTATGTTTTCATGAGGAGTATTAGAAGTTTCTTGTAATGTGAAATTTTTCTTGGGAATCTGAGTAATACATTTTCTTTCTCCTAGCTCACTCCCATCAAGTCAGCTGATCAGAATCCTTCGAATGTCTGACCCTGAGCGAGGACAGATGACCTTGCCCTTCCGACCTGTGACTCAAGAGGAAGAAGAAAATCGAAGCTGATTTGTCCTCATGTGGAAAGCTTTGTGAAGGGAAAGAAATTAGGGACTGTTCGATGTAATAAAGCGAAACTTAAGATATTCTCAGATAAAAGAGATTCCTTGGTATAGATGACCACAGTAAAATATGTAAATAAGCCAACAACAACCAGCAATTTAAAGTTGTTATTGCTTTACTTTGAGAAAATCAGTTTCATAGTACTGGTTTTAAATCTTCTGTTGCTTTGTTTTATTTTTAACCATCTACTTTTATAGATTCTTTTTCAGAAGTAAAGTTTTGTACATATATACATGTACATATTTGTTTTGTTTGGGTTTATTTCTATAGACTTTGTAAGAATGAAAATAAACGTTTTGATCTCCTGATGATATTTAGTTCTGCGTTTCAAGAGTAGGACTCTCATCGCAGGAGGTGGGGTGCGCAGTCCGTCCGTGGAGTGGAACCAGTTTACAGTGGATTTCTTACCTGATTTCTGCTTACTGATTATGAGGGGCTCACACAGGACCTAAAAACTTGGGTCAGAATCCCTGTACAAGTCATCTTTAACCCCGGAGGTACAACCACAGATCGGGGCTATACTTTTCATCACTGCTCCATCAACTTTAAAACGCTGTCTGTTTATGCGACACTTCGTGGAGCACTAAGCATCACGCGCTCCGACCCAGTGTCATTCCCTCAGCCCTTAACTGTCGTCCACTCAGCTAGGCGGCTGCCTGTTCAGAACTGGATTACAACAGATCCCTGCACCCCGACCTGCTGTGTGCTTGCCTGGTTTAAAGTCCCTCAGTCTTCAATCCAGGGGCCGGCAAGGCCTTGCTGGGCTGAGAGAGGACACAGGCCAGAGGGACCGCTGACCAGGCTGGGGACACCGGGGAGGATAGTGGCCCTGCTAGGGAAGGACACAGGTCCTCCAGGAACCAGAGGCCATCCTGTTGATGGTGAGCTGGCATCACTTAAAGGTACATCCTGATCACAGCGCTGTTCAAAAAGGTGCTTCTTAGAATGATAAAATACAGCGAGAAATGAAAATATTGTAAGAAATGGAATTTGTGGACTTAAAAAAAAGGCATGAATAAGACTTCTGCCTTTATTCTCTATGCTTGATACTAGGATTAGTGCAAAACTTAAAGAAGACAATGGATATCCAACAAGAAGCATTCCCTACGTTGCCAGCCATAAATATTTATGGAATGGAAAAGGGGGTATTCTAAGAAAAAACGGCAGTATTTTAAAAAGAGCAGCACTTCTATAGTTACTGAGAAAAACTGGATTTTGTCTTATTTTGGTGGACGATGGGAGTTTTAGCCTTAAATTGAGATCCACTGACAGATGAGAAGTCCAAAACTTGTGCTCTTCTAATCTAAGAATTTGAAGAAAGAGAAACGTGTGCTGAATGTCTTAAACATCCCTCACTAACCATACAAAGTTTGATTTTTTAAGTTACATTTATAAAAAAATTTCTATCAAAACTATTTTAACATGCATGTGCTTTTTCAAATAAAAAATAGAATATACCAAATGCATAAACTTATATTAGTTAAATAAATTCAGTGTCTGAGTTTTTGTGATGGTTTTTGAATGTTCTTAATGCAGAATGGGAAATACAATCCTCAGGAATTCACGCGTCTCTTGTCGAGGCAAAGATTATTCATTGCTTTTTGCCCCACGAAGTATTGGTTTCAGTTATCATAAGGGAAACTATCTTTAGTTAGTGTTCTAATTAATAGTAACCTTAATTGAAAGAAAAAAGTGTTCTTTCAAAATACATGTAATTTCTAAAAATAACTTGATACGTGTTGAGTGACTTCAATACATAAGACAAATGACTCCTCACCCCACAGCCCGGCCTGAGCTCGGCTGTGACTGAACGGAGTAGCCAAGTCCCGAAGACTAGGAAGAAACGCTTCCTTCGCCTCTTAACTTCTGCCTTCTCAACTCTTTGGGGTGAACGTGATTAAAAGCATTCTTACAGTGACAGGTGTGATGAGTTGTAGTAAACCAAGGTGTAAACAAAACAGTCACGCTGACAACGCGGAAAATTCAGGCATTGCTGCTTCCCTGAGTATTTTCTGAGTTCCCCTTCTGCCTTCCGTCCTGTAGACGTTTCGCATGTCCTCAAAGTGCCTGGACTCTTTATATGTGGAGACCCAAAAGCTTCAATTCTGGTTAAGAAACTATTGCCTGGGACCGATGAGCTGGAACAGAAAGGCCACCGACTACGAAGAAAACAGTGAGTGATCCAGGGGGTCTGATGAGAGTGTCTGAGTGCAAATGAGGTGTGGTACAAATTAGTACAGTTTTTTTTATGTCCAGAGTCAAAACTTTTCCAGTTAGAGTCATGACTTATTTATATGTCTACACAGATGCCTATACTTGGACCAACTCTGGTTTTCAGGAAAATTGGTTTGAAACTTAACAGTTCTAAAAGTTTAAACAGTTAACTGATAGATCGTCACTGGAGTAAATGACAATGGCCTTGAAGAGATGTAAAAATATTTAAGAAAGTAACGATATAAATTCGCTGTTTGAGTCAGTGAGTAAATTTTTTCCTAATTATATATAACATTGATACCTAACCTATTAAATTTTGGCTAGGCATCTGCATAGAAACTGTAGAAACTAAGGAGACCTGACACTACTTACTAATTGGCAAGCTTACAAGGGCTTTGGCTGCCTAACTTTCCTCTAGTTTAAGAATGTAGAGATCAATTCATTAAAAAATGGTTACGTTCCTGCCATCTGCTGGCGACTCTTAAACATGGGGAATTCTGTGAGCAACACACTACATCGGCCCTCGAGGAGCTTACAGCCCCCTTAGGGAAACGATACCAGATATAACTTCAGATCGCGGTGGTTGCTGTGAGTAATAATTCAGGGGAAGGAGTTGAAAGTTGAGAGAAGTGGCATTTCGGAACTCTTTGCAGAAGGTAATTTATGCAGAGGCCTAAAACAAGTGAGAGAGAGAGTTACGGGCAGAGGAAATGAGTGCAAAGGCCTTAGGGTGAGAATGAGCTTCCTGTCCAGGAATGAAGGCCAGTGTTGGTGGGGATGATGAGCAAAGGGGATGCTGGGCTGGCGGATGCGGGTCAGGGGTAGGCAGAAAGAAGCTCTAGATCATTTGGGGTCCTGAGCCCATTCTCCCCTGGTCTAGTAAACACAAAGGCCCCTCTGGCCGCCGTGTGAATAGGTAAGGAGTGCACAAGGCTAACGTGGAAAGAAGCGATTTGGAGGCTCCTGCGACGGTCCAGTTAAGAGGCCATGGTGACTTGGACTAAAGCAGTGGAGACAGACACGTTCAAATTTGAAATCTGGAGACAGTGGGACTTCCAAGAATACAGTGGCGTTGGGAGAGGAATCAAGGATAATTGGCTTGGGGCCTAAAACCCTGGATGGAAGATAGTGCCATCCACAGGGATGGGGAAGATGCAGAGGTGGAGAACAAACTGGTACTGGGTGCGAAACTACACTGGTTACTACATCTGGTACCCAGGGAAGCACAAGTCCCAAAACAGAAATAAACCCAAACCACGTGGCGCTGGCTGGAAGGACCTTGAGAAGGGTTAAATTCATGAACACATGAATCTTAAGGGCCTTCAGGAGAGTGTTAACCAAAACATAATGGGTCTCGAGGATGCTCTGGGTGAGAGCTAAAAGAAAGTAAGGAGACACAATTTGGAAGCAGGAGAAAAGGGGCCCTTGTTATGCCGGGGTGGGAAGCTCGGCAAACGATGTCATGGTCACATGGAAAACAGGAAATGTTCCTAACTTACTGGTGCTCTATCCGAAGAGATTAGCAGGTAGAATTTGAGAAGTGCCTCCTGGCTCCTTGCTGCTATGACAAAGTGTGAGAGGAGAGAAAGGAACGAAAGAATAAGCCGTAACATATAAAAGAGCCAGGACTATTTCTTATTCCCAGACTCTCTTTCAAAGGGCACCTGATTCCCAAACTGTGTTTCGTGTGAAAAATCAGATCAGGGTAGGACTGCAAGATGCTTTGCTAGGACCTCAGAAAGAGCTAAGGCTGTGCTTTCAGACCTTCTCGGACAGATGGAAGGGCTGCGCGCTGTGAGGAGGCACACGTCAGCCCTGTGTTCTTTTCCTGTGCCCTCAGGGTCCCTCCCCTAAGCCCCCAGCCGCGCCAGGTCCCTGCCTCTGCTCAAGCTGCCGCAGGCCTGCAGTTATTCACAGCAGAGCAGGCCCCTGAAGACCGCTATGACTCGTGCCCGCATTGCCCAGAGCCTGATGTAACCAAGGAGCCGCCTCACCCCAGCCCACCCTCACTCGGGGCAGAGAGTACGGGGAGGCTCTCAACCTTCCCATCTCTCTGTGTCCCCATGTTGGACTCACCGAGCTCAGGGGTGAAGGGTACCGGGACATTCTGATAACACGTGGGACTGCTCTCTCTGGGGCAGACGCTTGGTGCCATCAGTGCTGTTGGGGTCCTGACTGTCTGGGAGGCGGTTTGCTTGCTCGGTTTCTGTTGAGCAGACAAATGCAAGGTGTAGACCTCGAGCTCTGGTCTCATTGAATGATCCTACGGCAGGCAAGGCAAGAGTGTTTTGAAAAAAGGACTCAGTAAAAAAACGGATCAGATAGCACTGCACTGTGTGACACTGTACCAGCGACCTGTGTCAGACTGAAGTGAGAAACAGTCCCTCAGTCACACTAGCCGCACGTAGCTGGCGCAGACCCTCACCACCAAAGGGTGTGTTGGCTGGGACCGTGGGAAGAAACCGAACAGCTCTAGGCGTGCTCTGGAAACGCAAACCTGCCTTAGAGTTCTGGATGGGGTCTCTCCCTCCGTCCTTCCTCGGGGTTTCCAAGGTCAGAGTGCGGTTTCCTCGCAACAGAGAACAAGCAGTGTGCTTTTCATTTGGGAGGGTGGACGCCTTCCTTCCCGCAGGCTTCTTCTGGAGGACGCTGCCCAGCCTGCTGGGCGTGTCCTCCGTGCGGTGGTGCAAGGTCACGCGTCGTCGGCACCACGGTCACACTGAGATACAATTTATTTTCACGTCACGAGCGTTGTTCGAGAGTAAGAAAAGTTGTATGTTTTCTGTCAACTTAACGTACCATATGAATTGTCCCTCTTTCGAGGGCCAGGGTGACTTTGGAAGGTTGCTTTTTTCCCCTTTTGTTGTCATTAATTCTTCGAATTCCAGTTGTGTGTTTAAGGGTAGATTCAGTAAATTATTATTAGTAGACCCTTGATAATATGAACATCTGTTTCAAATTTAAAATTAAGAGATAAGAATTGAGGGAAAAAGTCAAATGTTATAAATTTATTTGGGACATCTTTTGCCACCTCTTCGGAAGCCTTTGAAAATTCAAGCAGAAATCAATACACTTTCATCTTTTTTTTACTTTCAATAAATAATATCTTTGTGTGTATGCATATATAGATAGGTATACTTAATTAATGAGTCATCTAGCAGGACTTTTAAGTTTTATATTGCATTAATTCCAAAACAGCTCTTTCCATATTGGGGGGATGCAGATGAGGTGAGAGTTAAGGCAAACCTAAAAGGCATGCAAATGTCGCACGTTTCTATTCACTGGTAATACAAGCTCTTGTGTGTGGACCGCACGCAGGAGCCCCTGACCCCTCTGCGTGTCTGTCCAGTACTATTTTACAGCAGAATGGTGATACACATAATTAATTAAATTACGTTACCGTGGCGGGGGGAGGGGGGCCTCAGTGCCACTAACATTGTGGAATCAAGGAGACACAAGCATTAGCAAAACAGGAACAAGAAATCATAGAACTCTTTGCAGCACATTTCTGGCCAGGCTTTGGAGGAGGAGGGTTAGTTATGAAATAATATTACACATATCACATTGTGGCAGGTTGTTGGTTGGTTGGTTTTATAATATACGCTTTTGAAAATTCATTAGCAAATGACATTCTCATGCACACAAGTGTTTCAAACACAAGAAGCAAGTCCATGTATAGGTAGTCCAAGCAATATCTGTGTGTGTGTGTGTGTGTGTGTGTGTGTGTGAGTGTGTGAGAATAGCTGCAGACTGAATGGAACATTGAGACTTCTGTGCGGTCCATAGCGTTGACCTCCGCTCATTTCTGAATGTCACACTGCAGAAGTAATACAATGGAAGGGTCGCTCTTGGCAGCCTCTTTGAATTCATCCAGTGTGATCTGGTCGTCTTTGTTCTTATCCATCTTGCTGAAAATCTTGTCGACTCGCTGCTCAGGCGTGAGGCCGTCCTCATTCATCTTCATCATGATCACGGTGCCCACCATTTTGTAGATAGCCTAGGGAAAACAAGAAGCAGACCATAGAGTTCTCCTGTGATGTGGTAAGGAACTTCAGTTTACGTCAAAGGACCCCTGAAATGGTTTTAAAGAAGAGGATGATATAATCATGTATGTGTGAGTTTCAAGACCAATTGGGTAGAGTAGGATTTTGGATGATTGCCAGGTTTCTGGCTGGAGGAACTGGGTGGAAAGAGTAGCTCCGTGGGGAGATCAAGAATCATGGGTTAGGAGCATGATTCTTGTTCCTCGGGGAGGAAAAGAATGGTTTCCGTTTTAAACACTCCGAGTGTGAGGTGTAGATGCCAGTCACCACGCCCTAGCCCTGGGGGATTAGGAAAGGATGAAGTCTGGTCTCGCCTGCTCAGGAACTTACAACCTGTTTAGATGATCAAGCAAGACGGACCACTAAAATTTAGCCCTGAATGAAGTTTGTGTAAGGAGAGCTGTGGAATAGGTGCTATGTTCATAAATTAAATACTCGGGCAAGAAAATTCCAACTGTTTCATTAATCATACGAAGTTAGTTGTCAATGTGGAAACTTCCTAGGTAGAAACAATTTTTCCCCCTTAGGAAAGCGCCTTAAAAATAAATGCCCATCTGTACAAAGACTTGCAGGTACACATTCACAGCAACATTATTAACAGCAAAAAGTGGAAATGACTGGTGAACAGATTAACAAATATGACATATTAATACAATTGAATACTATTTTAGCAATACCAAGGAATGTAATAAATCCTACAACATAGATAAAAAAAAAGGAAGCCAGACACAAGAGGCCACATACTTGTAGTGTTTGACTTCATTTACATGATGTGTCCAGGAAGACAAGACCATAGGGACAAGGCAGACCAATGGTTTACCGAGTCTGGGGGAGGAGATGGGCAGGTGGGCAAGGGGAACTTACCGGGGGAATGAAAATGTTCTAAAACTGGATTAGGGTGATGGTTGCACGCTTTGATAAGATTAATAAAAATTGTACAGTTAAAAGGGGAGGATTTGTGGTCTGTAAATTTTGACTCAGTGGAGTTTTATTTTTTAAAAAAAAGGAAGCTGGTGGGGCCACAGCAGCATCTTATACCCGCAGAGGAGGCTCGTTGGGGGAGGTGGGCGACTTCCGGCAGAGCAGAGCTCAGCCGCTGACGAGGAAACGGAGTCCTGAGACACCCTTCTCACCCAGTAAACTCATGTTTGTGGGAGATCTGGGAGCGTGTGAGTGGCTGGTCAACATGCTGATTCTCAGCTGACAGTGCCTAGGGGCTGGGACCTGTGAGTTCCCAGCACTGTGCTGGAGTAGGGGACGGGATTAAAAGAAGTCAAGGGTTGGCATGTCACTAGCCAGGCTCCTGAGGGAAGAAACCGAGCCACCGTAGCTCATGCCCAAGGAGCCGGGGCACAGCCTTCTGTGCCCTGCACCCCAGGTCCCATCCGCACCCCAGAGCGCCCACCGCTCACCTCAATGATCTCCAGCATCTCCACGCGGGTGATCTTGCCATCGCCGTCCAGGTCATACATGTTGAAGGCCCAGTTCAGTTTCTGCTCGAAGCTGCCCCTGGAGGTGATGGACAGGGCACAGATGAACTCTCGGAAGTCAATGGTGCCGTCCCCGTTCTTGTCGAAGGTTCGGAAGGCGTGCTGGGCAAACTTGGAGGCGTCTCCGTAAGGGAAGAACTACAAAGCAGAACAGACACACATGGTTCAGGTGTCGGCCGGGAAAGAAGCACAGGCTCCGGTCTAGGCTGAGGTCTGAGCCAGGACAGAACAAAAGGTCACATCACCAAGGATGGTCACATGGCACTGCCAGAGGGGCCGTGACAGGCTCTCCTATCTGAACAGCCATTTGGCCCAGTGCTCAAGGCCAAGGGCAGGCACAGGGTATCAGTCCATCTCTCCGCTGACCTCCCTCACAAGCATCCTTGGTGTTTCCTGCAGGCGAGGATGGGCCCTGGGTGCAGATAGCTAGCATCCCTCACCTGTGGCCTCTCTGGTCACTCTAACAAGGGCAAGGACTGGGCAGGTGGCAGACTTCTCTCTCTGTGTGTGAGGCAGTGCTACATGAACTTCCAATTCCTCATGAGAAAATCTGGGCCCACTGCCCCCAGTGGCTGCAGCGGGATTGCCCAGACCTTTCTCCTGCTGCCAGCTCCCTGCCCCCAGCCTGCTGTCATCTCTGGCTTTTCTTTTTAGAGCAGGCATTTAAAAGTCATTACAAATAGAACATGACTGGGCTTACTTTTGAGAGATAGAAAGAGGTTTCTTCTCAGAGCCATGAGTTGGCAAAGGTGCTGGGGAAGACAGACAGACAGAGGAGGAGAAGGCAGCGCAGACCTTGAGAAGCCAGGCCGTGCAGCATGAGGCAGTGGCCTTGGACCCAGACTAGACTAAGGCAGTCACAAATGGCAGGGACTCTGTCTGCCCCAGCAAAGCTGAAGGACATTCTCCAGGTGAGAGGGTAGAAAAGAAACAAATAAACCTCAAAACACCTTTACTCTTGCCCAATTAACCATATGTTATTTTAAAGCAGAGAAGGTATATATGTGTTTCCGGATGAATAAATCCAGCAAATACAAAATTCAAAGCATATTCTTGAGGATGTCACTGGTATTGTTGTTCCTTTGTAAGTTTTGCCACTTGTTAGTGGGACAGGCTGGCCCTTGGGGGACCCTGAGTTTCTCGTTCTCGCTGTATATCCTGACCTGGGACCTGCTGCCCACTCCTTCTACGCCTAGAAGCATGCTGGAAGGTAGCAGATTTCCCTCCAGCGATAAAACATGCTTTTCCAGGTCAGGATCCCATATATGAGGCCCAGGGAAGGGACCAGCATCGCAGGGAGGAGGAGCCAACTTAGGCTTGAATTTCAGTAGCAGCCACTTCCAGATACCAAGACCCGTTCTGGTTACTCCTGCTTTGCAACAAACCACCCTAAGACTCAGAGGCAATCATTTTAGTAATCTCAGAAAATAAAAATTTGACATCCATTTTTTTTCATCAAGCAACTTCTCTTCCTGTGGTTGTGAAGGGCAACTTTCTCCTTCGTTCCCTCATCCCCTAAACATATAACATTTCTGCTATCCTTCACTGTGCATTATTCATCAAAATCCGTTGTGACCTTTATCTTCCCAGGTCCTGTCTTCAGTGCTGGGAATACAGAGATGGGGACCTCGCACTTAATGGGGGAACCCAGCGTGAAATTTACAACAGTCATGCTATCGGGTCAGAGCTAGAACCCAGTAGTGGACAAAGACTTCCTAAAGCCCTAGAGTGGCTTCAAGGAGGGGCGTTATGGAGGGAAGAGGCTTCCTTCTTCTTTCACCTGTTCTGCGGGCTCCCCCTCTCGGGAGCTCAGGCACCTGACCATGTGTAGCCAGGTACTGGGTTTTAAACTAAGCAATTTGAACTTGAAAATTTCTAAATAGGTAAAATTGATCCTCCCTCTCTCTAAACTATGTTTTACTCACACTTCTGACACCAGCCTTGTGGAGTTTTTCCCCTGCACAACCACGAATGCTCCAACTCTCTGGACACCAACTGGGTGCCCAATAACTCAGTTCAGTGTTGACACTAACTGCCGATAGCATAGACCCCACAGGTCAAAGGTACGGTCCCACAAGACTGCCCCCACTTGAGATGTCAGTCACAAGTCCCAGGTTGCCACCTGTACCTCTGATAGACTTGCTGTAAAGTTGGGGGGTCCCTTAACCCCCCCCCTTTGAAAATGTGCTGCAGTGACGCATGGAATTCAGACAGGCACTTCATTTACTGTTCCCAGTGTGTTATAAAGGTGTAGAGGAAACAACTCAGGAGCAGTCCAACAGAAGAGATGCACAGGACAGGTATGGGGGGACGGTGTGTGGGGCTTCCATGTCCTCTGTGGGCACACTACCCTCCCAGCGCCTCGATGTGGCCACCAGCCTGGAAGGTCCTGAACCCTACAGTGTACGGGGTTTCATGCAATTTCATTACGTAGGCGTGGTTGATTAAATCACCAGCCATTGGGCATTGCCTTCTATCTCCAGCCCCTCGTCCCTCCCTGGAGGTCTGGGGTGGGGTTGAAAGTTCCCGCCCTCTAATCCTGCTTTGGTCTTTCCCTGACCAGCCCCCATCCTGCAGTTATCTAGGGGCCCCCAGCCACCAGTCACCTCATGAACACACAAAAGACACTGTTGTCATTCCAGAGATTCCTAGAGTCTGAGAAGCTTTTGTGTCAGGAACCTGGACGAAGACCAGATAGGTACTTATTGTATCACAGTATCCTCTGTGCCTTGTGCACGAGTGGTCTTCATCGCGCTCTAGGCGGTGATGTTTGCTGAAGTGTCCATCGGGCCAGGCATCTTGGGCGGAGCTGGTACCTGTGAAATAACCTAACAGCAGAGTGGATCGGGCCTCTCGGCTGATCCGAGTCTCCTTCGGGCTGTCTTCCTGCCAGCCTTTCCCGTAGGTGCTGACAGGACACACCATCGGCAATTATTTTTCTCCCTCTGAGAGGTTTTCTGGCCATGTAATCCGTTGCCTATCTTATCTCTCACAGCATATTTTTAAGCTAAGGGATATCTGACAGCTTTATCTAAAAGTAGCTGGGCACCTTAGGTCAGTGTATTAAAAATTAATATAGTCTAGATATCCTTGAGGAAAAAATCAATGGTAAAGTTTGAGCATAAAAGTTACATACTCCTTGCAGAAGGTCTGTACCTGACTTTTACAGCCAATGTGTCTGTGTCTGAAAAACTGGGTGTGCAAGAGCCCTCAAACATCGGAAGGGGCTGTTTCCTTTCGAAACCTCATCTTATCATGTTCTGAGTGCTCTGAGCTTTTCCAATCAGGGGAATGCTTTTCTTCTGATGAAAAAATTTAGCTCTGGCTGGATCACCACAGAAAAATGAAGCCACACTCCCTTCAGCCTCTTCAGGAAGAAATCAGGGCCTTGAACTCATCATATTCACTTCTCTTAGAGGGAAACAGTACCTGAGAAGTAAAAGTATTTTTTTTTTGCATATTGTTGCTTAAAATGTGTTTTTATTTTTTTAAGTCAATGCACTTTGCTTCCACACCTATATTACATGTTCATGTGAAAATAATTTTTGGTGGCACTAATAATCTACAAATCTTTTAATATAATAGATAAGAGAACTTGGAGGCTGAAAAATTACATATAAGTAATTGTATATATTTCACTAATGTCTTAGTATTATCGTTCAGGCTGCTAAAACAAACTCACAGACTGGGCAGCTCAGGAACAACAGGAATTCTCCCCAGAGTTCTACAGGCTGGAAGTCCAAGATGAAGGTGTCAAAATGGCTAGGATCTGGGGAGGGCCCTCTTCTGGGCCACAGACATCTGACTTCTCACGTGTCTCTCGTTCCTCTGCTTTACGCCCCTATGTCCCGACTCTGTCCCTAGGTGTCACTAAACGTGCCTCTTGCTTTCACACTTCACGTGCCTCCCCTTTGTCACCCCATGTCATCTTGGTCAGTCAAGAAATCCCACCTTTTCTTTACGTCCATCTCAAATGCTCCACCACCATGAAACTTTCAGACTGGCCTGAATCTCCCCCTGTGCTTGGTTTGTGCTTCACTTATTTAGATGACTCTCCCCAAACCCTGTGCCTCAGACCTGTCCTTATCTCTATTCCCCCTGGCCCGTGTGACGATTTGCTCATCTCTGCACCCCACCCTCACCTCAGCTCTTCCCATAGGGCCTCTCAAGGAGAAGATCCACGAACACCTGGTGAGCCAGGGTCTGTGGTCTTGCACATCTTTGATTTGTCTTAGTGTCACTTCTCTGAGCAGCTCACTTTCCTCTGTGAAATGGGAATGTTGCATTAACTGAATGCACATGCTTCCACGAGGCAAAAGAAGGGTTTTTGCTACAACTGAATGGTCTTGAGAAATACTAAAATATTCATCATTAAAATGTCCACTCTTGCACTTGCCAAATTCCCTATACAGCTTCACTGCTTTTTCTCCAAAAAGCTGACCACCACACAACATATTTTAATTATTTATTCATTGTCTTTCTTTCTCCATGAGAAGTATCAACTCCAGGAGGGCAGAGAGCTTGGCTGCTATGCTATTTTGTTCAGCACCTAATTGCTACAGAGTAGGTGCTCAGGAATTATTAGAGAATAAATGAGTGAACTAATTTCTTTTTGAGCTGTTCTTCCTAATAACTGTACCATGTAGTTGCAACCAATCACTCATTCAGCATCTCCTAGAGTCTTCAAGACAACCCAAGGGGATGGTTTGGTTCTTAACCTTTACTTAGTAACAGAGAGTCGAGTTTTTAGGACAGAGTTTACACCGTCTGTCATTCCTATGCACTTAGGGGATGAGTTATTTAATAGCTACTACTGTACTAAAATTCCCAGACTGCACAGTCCATTGGCTCACCGATGTATCCACAGCCCACAGCACAGGTTCTGCAGACGGTAGGGGCCGCATAGGATCTGGCTGAATGACCCCGTGGAAGGAACATTTGCAGGGCCAACTCGAGGGTAACAAATGCTGCTGCTGAACACGCCCACCACTTGTTGAACATCTATTAGATTCTAGCCAGCTCTGTCCAACTTCTTGTGATGATGGATTACTCTATGAACCACATTGTTCAAAATGATAGCCACTAGCCATGTGTTAACCACTGTGTTAGGTGAATAAAATAGAAAAAAAAACACACAGAGTGCTCTGGGCAATCAGGGTTGTACGTAACCCCTGAAATGTTGTTACGTGTGTGTGACAGAGGAACTGAATGCTTTGACATTTAATTCACACATCAGTGTCGACAGCCACATGGGGCTCCTGGGTTCTGTACTGACTAGTATGACCTACGCTCTGTCGTTAGCTCTCACAGTCCTCCTGCCAAACAGTTATCCTCAGCTCCACCACATGGGCAAGGAAACGAGGTCTCAGAAAAGCCCAGCAAACTCCTAATGCTCTTCCCACTGTGTCAGTCTGTGGCAACGCCTTGCTGAGAGGAAGAACATACAGAACAGGAGAAGGGGGAAAGTTAGGGGGATTTTCATCTGCCTCATCATTTGTTGGCAAGCTTTCGTGATTATCACACAGCCCTGGAGTGGGCTTGGTTCTAAAACTTCTAACGTGTTGCTTCATTTAGTCCTTATAGCCTAACCTACTGCTGTGCACTACCTGTTGTGGGCGAGGAAACAAGCTTCAAAGGTGAAGACTTTTTTTTTGTAGAGGTTCCCATCTGTCTATGGCAGAGGTAGGAGCTGAATGCAAATATGTCTGATCATTTTTGCCACATCTTGTTGCTTCTTTTAGTCGAGTATTAGCTGAGGAAATAAACCTAATTCCACATTTGATGAAGCAAAACAATTTTGTTGCATTATGTAATTTTTAGCTTCCCAAGTCTCTAACAAAAATCCTCAGCTGTGGATATTTATCGCCCCCTTCTGGCACTGTGTGTGTACTACAAAGAAATTACCAAAACACACCTGAGGGATAGTTTTTTTTTAACAACACATTAACTCAACAAACATCTGTTGAGCAGCAACTATGTGTTAAGCACTGTGTTAGGTGCTGAATAAAATATAGAAAAAGACTCAGCGCATTAAGATTAGTGGGGCAAGCAGATATTAATAGCTACATAAATAAGTATAAAATATACTATGATAAATTGCAAGTATATATATAGAGCTACAAACTAAAGTAATGGAGATGATATGAGAATAAAACTTTAAAAAAATTAGTGTACAGTTTCCTCCCACCGCCCTTTTATGCGAGCTGTTCTTCATCATAGCTTAGGAATGGTTTTTGAGTCTGGAACTTTCTGGGTTCACCAAGTCTGGACCACATCCTCATGGGGAACCAAACACCGTGTGGAAGAAAACTCCAGGCAATCCTTGCAGTCTTTGTCTCTCCCAGGCTACAGTAGGAGATTTTGCAGGAGTTAATCAACTCTCTCAGAAGACAGTTCCCCAAAGACTGCAGGCCCAAACCCTGTATTTCTTTGCAATGATCAATTGTTAATATTAGGAGGGCTGGTGAATGAGCCGCAGGCACCTTGTGCTGAATACGCACTATGTCACTGCCTCTGCATGCTGGACCCCGCCCCCACCAACCAGGGTGGCCCAGAGGCTCTTTGGTGGTGGCATTAAGAAATGGCCTCAAAACACTGGACTTCATTCCCTCCCAGTCTTTCCTCTGCACCATCTTGCTGCTGGTATACCTCATCTCTCCAGAAATGGTTCTAACTTCAGAGTCTAACATTTTGACTCTCCTTCTCCCAGAGCCTGCCTCACACTGATGGGGGACGCAGGTCCCCAGAGGTGCCCTGGCCTGACCCTCAGAGACAGGGAAGTTTGCACAAGGCTAGGTGTGGCCCACTGTGACGCCTGCTGTGCTGTGTCGGAGTGGGAGGCAGCAAGGCCCACGATAGGATGGTCTCTCCAGGGCTCTGCCCACTGCCCAGCTCCTGACTGATGGGGCGGCCCTCACACCTCACACTAGATTTCTGCCCATTCATCGGCCTAACATAGAGTTCACAGTGGGATCAAAGAACAGAAGCGGATTCTTGGACCACTCCACCGCCCAGCCCTGGAGAGTGCTGCCATCCCGGCTCAGGTCAACTCTGTTTCCTAGGTTCTCCAATGTCGGAAGCCTATACTCTCTGGCTTATGAACCCACAAATACTTGGCTTACGAACCCAAGCCTACCCTTATGAACCCTAAGGGCAAGATCTTCTTTACTGCAGCCCTGAAACATGGCTATTGTGCCTCTGAGCTCATTTGCCCTCACCTCTGTGGGGATTAGAGGCTTCTAGCCTCCTGTGGATGACCAGGCTCAGTACCCACGTCCTCAAGCCCTGCTCTCTATCAGGGAGCAAGGTCCACAGCAGGATCACAGGCTTCCTCAGCTGGTTCTTCAAGAAGTTCAGGCATTGAGATAAGTTCTTCTGGGTTAAGTAACTGGTATACGGTGGTACCACTAAGGACGTGGGGTGAGCTGGAGTCAAACCCAGCTCAGTGTGCAGAATGCTGCCTCTCCCGCTCCTGGCAGACCTGCCCAGGCTTCGACACTGAGCTGCAATCCAACTCAGCCACGGGATGGGGGGTCCACAAGTTTCCGCCTCTCTGCCCATCGGTCTGCCTCCTCCCCCCCACATGGACTCCTCCTGAACTCACTCCCTGTCTCTATCTTTGTTAGCAGGGCTGAGCCTTATAGCAGGCATATGGGGAGCAGGACATACCCTACAGGGGAAAAAGGGGCAAGCATATGGCCCCTCACACTGGTCCAGGCTCACCCCTTCCATCCTAGCAGCAGGCTGTGCCCAGGGCAGGCGAATGGGGGCTGTGGTTCCCAGCTCTGTGGTCACCGCAGCTGTGGAGGGAATATGTACCAACCAAGACCAAGGCCAAGGATTTCGGTCAGCCTCCTGGACCTCAGCTGTGGCCCAGCACAACACTGATACTTGGTGCCCCCCACCCCCGCCCCCACACACTAGGGCTGCAGGAGTGTGGTCTGTCCTTCAAAGAAATCAGGACCCACCCACCCAAGGCTGATGAGGGGCAGAGGTGGGATGGGAACCCAGTTCCATTTCACTGTGTGATGTTGGCTGTCAGTTAACCTATCTGAGTCTTAGTTTCCTTATCCACACAATGGGGCAATAATAATGAATACCTATTACACAGAATTGTGAGATTTACTGGAGATGACAGATGTGGAGGATCTCTGAGGCTCCACGGACTTATGCCTCTGGATGCTGCAGGCCTTCGTCCTCTCCCCCTGACCCTTCAAGTCTGCCCTGATGCATCCCATACCCTGAAGCTTACAGACGGACATGAGAGAGAGCAGGGTCAGTGGAGGGTCTCTGCACACGTCTTGGGCTGCTGGCCAGGCTGGAGCCCTTGAGGATTAACTTGGTATTCGGTTTGGTTTCAGGCTCTTCACCCCAGGAAGCACAGTGGGAGCAGGGCCCGCATTGGCTGGGCTGCCTCTCCAGCCCCACTGACCTTACACAGTCTTTGCCTCCTAACTGCTCCCCTCCACTCACTCTCCAGCCTCTCCAACCCAGTCCCCCCACAGCCCCAGAGGGACCTTTTCACACCCGAGTTTGCTCATGTCTGCTTCCTACAGGATTGTTCTTAGGGGAAGGAACAGAAGGAGCCACGGCCCTCAAGCCCTCCCAGGCCTGTCCCACCTCTGGGTCCAGTTTCTGGTCCACTCCCCTGGTCCTCAGACTTTCTTCATTACTCGCTCTCGGCCACACTCATGTTGCTCCCTTTGTCTGGAACGTTCCTTTTCTGCCCCAAACCCGTTAACTCCTACTCATTCCTCAGACCTCGATTCTGCCTTTGTTTTCTCAGGAAATCCTTCTCTGAGTCCAGGTCCCACACAGGCACATCACTGAGTCCCGCCCTTGGCAACACTGATCATAACTGAAGAAATGTTCATGGGGCTGTTTGACCAATGCCCCTCTCCCCCAGGGGACTATAAGCTACATGGAGGCAGAGAATGGCCAGGTTTTGCATCTCCCCCCAACTGTATTCCCTGGTACCCAGTACAGGGCCAGGCCACACAGGTGCTCCCTGAGGAAGTATCTGTCTATTCAAGTAACTCAGCATTGCGGGTCTTCCTCAAGCCTGAAGAGACAGCATCACATTCACACAATGACCACTGAAAGGGCTGAAAAGTGTTCTGATGGCTGTCATAACTCACTGTGCTGAAGGAGGCTCACCATTTGGCCTGAAGACTTGTCATTCCCATTGCTACCTTAGCTGGTGATTCACGAAGGCATGAATCATCCCCAGAGCAGTACGTGAACTTGGTCACGTGGCTAGGAAGAGGAGAGAGACATCTCCCCTTATTTAGAAACGGTGAGTCCAACAACTGTTTCTTGCCAGAGTGTTCATTCAACAGATCCTCACAGAAGCCTAGTTGCTCCCAGGCTTTGTGCTGAGCGTTGTGTGGGCAGCAGGGAGGGTGAGGGGAGGCAACGGGAGTGACAGCGAATGTGACACCTGGTCCCTGTGCTCCAGCAGATGCACCGGATCAGAGGTAGATGCTGCTAAGCACAGGAGCTTCCCGCACGGGCTCTCTGGGAGGAGCCTAAGACACACCTATCCTACCCCACGCCCACAGGGGCCACCGAGATCCCGAGGTCACTTCTCAGAGCTGCCCCTTCACTTGCCCTCCAGGGGACAGTATCCATTTTCTACAGTCATGCCTTCCTCCGGACCCCAGTCTTTACTACAAGGCAAGCACTCTTAATTCATGGTTCTTGTGTAACTACATCTCTTTGAGAAGAAAATCAGTCCTAAATAAATGTCTAGAAAAGGGTTTTTGCCTTTTGGGACAGGAGAAGCATTTTTTTAATGTCTTAGACCAGGTCCCTATTGCACTTTGACCCTTGCTTCACTGCCCCCAGAAGGTCATGAAATCCCAGGGACATTCTGTTACATTTTTATAAAAAACTACATATTGGCAGTAGAAATCCAGACTCCTCACTCATTTCCAGGTCTAATACTTTGTCCTTTTCCCTGGGGGCTGCAGGAGTGTGGTGTCCTTGAAAGAAAGCAGGAGCCCCGCAGGCTAATGAGAGGCAGAGGTAGGACAGGACCCCTCACTTCAGAGTTCTTGCCCTGAGAAAAGCTAAAAGCACTTCTACTTTAGAGGAAATACTATGCTTTGTTCTTTATCGTAGCCTCACTGCCCTTGGAATAGGGTATGGTAAACTGTAGGTGCTTTATAAATGCTTAGGATGCATAAAGGAAGCAACTTGTTGCAGAGGAAAGCATGCTGGGTTTTTGACAGGGTATCTGGGTGTGATCAAAGTTAAGCCATTGTGCCTCTTAGGGCATCGATTTCCCTGGATATAAAATGCAGGGATAAATCAGTTAAGTCTCAAAATTCCTTTTAGTTATAATGTTTTACTTACTGTTCTGATTCTGGAAGTGAAATTTCAAAAATAAAGAAATAAAAAAGGAATGTGGGGCTAATGTGTGTTACTTTCCTGATTTTGGACTCATCATTAACCAAAGCACCTACCGCACCCTTGGGCTCAGATGTCCTACTGACAGGGCACACTGTGAAGGGTGACTACATCTCTCTAGGTATCTTTATCTCTATCTCTGTATAATATCTCTGTCTCTGTCTCTGTTGGCAATGACACAGGCCCTGAAGGAGACTCATTGGTTACTCTGACTGTACAGTCAGATGAACTCTCTCTTTATGTCTGTCCAATACCCAATTCACATCACAGATTGGATCAATGGCACTTGGTTTGGGACAGGGGGTTCCCAGAGTGCTTCTCTTGCTGATTAATTGTGAGCCACCCACACAGATCGGTCCACTGTTAGCACTTCCTACAAAATAGGAGGTCCACGATAGTAAATTACACTCTGAAAATTGTCATGAGTCGCCACGAAAAGCTCATCTGCTAGATTAGAAAGAAGATTGTCTTATCAACTTGAAAAGGAACTCATTTTTGAAACGAGGGAAGGGCTGAGGATCTTTGATGTTTTGTAGAAGGCTGGTCCCTTTGGAGAAAACTGGAAAAGAACTCATCTGTTGTTCTCTTAATTTACTTCAACTAAACTGCACAGAACAGCAGATTTTGCAACTGGTTCTGAAAGTGGTCATTTGTTTCTCTTCCCCAGCTCCTCCTAGAACTAGGTGGTCTCCTCAGGATCAATCCCCATTGCACCCCAGGCCCAGCACATCTCACAGCATCATGGTGACAGTGAAAGAACGTGCAGCCTGGCTGCATCTCAGTCAGAATCCTGCTGCAGTGCCAGAGGCCACCAGCTCTGCCAGCCCTGGAGAGAGACCCTGTGCACCACACCTGGTGACAGTGACAACGATGACAGCCTGAGCCAGGGAGTTCTGTCTGCCCAAGTTGAATGCCTTTGTGAGAAACAAACACATTCAAGACCACTGCCTCAGAAGATGTGCCCTCCGTTTCCTGGAAAGGAAGAACCTTCCTACCAACTCTCCAATGTTTTCCCCCAACTTATCACCGCCCACCATTACCGTAACTTCTCCCCTCACTACTCTGGTCCCACGGAGTCTCATGTCTGCCGCCAGAGGTATAGAAAGGGCTGGCTGCAGAACAAGAACCGAGCAGAGGAAATGCAATAAAATGTTATTAGACTTAATTCTACTTGTGTTCCCTACCCTTTTAAATGCAGTAATTAGAACATTTCAAATGCATATGGCTCACAATATTTTTCTGTTGGGCAGGGCTGTTCTTGTAAAAGTTCATAACAGGCCTTGTATTTGGAGAGTGCTTTCACATTCATAAAGCATCTACCATTCTTTATGGTGGAATCACAGAAATGCAGACCTGGAATGAGGAACCTTAAGTCATTTTGTTCAGTCTCCTGATTTACAGGCAGAGAAACTGAGGAACGGAGGAGAAATGATTCTGGTACTCCATGTATCACCTGTAGACCACCTCCTCCGCACCCAGGTTACCCTTCCCACGCCACCACCTAGGGCTGCTTGGCCTGCTGTTCTCAGATGTCCTGCCCAGCTGTGGCCCCTCCTCTCCCTCTGCTCTGGGAAGACCTGAAGGGCTCTCCTAGGGGAGGCTCAACATCTTTATTCATGAGACTGGTGGAGGGAGCCTGCCTGCCCACCCCCACCCAGAGCCAGCCCTGCAAGACAACTCTCTGCTTTCCCTGCAGAGATAACTATGGAAATGTGAGAGGACAGCCCTCGTGTCAGGAGTCAGGACTGCCATCTCATGGAAAGCATCAGCACCCAGCTGAGCCTCCCCAGCCCCAGCTCAGCCCTGGTCAAGCCTCTGGTACATCGCTCCCGTCCACCAGGCAGCGTCACCCCAGGCAGGCTCAGCAGACCCTCCAGGCATCCCTCCAGCCGGCCTGTGGTTTCTGTCACCCACACCCCCTCACACAGGCTGCTTCCCCAAACCCCACAAAGACACAGTGCCTCCTTACCTCCCGCCCCCTTCAGACCCCTGCTCAAACCCACCCCTCCAGCACAGGACTGCGGACCTCTCTACCTGGCCCTTCTCCTTCCAATCCCAGATGCCGGGAACTACATTGCTGCTTTCTGAAGTGTGGTCCCTGGACTGGCAACTTCTGAATCTAGGGGAAGTGGTTCAAAGACCCCTCAGCTCAATGGCAAACCTGCTGAATCAGAATTTGCCTTTTAACAAGACCCGCCGCGTGCCAGCCCCCAGGAGATTTGCTTCCATGGAAGCTGAGCTCCAGCTCCCAGCAGTGAGAGCAGGACACAGTGTTGCCCCTTCAGTGCGCTGAGCTCAAGGTGGAGACTCTCCGCTCAGGAGGAATGCTCTCTGTTGTCCCACAGGTAGAGCAACGCTTTGACCGGTGTGGCTTCACATAACCACCCACTGCCCTGAAAGATGCTGAACAGTTAGTCAAGGACCCTTGGCTCTGGCCAAAGCCCACAGCCCCGAGGGATCTCTGGGCGCCTTGGCCCAGCGGGAGCTTCGGAGCTGCTGAACACTGTTGGACTAGAATGGATGTAGGAGACCCACTGTTAGTGTGTGGTGAGGGTTAGCGGCAGAATTGGGATGTTGCCCTTTTTGGTGTCTCTGTTCCTGTATTTGCTACATCAGAGGTGTGTGGCTCGTTGGCTGAGAGTATAGCCTGTAGAGCCAAACGAGTTTAAATTCTGCCACTGACTAGGTGCGTGGTATTGGACAAATTCTATGGATGGAGCTAGCAGTGGTACCCAGGTCAGAGGGTTGTTACAGATTTTGTGGTGAAACATTGGCAATGTGCTTAAACCATGCCTAGCACATAACAAGTGCTATAAACGTTTAATTAAATCAGATTCTCTTGTCAACTGTGATGTTGACAGTTACACAGATTTAGAAGCATAAGCATTGATAGATCCCTACGGCTTGCTCTACAGAGAGGATATAGGCCCAGATGGCTAAGCTTCTCTCACCACGTGGGAACTTTTATTCTGATCCTTGTGTGCCCTGGGGTCGCACCCTGCATGAAGTGTTTAGAAAACAGAGTGGCTTCCGGTCTGGCACCAGAGCCCAAGCTGCCTGCCTGCTGTGGCTCCTGCCTTTGGTGTCCGTCAAGTGAAAGGGTTCCGGCTGTGGCCCCTGCTGGCAAACCCTCCGCAGACTTCCTGGTGACCTGCACCTGAGGTCTAGTCTCTAAATTGGTCCTTGCTGGGGTTATTCCTCAGGGAGAGAAAAATCAAGGAGTCTGAGTTTGGGGGGAGAGACCAGAGTGGAGGGCTCCCCCTCAGGGAAGTATGTGGAAGGTTCCATCACAATCCAAAAGAACCTATGTGCCCCAATGTTTTCATAGCAGTGCTAGTTACAATAGCCAGGTGCTGAAAACAATCTAAGTGTCCATCAGTAAATGAGTGGATCAAAAAACTGTGGTACATTTACACAATGGAATATTATACAGCAGAAAGAAAGAAGGAGCTCCTACTCTTCACAACAGCATGGATGGAACTGGAGAGCATTATGCTAAGTGAAATAAGTCAGGTGGTGAAAGACAAATACCCTATGGTCTCACCTATAAGTGGAACCTAATCAGCAAAACAAACAAGTGAACAAAATAGAACCAGAGACGTGGAAATAATGAACAAACTAAGTGACCAGAGGGGACGGAGAGGGACATAATGGGGGAAAGAAGGGGAAGGGTCAACCAAAGAACATGTATAAAGGACCCATGGGCGAAGACAACGGTGATGGGGGAAAGGATTGAATGTGGGAGGTAAGGGTTGGGTAGGGCAGGCGAGAGCAATGGAGGAAAAATGGGGACAACTGTAATTGAACAACAATAAAAGAAAAATAGCATGGGTCTGATTCCAGGCTTGGCTGCCCTTTTGTGTGGATTTTATGCTCCTGCTCTCTGCACTCCTGTGTCCTGACTCTTGGGGTGTCTCAAGGCGCTTCCCAAATAAGCCTCCACCTTCCCTGAGAGGGTCCTGGACTCGAGGTTGCAGCAAACAGGACTCTCTTCTGGAATCAGGCCTCTGGAGCCCAGTAAGACCTAGCAAATAGACAGCTGGGAGTTTTCTGCAGGGATCTGCTCCAGAGACCTGGTTTGGTCTTTCCATTCTTCCACTAAAGGGCTGCAGAGGGCAGGTCAGGGGGCAGGAAGGGAGGTGGATAAACTTCCTTTACTGCCCTGGTGGGCTGAGGGTGATCCCTAACCCCTCAGCTTTTCTTTGCAAAATTCCTTGCCTCAGCTGGTCTTGAGCAAATTTGGACTCTGGTTGACCTAGATTTTATGTGGGCCTGACGGTGTTTAAAGGAAGATTTAGATACACTAGGATGCATCCCACGCATTCTTCAAGGTGAGACACGCCCATCCCTGGCGGCCTTGCATTGCTAATTGACTTGGGGTGTGCCTCTTTTCCACCCCCTAACCAGACCGGAATCCAGGCTCACAGTTTGCTTTTCTGCATTCCACTCAGCACCTAGCCCAGCACCTGGCACACAGTGGGTGCACATAGGAGGTGGTTATTGGTTCATTGTTCCGCGTGTTTTTTTTTTCCAAAAAAGAAATGAAAATCATGTTTCTATGTATTTTTTTAGTGTTCCTCAGTTTTTATATTTCTGGCACAGATAGAAGACAGCCTTGTACAAACACAAAATAATGATAATAAAAGAGCATCTTTCACTTGCAGAGCACCTATTATGAGCCAAGCACTGTGTGGGAGTCGTTACAGGCATCATCTTAATCCTCACAGCTCTGTGCGTCCCGGGAGGGAACCCTCACTGACCTCAGGGTCACAGCTCCTCCCTACAGGGAGAACTGGCGCCCCCTCACAGGCTTTCCGACTTGATTTCTCTGTCCTCTCCCTAAACCCCAAAGATGCCGGCCCATCAGTCAATTCTCCCCTTGCAGATTTTTATATAAACAAACTAAGGCTTTGAAAAAGATGAAAAACCTGTTGTCCATGTTCCCACACTTAGGAGACAACAGAGGTAAAAATTCAATCCCAGACTCTCTGACCACAAAGCTCATCCTTTCTTCTCTGGGAGGTGTATAATATTTAACCCACTACATTCAAAACACATCAAATTAGATTATTTTAACAATTTTTTAGACTAAGTCTTTGAAATCAATATGGATGGCACACTTACGACACATCTTAGTCCCCACCAACCTCATTCTGAGTGCTTGTGGCTCGTGACCACTATGCAAAAGCTGGTAGCTCTGGACAACGTGTCCAACACAAAGGACTGTGTTTTAATTACCCAGATTCTAGAAGTATAAGCTAGTGCAATAAGTGAACTTCAGGAATAGGTACATGTGACAGCTGTATCCTTGGTCAAGGAAGCAGGGTTTTGTGTGTTAACCAGGAAAGCTGTGAGCCTCTGAGAAAGGCTATAACCTCTCAGGCCTCGACACCAGTTTTTCTCCCCACCCTTGGACACAGCAGGCTCCTAAGCCAGTGTGAGTGGCCAGGCTGTCTGGGCCTCCTGCTTGTGCGTGGAGCTTGGAAGAGTTGCGTGGATCCAAGCTTGCATCCCGAATCCAGGTGTCTGATGCACTCACTCCTTGGGGGCACCCTCCATTTCTACCAAACCCTGGCTTGTGTTCCCCCCTCCCAGGTACCGCCCACCAGGGAAGTCCACAGTACTCACACCGGCTTTAAACAGTGTTTCTGAAACGTTACTCCAAGAAGGAGTTCTTTCCAGCAAATCCTGACACCTCCGAGAGAAATCAGAAATCCTTCTCAGAGAAGCAATAAAGGAATGAGGGCTCTGGAGGTGCAGGGACCACGTCAAACCCTGCCTCCACTTCTGAAGTGGCCACGTGGCCTTGAGCAGGGCACTTTGTGCCTCAGTTTTCACTGGGTGTGAAAAAACCAGCTCCATGAGTGGTTAAGGCAATTGATTGTGTAAGCTTTTGTACACTGCTAGGAGACACTAAGACAAAACAAAGCAAAGCAAACAAAACAAAAATGTAGCTTCTCTCCCCTCCTCTTGCCCTCAGGCCTGCGGATGTCTGTGTTGGAGTCTACATTACAATCTGGGCCGTTTCTGAAAACAAGGCACCACTGTCCTGTTGAAGTGTAATTGATCACACATTGGTTCACACCCACGTGCCGGACATTGTTTTAAGTCCTTTTACGAGTACTAACTTAATTCTTACAATTAAGTCCTCTGCAGTAGGTCTCATACATGAAGAAATTGAGGCACAGAGAGGTAAGGTCACCAACAAATGGCAGAGCCAGGATGTGAACCTAGGAAATCTACCTGCAGCGCCCTGCTGCTGATCTGTTTTGTCTCCTGGTTGTGGCAGAGGATCCCTGAGGAGGGGACTTTTGACCTGAAGCTCCAGAGACAGGGTGTAAACCAGGGCGGAGCTTTTAGAGCAGCCATAACGATGACCTGAACCCGGATCCTGCCACAGCACATCCTATCAGCACACACGGATGCACTTTTGCATTTTGCCTGCCACCCGTTATCAGCCATCCCTGCAGCTTCCCGCCACCCATGGCTTTCTGTTGTGATTCTATTTTCTGGAGCATCCTTCCCAGCAGGCCTTTGGGATTCCTTGTGTGGCTCCAGAGGCCTGACCCTGATCTCCAGAGTGTTCTTCTGGAGGTCACACACCCACGCTCTTCAGCGCAAGTCCCTGCGGTGGACCCTTCTCATCCCGTGGGGCACCTGTGGTTGCAGCAGCCAGAGCGGCACTGACTTCCCAGCTCTGTCCCACAGCTAGTTGCTAAGCAGCCGGTGCACACGGAGATGTGTGGAAGGAAACCCTCATGGTGACAAAAACAAACCCTCATGTGTCCAGAGCAGCGTGTGTGTATGCACGTGTGAGACATGAGACAGCGCTGGCTTTGCCCTGCAGCAGGACTACAGAGGAACAGACCGAAGCACAGAAGGGTGGAGGAAGGGATGAGGCTATATGACTCAAAGCACTGAGGTAACCATTTTCTCTTCTGCAGTAGTTGTGCTCCCAGCAAAATAGAAACAGACACACAAAAACACCTGTCTTCCTCCTCTTCCAGTGCCTCTCCAAGAACCCCATTCTTGCTTGCTGATCCCAATTTCCATGCAGAGTAGAAATGAAAGTATGGGGCCAGGCAAAGGCGGCCCCGATGGGTCTTGGCCTTGGGCTCATTTTTCTCATGTGCACATTGTAGGCATCTACCCATCTACCCTGGCCTGGGCAATGCTACACACTGCCATTGTTTCTCCTTCCCTGGATGATGTGTTGAGAAGCTGCCAAATGCAAAGCCTGGGAGAGGGAGAGATGGAGAGAAGGAAGTTCTGACTGCTCTCTGGTCATCTGTGATACAAAGCCAGTCTCCAGTCTTGTCAATTCTTTACACAATTTGTCAGGTCCAAAGCAAAATGAAAATGTAGGTTCCTTGTAAAAAAATTATCAAGAACTTGAAGATGGCAACATCAGAGTGTCAGACCAAGTGCAGGGCCCTTTGGAGCACAGGAACATAGGTAGCCAGCCCATGTAGGCGGCACTGCAACCTGTCTCTACTCTGATGTCAGCACACACGCAGATGGAATGTTTGAATCCTTCACTTCTCCACTGAAAGCTCTTTGAGGTCCTCCCCACCAGGCCTCCCTCAGCCCTCGGGTTAAAGCCACCCTGCCTAGCCCAGTCACAGAAGGTCCTTCTGACCTGAGTCCTGCAAATCTCTCCAGCTTCATCTCCCAGCCTACCCCTTGCACACTCCATGCCTGCACTGATCTGCAAATGCTTCCCAAGTACTCTTCCATGCTTTGTCCACACTTTTCTCTTTGCCAGGAATATCGCTCTTTTTTAAAAGATTTTATTTATTTAATTTTAGAGAAAGGAAAAGGGAGGGAGAAAGGGAGAGATACATCAATGTGTGGTTGCCTCTTGTGCGCCCCCTACTGGGGACTGGCCTGATACCCAGGCATGTGCCCTGACTGGGAATTGAACCAGCGAACCTTTGGGTCACAGGCCAGCACTCAGTCCACTGAGCCACACCAGCCAGAGCAGGAATATCTCTTTTCTCTCGCCCCTTATGCTTCCCATTAGGCCTTTGTCACTCAGCTCGAGTGTCACCTCCTCTAAGCTGTCTTCCCAGCCTGCTCTTTTCTTTCAACCCCACAGCCCCACACTCCCACACCTGAGTTTCTCCTATGAGTAATGGAAGAGCCCTGCCTGTATCAATGCGTTTGGAACACTTATCTCTCATCACGGGATGGATCTATTTATACACCTGTCTGCAACTCTTTTATGAGATCCTTGAGAAAACAGTCACACCTGACTCATTTATGTAACCCTAGTGCATGGAGCACAAGGGGTAACTCAACCAATAGCTCTTGATCAACTTCAGGGAGGAAGGCAGCCCTCCACCAGGTCCATCATATACAGTAATTTTCTTATTTTATATTAATGAAGAGAGACTTTTTACATGCTGATTTCTACACATCTTTCCTAATTGTCCTCCAAAGACTGATCTCTTTGATGTATTACTGAAGGGAATTCCGTGTTGATATTTTTTAA
Organism: Trachops cirrhosus; assembly: GCA_028533065.1. NCBI lineage: Eukaryota > Metazoa > Chordata > Mammalia > Chiroptera > Phyllostomidae > Trachops > Trachops cirrhosus. Next base: position 140,963,313 of record CM052543.1, read on the forward strand.
AAAGTACTTTTATTTTCATTTAACGAAAACAGCAATGTTTTTTCCAGACTAGAAGAATAAAACCCATTTATAAAGAAAAAAAATCTAAAACATAGCAATTAAGGAATAATTACCCCCAAACCTACTACTTTGAGAGAGCCATTATTAACAGCAATATTGTTCATTCATTGATTCAACAAGAATTTATTGAACACTGACTGTGTTTCATGCACTGGGGATACAGCAGTGATTCATACCCACAAAAAGCCTTTTCTTCATTCTCATAATTGATTACGCATGTGCCTCTATATGGTTCTGCACACACATGCACACATTTAAGCATGTATGTTTACGATTTCTGACTAATGTAATCATTTAGTGATAGGTCATGAAAATCTTTTCGTACCACTGGCTTTAAATGTATGACCCTCTTTTCTTTATGGGTGATATGTTTCCAAATTCATTTAGCCAAATCTTAACTCTTACACTTAACTCTCTGCTCAACTGTAACAATGAAGTTTAAATAATTAGAGCTTCGTTGTTGTCAATACCCTGTGAAATTTTTTTATTCATAAATTAGTTCTGGTTATACCCTAAAATAGATTGCTGCATTTCAGTTTGATGCAGAGAGTGCCAGACAACCCTCCGACATTCCAACCGTGAGCGCTCGTTTGTCCCGCCCCCTGGCAAGGTCAAGGGTCATACCTTTGCCTAATCTCTCCTCTCAGAGGAGAAAAATGGAACCATATTATTATCTAAGCATGTTTGCATGTCTCTGGTTTCTAGTGAGGTTAAATATCTTTTGTATTTTGGGGTGTGTGAGAGATCAAAAGAAAGCTTGATTATAGTTTTTTGTTTTTTTTTTCTGTACAGAGGTTTAAATTTTTAGGTAAAGTCCGTCAGTACTTTTCCAAATGGCTTCTGGTTTTGGTGTCATAATTTGAAAGGCCCTCGCACACTGAGATTCAAAATATCCCCTCTACTTTCCTTTCTCTATCTGTCTCTCTGTCTCTCTCTCTTACACATACACACATACACATACACACAGAAACACCTTTGAATATTCACATGCATTTTATAAATGTAATGGCTAGAAAACTGTTACTGATTTCATGAAGACTCCATTGTTTTCCTTACTGGCTCAAAATACCACATTTATGCCACATACTGGGGACCTATGTTTCAATGTGTTTTTTTCTGTTACTGTCAGTCGGTCTATTCCTCTGTCAATAGCAGAGTGCCTCAATTCCTGCAAGCTTATAATATATCTGAATATATGGCAAGCATCCCTTCCACTCTTCTGGGCTGGCCATTCCCAGTCCAGCCCATTCTCCCAGAGAAACTTCAAAATAATTAGATCAAATCACAACACAACCAAACAAAGCAAAATCGCTGGAGATTTTGACAGAGATTGCTGGAGGCTTGAGTCACTGAGAGAGAGCAGACATCTCTGTAATACTGAGTCATCCTGTCCAAGCACTAGGAGTACCCATGTCCACCCAACTGACCAGGCTTCTGGAGGGTGAGCCGCCATCTCCCGTTCTCACAGAGCTCTGGGGGGAGGCTTTGTGCCTTTGGAAAGACCCAGCAAGGACTCTGGTAGCGTTCCTAGTGGTGGCCGTCCCCCATGGCCAGGTAAGTCTAGTCCGAAGCACTCAGGGGCTCATACAGAGAAAGGATTTAGGAAAATCCTGTCCCAGGAGTAAATATGTCCTTCTGTGGAGAAACTGTCACAGCCTAACTCCTCATAAGGGCAGCCCAAGAGTCGTTTCTCAGAGGTGTTTTATGTGAGCTTCTCCTTACATCTCCTCACCAACCCGGAGGTGGGTGGTGCTTCCCATGTAGCAGGGAAGGAGCTGAGAGTTCACTGACCTGCCCAAGGCCAGATAGCTAATGTTCTTGGATCAGCTAATGTTCAAGCCTTTCACTAAAGCACCCTGAGCAGCGAGGGACCTAATATCAGCCTGAAAACCCAGCCTGGGTGTGGGTGGAGGTCAAAGGGAGACAACCCAGGAGCCACAGGCTAGGATCCCAAGAGGGGTCCAGATGAGGTGGGTCCCCAAGGCAAATGCCCAGACAGGATATGGGCTGGGGCCCGAAGCCTCACCTGTATGGAAGGCAGACATGCTGTTTGTCCAGGGGGAGCCAGGAGTTTGGAAGTTCAGACAAGAAAGAGCTGAGGCTCTGTGACCGTGGGAGAGGTGGGGCAGGGGAGAAAGTGGGGACACCAAGAGAGAAGGGCTGTGTCCTCTGGCAGCTGAGCACAGGTGGCAGAGAGAGCCTGGGCTCCTCAAAGACACTGGTGGGACCACAGAGCAGGCAAGAGGCAGAGCTCCTACTCCGGTCAAGGTGCAGCCTACTGGCTTCCAGCGCCTTCTCTGGCTAACCCTTCCAAGTCCAAGGACAGTAGATGTAGAGAGCAAAATCCCCTGTCACCCCAGAGCTGGGCAGCCTGCTCGAGGTGCTGTGGACTCAGATTTTTTCTTTTAACACCATTTAAAGGGACATATTGCCACACACTGGAACCCATATCCTAACACGCAGATTCCTGCCATCCCCACAGTCTCTTCTCTCTGGAACAAATGACTTCCCACAACTGATGCCTTTAATCACCATCTAGGACACTGAGGGCGATTTTTCTCAAACACCAATTTCGGAACAACATTTTGCTTTTTAACAGCTTTCTTGTCCCTTCTGGCCCAGAGGAAACAGGGTAGACTCTGGACCTTCAAAATGAAGCATTGATCGCTCACCACATCCCCCTCCCCTACACAAGACGCCAGGCACAGTGCATTATTGGTTTTTATTCAAATTCTCCATGTGCCTCCAAAGCTAGGTTAATTAAACAAACGTTGATAGCCAATATGTGTCAGACATGGTGCTAGATCGAGACAAACACAGAGAAGATACAGCTGCAGCCCTCAATAGCTCACACTGTTATGCCTTTGCGCACTCAGGCTAGAACCTCTACCCTGGATTTGGGCTCTTTTAACCCTTTATATGTACTTCTCTTGAGGTCCTTAAGTGTCTGTTTTATTAGACTCAGGTACATGACCAAGGGGACAAGGCCACCTCTTGTCTTTGATCCCTGAAAGCACAGAGCAGGGCACAGACAGGTGCCTCACTGAAAGAATGAATAATGAAATAAATCCTAGAAGCGGTTACAGGCTTGTCTGCACGTGAAGATATCTGAGTGTTTGAGGTATCCTTGTCTCAGCTCCTGAGCCACGCTGAGGCAGCCACCCAGTAGTGGTGTATCAGAAGGGGCCAAGTGTGGAGTCACAGAGGCCTGGGTTTGCTTTGTAGCTAGAATGCTGTTTGGATACAGTGTTGTTGAAATGAGGGTGGAGCTCCTGGGACAGGCCAGGAGGAGTGGGCCTTGGACAAAATAGCCTTTTATTGCAATAGTAAAAAAAACTTTGGGGCTGACCCCAGCTTGAGTCTCTGTGGCAGGCGCATTGGACCAGCAGGCCCAGGCCGTGGTCAGACCCCAGGCAAAGTGGCCCATAACTCCTCAGTGTGTGAATAAATTAATGAATCTTCCCAGTGCCTCTTCTGAGAATCATAGTGAAGCTTTTAGCCAGTGACAGATTTTTCCTGGCGTCTGGAATTGTGGCCAGAGCCCACCACTGGGAATCAGAAGTGCTAAGCACCCCTCATTCTAACTTCAGAGAGCTGCTGGCAGCTGGAGCCGGCTATCTGCTGATGGGGTTTATTCAAAGATACTAATTCAAGAACCAGTCCTGCACCCAGCTACTGGTCACCTCAAGCAGACAATCAATTAATAATCACCTCTCTTTGTTTAGAGTTTCTACATTATTTTAGTTAAACAACCAACTCTTTAATTTATCTGGGATTTAGTTAATGTCTGTTGGGGGAGAGGATCTGAATTTATTTTCCACTCTCTCCCCACAAAACCCCAACCAGCTGTCCCATCAGTCATCAGTTGAGGATGGTATCTGATCACACACCACCTTATACACCCAGCATAGGTGTTGTCTCTGACCTAATTGTGCCAGTTCTGTTGTTGTTGTTGTTATGACATCAGTACTGTACTGTTTTAATTACTGAAGTTAT
>CM052543.1:140967868-141028876 GCA_028533065.1 Trachops cirrhosus
AGAGGATCTGAATTTATTTTCCACTCTCTCCCCACAAAACCCCAACCAGCTGTCCCATCAGTCATCAGTTGAGGATGGTATCTGATCACACACCACCTTATACACCCAGCATAGGTGTTGTCTCTGACCTAATTGTGCCAGTTCTGTTGTTGTTGTTGTTATGACATCAGTACTGTACTGTTTTAATTACTGAAGTTATAGAACATGCTTCAATATCCAACAGAACAAGGATCTCACTTACTTAGAAGTCAGCTGCTCTCAGATATTTATTCTTCCAAGTGGTTGTCAGAGTAATCCAGAACTGACATCTAATGACACCAAAAACTAATTACAGAGTAACTGGTATCTTTATAATGTGTCATTTTGTTATCCAGCAAAATAGTATTTCTCTCCGTTTACTTAAATTTTCTTTTCTGCCCCTCAATAAAATTTTCTTCATGTAAGTCCCACATTTTTTTAAAAGATTTTATTTATTGATTTGTAGAGAAAGGAGAAAGGAGGGAGAAAGTCAGGGAGAGAAACACCAGTGTGTTACCTCTCACACGCCCCCTGCTGGGTACCTGGCCTGTAAATCCAGGCATGCGACCTGACTGGGAATCCAACCAGCAACCCTTTGGTTTGTAGGCCAGGACTCAATCCACTGAGCCACACCAGCCAGGGCCCACAGTTTTTAAAAAAATTGCTGTTATAAGTGTTATTTTTCTAATGTTTTTGATTAATTATTGACTTATAAATTTAAGTTATATATAGTCATTTAAAATGATCATTATTAGCCTAATTTTTTCTGTTGATTCTCATGGCATCTTGGGCAGTACATGGTCCCTCAATAATGATAAATATCTGAGGGTTTGTCCAGAAGGTACCCAGCCATGTAATATGAAAAATAAAGGCATTTATTGAAGAAGATACAAGATACAAGAAACATTGTACACAGGGCAATGATGCCTCAGTTCCCTTCAAAGTAAGCCTTGGGACTTCACACATTTCTCCCAGTCACCATCAGATGCCCCGTCATATTTTCCTGAATCTCACTGATGATTTGAAATCTATTCCCTTTCAAAGGTGATTTTAGTTTTGGGAAAAGCCAGAAGTTGCAGGGTGTCAAAACTGGGCGGAAGGGGGGCTGAAACATCAAGTGACTTGATGTTTCACCGGAAAACTCTGCACGAGACCTGATGCATGAGCAGGTGAGTTGCTGTGATGAAGCTGCCAATCACCAGGTGCCCATAGCTGCGGCCTTCTGAATCGTCCAAATAGTTTACCCAGAGAATGTTCAAGCTTAGTGCAAAATTTGATGCAGATTTGTTGCTCTACTCACCCAGTCATTTTGAATGTGGCAGCCACACAGCCCTGCTCACTCAACAGCATCTACCGCCCCCACTGACTGGTACAGTGAAGTTGTCATTGTTCACACACACACACACACACACACATTCCAGTCCACTCTCCTTGGCTGCCAGGTTACATCGATGTCGCGCAAACCATTCTGGTTATATTAACAATGGTTGGACTTTTTCCTGGCAGACTTCATATCTCTTAATTATCTCTGGACTTTTTCCTGGCAGACTTTGTATCTCTGTTACTAGTGCTCATTTCCTATCTTACTGGATGGAGGGGAAGTTCTACAGAAAAATTAAATAACAGGGGTCAAAGATCAAGGAGGTTTCTTTAGTCTTCATTTTAACTGATGTTTATTATGAAGGACAGTGATGCCAATGTGGATTTATGATACTTTCCACACATTAAAACCTTTTCCTCCATTATTAGATATTAAATTTTTTCTCTTTTAGAGGGTTCTGTCATTTTTAAATGCATCTATCCAAATTATTATGTTTTTAAAAATGGTGATGTAATTACATTATAAACTATTTGTACTTTCCTGGTGCTATACTATTCTTAAACTTCTGGGTGGGGTGGAGAAGAAAGGGGAAACTTGCTTGATTGTGGTGAATGATTGTTTTAATATGCTTTGAATGCGGACTACTAGGATTCATTGAAGATTTTCCTATGTTTAGAGGTAAAAATGGTGCTAGATGAAGACAGCTGAAAGAAGGTTGACTGCCTTGGGGTGTCTCTGAAGATGACTTCTGTGATGAATCGGGGAAAAGGGAGGCAAGAAAGGGACTCCAAGGCCTTGGGGAGAATGAATGAAGACAGGAGATAAACTTCTATTCAGATCACCTTCTCCCATTGTCACTTGTCCAGGTCTTCCCAGCTATCTGCAAGAATCCAATCTAAAAATCAGTAGCTTCCCCAGAAACTGTTGATTTTTATTGCCGCTGGCTGTTCAATGAGCTTCCCTAACTGAGATGATGGATAGACCTCTATCCGTTGTCAGGTTCGTGCTTGTATATAAAAATGACAAGACTGCTCATGACTCACAATTACATAACACAAACCTATTATGATTTTCATGTTAGCTTGCCTTATTCTACTTATTAACATTTGATTACACAAATATTCTCTTACGGTTTTATTATGCTTAGATGTGAGGGGATTATAATTGCATTCCTTAGAAACAATGTAAAATTCAAATAAGCCTTCCCTAGTGAGTTTAAATTAAGAAGTTTCACTGTTTCTTTTCCCCTGAATTTATCAGAGGTTACTCTCTGTGCTTTTTTATATACAAGCAAGGGAAGATTATGTGATCTTCGCTTTTGTTTTTGTTTTACTATACACCTTCTTTGATTTCTGAGGTGTGGAATCTATTTGTAATGTCCCTGAACAAAAGACAATGGTGTGTGTGAAGTTTTTTTCTCCGAAGATGATAACGTGACTAGCATACTGCTCACTTACCCACCCACTTTTCCAGGGGAGCAGAGATGACTGCATTCTGTGGCGACCCCTTGGTTTTAACTAGGAACTTGATCCATGGGTGGGGGATCCTAGGCCAGAGTGACAGTCCTCCATCCTGAAAACCATCACTGAGGAACAATCCACTGGGTGCTCAGCTGATCTGCCCCGGGAGGAACAGGCAGGGCCAGGCCCATCCCCCACCTGGATCACCTGGTGGGTACCTGAGGCCTTCCCGCCTCCAGCTGGACCCTCTCATTTTGTCAACCTATTGTCCACACTGTAACCAGAATGAACTACTTACAGAGGGACCCTGTTGACCTCTCCAGGTTTGTCTCCTTCCTACAGTGGTGCCCTCCCTGTTTGATTAACACTTCATGCTTTAGCCAAAGGAACTTTTGTGCTTACCAGTGTGTGACAGGTAGTTTTTTACCTCTATGCGTTCCCCAGGGAGGAAAAGGATAGCATTTCTTCTGGCATAGATACTTGGATAGCTTCCACTCTGACACTTTCCTATCCCCTGGCATTTTCCTACATGTCCTCTTAAGAGGACTCAGCTCATAATGGAAGCTTTAACTCAGAGCTAGGTTGAGTACCCTTCTTCCATGCCTGAACTCTAACACCATAAACAGGACTCCAAAATGGCACTAACCACACTATTTTAACCATTTAGAATAGCCCTGTGACATCTCTGAGAAGTCTTGAGAGTAGGGACTGCATCTAGTTTTTTTTTAAAGTGACACTAACTCATCTTTGAATCTAGTTCATAGTACAGTTCCTGGTCATAGTAGGTGCCCAATAAATCTTTAGTCAGTGAATGAATGAATTACCCTCATTTTTTAGGGGAGGCAGTAAAAGGAGCACTGGATATGAGTCAGGACATGGTGTTCTAATATTGTGACCTGGTTAATCTACTTCCCTGCCTAGAAAGGGCCTTTTCTAACTGAAAATCTACCTGACTGAGCACACTGAAGTCTAATGCCCAAACTTTTCCACCAATGTAGCCTTAAAGAAGAGAATACCTGGGGGGTGTTGAGTTTGACACTTCACATTTTATTTAACAATTGCATAAAATTTGCATTACACTTCTTAAAATGTCTCCTTTTCAAAATCGAAACATGTAACCCAAATGTCCACTGACAGATGAATGGATCATGAAAATGTAGGATATATGTCCAATGGAATATTATTCAGCCTTAAAAAATGGAAATCCTACCCTATGCAATAACATAGATGGACCTGAAAGATTTAAGTGAAATAAGTTAGTCATGGAAGAACAAATACTGAATGAGTCCACTTACGTGATGTGTCTAGAATAGTCAAACGTATAGAAGCAGAAAATAGAATGGTGGTTGCCAGGGGATGGCTGGGGGTGGGTGGGGGGCAGCAATGGGGAGTTTTCAATGGGTATAAAGTTACAGTTATAGAAGAAGAATGTTCTGGAGATGTGCTTACAATATAGTGTCTACAGTTAACAATATAATATTATGTACTTAAATATTTGTTAAGGTGGGTCGATCTCATGCTGAATGTTCTAAACCACACACACACACATAATAGCTGAGGGACACAAGGAAACTTTGGGAGGTGATGGATATGTTATTTCCTTGATTGTGGTGATGGTATCATGGGTGCATGTGCATGCCAAAACTCATCAAATTATAGGCATTATATACATTAAATTTTTGCAGTTTTTTGTATATCATTTATACCTCAATAAAGATGAAAAAACTGAAACACATTTACAATAGTTACAGTTATTTGTACTCAACCACCCTTCAATCGTTAGATAAAATTAGCGTTCTGAGGAGACGCACCTTGGTTACCCTCTCCCTGTGCCCGGCTCACCACCATGTGGGCAACTAGTTAGATATGATAAAGGAAGAAGAAAGAACCCTGATCCTGGATTCAGAGAAGCCTGAATCCCATTCCAGTTCTATTACTAATTAGCTGTGCCATTAACCTCTTTGGGCATCGGTGGTTAACTCTGTAAAAGTGGGGGGATGGCGACACCCCAGGGTCTCGTGAAGTCAGTGGGACAGACACCTGGAGAGCAAGGGCACAGGGCACTGTTAGTTCTCTTCCTTCATCTCTGACCATCAGGCTGTCTGCACAAACCTCCCCCATCCACCCCACCCCAACTCCTTTAGCCACAGGAGAGTGACTGCAAGCAGTAGGTGGGAGAGTCTGGGGTGACATAATGGAAAGCAGTCACATCCACCTGGGGCCATTCCTTCCTCTTCGTCCTCACCACCTAAACATACTGGGCCATTTCACTGAGCTTCTACGTCTATTCCCTCATGTGTAAGTCAGGGTAATTATACCATCTGTGCAGACCTTCACTGAGGAGTACAAGAGCCAATATGTGTGAAAATTTATCAGAGTGCTTATCACGTTAGCTGCTCGATAGGTGATGAACATGATCCCTCTCACAATAATGGGCTATGGAGGACCCGCATTCACAGAACCTGAGTATAGTAGGCAGGAAAATGCCTGCTCAAAGGTGGTCTACCTTTTAATTCCTGAAATCTGTAAAATGGAATAGATTAAGTTAAGGAGATTGAGATGAAAAAATTACTTCTGTATTATGCAGGTGGACCCAATGCAGACAGGGATTTGTAGATGCTACAGTGTTGGATTTGAAGATGGAGGAAGGCACATGAGCCAAGGATACAGATAGCCTCTGGGAGGTGGAAAAGGGGATGGATTCTCCCCTGGAGCCTCCAGAAGGAACACAACCCTGCCAACACCATGGACTTTAAGCCCAGTCAAACCCATGTCAGATATCTGATCTCCAGAACTATAAGATTATACATTTGTGTTGTTTTAAGTCATTCTGTAGTAATTTGTTATAGCAGCAGAAGGATTTGTTATAGTCGCTGATTCACCAAGTGACTACATCCTTGAACACAGACCACAAAAATGGCCACCAAACTCCTCCTCTGGTCTCCAGGTACCATGACAACAGCTGGTCCCTCTCACACCTCCCTCATCTGCCCCTTGTCCGCACCCCTTCCTCAGGTTACTGATGCTATCTGGGGCTGAAATGGTGCTGCCATGCCTGAAATGGGCCACTGAGAACCACACCTCTTCTTCCCTGGACAAAAAGGTAGAGGGAAAAGTTGCAGACATGTGTGTGTGCCTACAGGTGTGTATGTAGATGAAGGCATTTTATAACTGAAAATAATGCCACATGACAGGGGCAGTAATCCAGCCCTGCTCAACTCCAGAATGTCCAACCTGGCAAGCCCAGGATGAATGGCAGTTGCCATGGAAACAGCATCCCTTGGTTCTGTTGGCTGTGTCTTTAGCACAGCTCTGCCTTTGTGTGATCCAGTCAGCACTCAGTGCTTGGCAGCTCCACACCATGGCAGGGTCTGCGTACGTACCTCGAGCACTTGTGCTATTTCCCATCTTTCTAAATTAACTGCATGGATTCTAGAAGCCAGGAAATTGGCTTGAGAACTGGAATGAGAGGCTGCAGGCTACACTGGGCAGAGTATTGGATCCAAGATCTCCTTGTTAAGGTCCTTCCTCTCTTCTGAGCCCGTTTCTACTTTGGTGTGATGAACAGGGGTTGACCTGGATGACCCCAGAGAGCCCCTCTAATAACTGTGAGATTAAGTTCCTGGGGAGATGACAAACAGACTGAGGAACAAGCAAAAGCTGAAGAATGGTCAGGATGATGGCTATTTCTCCATGTTCCCGAAATCCAGCCTTTATCAATGGAGGAAAAAGCCCCAAGAGGCAGCCAAGTGCAAAGGAAGCAGCTCCTTGTGTTATTCGCAGCGCCTGACGACCTCAGAAGAATATCCTCATATATCCTAATGTACAGGGAATGAAGTCAGAGAGTGGGCGAAGAGTCCACACCCCTGTAGCCTGTCCATCAGAGGACCTGCTGCTGCTGAGTTCTGAGGGTCTTGCTTCTTATTCTACTCCTCAGGAATGATGTCAAAGCTCTTAAGCCATGCCACTGGCCATGATGGACTCAGGACCAGATAACACAAGACAGGACGGACTCCTCAAACCAATCTGATTAAATAGTTCACTTTTCCAAGGATGCTGCAGAGCTTTTCCTGACCACCAAGAGCTATAGTCCAGCAGGGAAGCTGAGACACACACAGTAACTGCAATCCAGCATCTACGTGTAACTCCCCTTGGCCAAGCTAGCCTGTTTAGAACGCAAATGCACTTGGCTCCACCAGCTTATGCCACCTCCCACTTCACCACCAGTCAGCAACGGGGTAGTTGGACAAATGCACTCTGTCCTTCCTCATCTTTGTGGGACTTGCCACAATGCTGCAGAGAGAGTTCATGGAGCTAGCAGGGAGGATGGGGCAAGGCTTTTCTATGCCATTTCAAAGCACTTCATGATGAATACATTGGAGTTTATCAATTAAATATGAGAGCTTGACAGGAGCCGCAGAGCTGGCTGCAGGGACACCCAGAATCAAGAAGTAGTGTGTGGCTTACTGGCCTCCATTCTGTGATGTTCACAGTATGTAAGCACCTTGTTCCTGTCATCATGATGTCCCAGGGGAGCATGTCACAGGCCAAGAGTACAGCTTGAGTCCACAGCTGGAGGTGCAACAATGATGAATGTTTGGTGACTGTACTCTGCCTAGGTTAGTTAGTGCACGGATTAGTACAGTGAGAAGGTAAGGTTATCAGGCCCTTTGTCAGACAGTCTAAGTCAACCATCTACTATCCCTTCTCCCCCAATTTTTTGTTAACTTGCCTTTTTGCTCAAGGTATCAATGTTTCCAGCGCTAGGTAATAGATGATGATGAGACTAAAACTAATAATGACAATCCTGTTTCTTCCTTTTAAATTATATGTATAATTAAGTATATAAGTATATAAATACATATACACATAAATACTTTGGACATGTGATATAGTTTAGGCCAAAGAGAGAGAAGAGTAAGTTTGTGGAAGGTGAGTGGGTAGGGGGCACTTCTTGGAAGTCATTCAATCTTTTCATTTTCTCATAAAAGAAGACTGATACAGTTGGCACCCTTTCCCTTTCTCTGGCAGACTTGAATAATGATATGATACCCGGAGCTGCAGCAATCAGCTTGTAGCCATGAGGGAAAGGCCAAGAAATGTTCAGAAGTCATGATTTAATACTAAACGAGTTTCTATCTCCAAACTTCTTTTCATATGAGAAAAATAAACTCTTGTCTATTTAAGGTATTGTTTGCTGGATTTTTTTGCTTCTTGAAGTCAGGTAACTAAGACAGGTCCAGCTTAAGGAAATAAAATTTGCACATGAAATTTGTACTTTTTCCTGTAGGCAAAGAGTAGGAGCACTTTTGTTGTTGTTAAAGATTAATTTGAAATGTAAAGTAATACATGTGTGCTATAAAAATTTCAGGTAATAAGGAAGTGTATAAAATAAGGAGTAAATGCCCCCCTCTCACCAAACCTTTGTAAAGGTAAACACTATGAAGACTGTGGGGGTGTGAGGAAGAGATGTGTGTATGTTTTGCAAAAACAGGATTATGCTACAAAATGTTTTACAGTTGGCTTTTTTCATTTAATAATATAGCCTGGATCCAAGTGGATCTGTGGTTATTGTGGCAGCTGTACTTAAGGAAGATGAAGTCAGTATGATTCAATGATCTATAAACAGGCCATAAACAAAATAGATAAGACCTCGCTTGCCTCTGGAAAGTAAAAGGGACACTGGGATGTGTGGGTAACTTCCCGGGTGCCGGCGTTATGCATGGTATTTTCATTTATCCCCAGCGCCTCTGTAAGATTATTCTCATTTTACAGATATGGACATGGAGGTGGCCTCAGCATTGGACCCTGATTCTATCTGATCCCCAAATCCCTGATTCCTCTGTTTTACCAACAGACAGATTTGCTTTTTTGTGTGGGGTCATACTGCTCCCATGCTTTAAGCTGCCAAATGCAAATATTCGAACTACCTTGATGGGCAGACCTAACGCAAAGTGAGCACCCAGAAAGCCTCTTCCTCCTGGGTCCTGCTAGGACAGTAAGATGTTCTGGACCTGATCCTGAGGCATAAGTGCCCCCTTCAGTGTTGGCCAAAGCTGAATAGGCGAGGCAGGGACAAACTGGCATGATATGGAGAAAAAGGGAGATAGGGTGACAAAGAAAAAGTGTCCTGTGGAGCCCATCAGACTGGCTTCCCTGCTGACTGTTAAGCAAAGCTCTTGGGAATATGACAACTGGCAAAAGTCAAAGTGAGGGGTAATTATGCTGCCAGACTGTCAGAGGCACCCTCCCTACCCAGGGCTGGGAAGACCTGCCAACAGGACTCATTGTGAATATGTAATTTGCTGAGCATTGTTAAGCCGATGTTTCCCCACCTCCCCTCCAACAGGGAAATCTGACAACAGGAAGCATAGTTTCAGTGCTCCCTCCTATGCTGCTACAAAGGCAAAGGTGGTGAGGGAAGCCATCAAGTCTCTTCATGTCCTCAGCTATGCCCCGGGGGGCTTTGCCCATATAGAAGGACCTCCTGGTGCAATGCCCTCCCCAACACAGCCCAGGGGGATCTACCCCAGTTCAAAGCCTAGCTATCCTCTAGGTCTTTCAGGAAGTCTCTTTTGACAGACTTCCCATCATGTGTCCCAGCTCCCACCCAACTTCCCTAACCTTTCATGACCTCTTTTGAGGGGAACTAAGCTCATTTTGCCATAAAGAGTTAACTGTTTACCTCTTGACCCCTGGACAGTGTGGGTAGGGAGCTCTTTAGAGGCAGGATCTTATCTGATTGATTTCTAGTTCTCGATTGCCCTACAAAGAGCCATTGGATGCCAGGCACTTCTTCAAAATAAATGAATGAATCACAAGTAGGGGAGAGATGTATGCTTTGCTTTTGGGCAACAGGATGGACAGTGAGAGCATGAATAAATGAGCCCTGGGCCAGTAGCTCTGTCTGGCTCAGGGGAAGCTAAGCATCTTCCTGCATGAGGCCCTGCCCTCTGCGTAGGGAAGATACCTGGGCAGTATGACGAATGAAGAGTGTTCCACATGAAGGAGATATTGGGGTGACTGTCCTGAGAAGAAGAGTCCCTAGAAGTTATCCAGTCCTGATGCCTTTCATGATGAGAGAGCAGGCCCAGAGAAGTGCTAGGTCTGAGGTCTCGTGGGCTCAGCGGGGGCTGAGACTAGAACCCTGTCGGCTAATGTTGAGGAGCCCAGAGCTCTCTCGCTGCCAGGCTGCTTCTGTTTAGCATCTTGTGGCCATGATCTGAATTTGGCCATAATGATCTCAGGAATGTAGAAACATGTATAATTCATCAAATATTTTCTATGATTTTACTGTACTTTTCAACTGATTTCTCTGTTTTCTACAATTCCAACTTTCTATTTTCAGTTGATATTTTCTGTACACTCACTAAAGAACCCCCTGCTGAAGATTCAGGAGGTCACTCCTGCAGCTGGCTGATGTTACACAGACAGCCTTGTTCTCTCTTTTCCACTTAAAGTGGACTTCCTGACCATTCGTGGACCATGGATCATGGGAGAAGGATGTTACAGTGCAGTCTGAGCTCCCAAAAGGGAGAGAAGAGAGAGGAAGAGGGGAACAGAGAAGGTGGTGGATTTGGAGTGAGGGTAAAGAAGGGAGTGGTCTAGAGAGGAAAGGCAAGGAAGGGGGAGTGGGGAACCATGAGCGCCCCAAGGCAGGGCTGGGCATTGTATTCCCCTCTGTGTCCCTGGTACTGAGGGCTGAACCTGGGCCTGGCTTGGAGAAGAGCTTTAGGAACTCTTTGTTGAGTGAATACATGACCTGCGGAATGGGCAAATCCACCTTCTGGGAGATGAACAACTGTGCTGTTGCCCAGGGTGGTCTGTCCCCATTAGTGTCATATTAAAGCCCAGCAGTAACCTGGGAATGTGCTTTAGAGTCACTGTAGAGCTTTTTAAAGTGTAGATGTTGGTCTCACTTCCTTTGTACTGAATCAGAAGAGGGAGAGAGGGGCCCCATCAGGCATGTAGACATTGGAAATGCAGACCCTGAGGTTGGGAAGCATTCTTTTACCACTGTTTTAGATTCATCCAGCTTCCCGGGACTCCTTGCAGTACCTGTAGATTAATCTCTTTGGTGGCATGTTGGGATGACCCATTCACTGAGGTTTCGTGGGACTGAATGTCTCCTTGGATTTTCCCACCCACAGGAAGTTCCACCTTTGTACCAGGTTCTCTGATGAACTGATAGGATGTTTGTGGAGGGGGAAGGGGGCCTTTATACTAAGGAACACTTTGGGTTGGGAGCTCCTTGCTGGTCAGTCCCCTACACAAGCCACAGGGATCACATTAGTGTTAAGCACCCTCTGGCACCACTCTCTGCTTTCCTCCTTGGAGCTGAGAGATTCAGCCCCAGCAAAGGACCACTTAGCAGAAATCTCTTAGCCAAAGCAGTCAAAGTCAAGGAAGACAAAAACTTTTTAAACATGTTCAAAACATCTATCGCTTCTCCACCCCTAACATACACCCCCCACCCCCACACACACACATGGAGTGAAGGGCACAGCTTGTCAAATTCTCACCCCTAATGACCAACAAAGCCAAGCCTTGTCCACTTGTGTGATGTGCTATGAATTTCAGCACATAAAGAAGGTTCTCTCCATAGGCCTGAAATCTCATCTTTATTACTCTGGCTTTCCTGATAAACTATAAATCCCCGAACACGACATACATAGTAAGTCTAATCAATCACTAATGTGTTGATATAAATAAATTGATTAGAAACGTTTGGGAGAGCAGGTTTGGGTGAGAGGCAGGACAAGAGTGGAGTAGGTAGGCATGGTGTAGGGAGCTATGAAGCAGACAATAAGACACAAGAAAAAGAAAGTGTGCCTGTTGGAGACAGTGTTGCCTCATTTCAGAGCCACCACTGTCACCATCCTCATCAGAATAACCTTGCAAACCTCTTCCTGGCCTGGAGCAAGTGTACCTTTTGGCTCGGTTCAAGCCCTACTTCCTGGATGAAGCCTGCCCTAAAGCAGCTGTGCATGAGTGTACAACCACGATTGTGATATGTGGCACCGCCCCCCTGCATTTGACCTCTCTATAGGCTTGATCTCTCAGCACAACTGAACACATCACACCAGAGCTGTGTGTGAGGCATTGCTATCTCCATTATTTGGATGAAGAAACAGCAGCTCAGAGAGTTTGTATAAGTTTCCAAGGTCACACAGTAAGGTCAGAGCTGGAAGTTCAAGAGTTAAAGCCTATATACCCCTCAGCCATTCATCAGTTGTGTGACCTTAGGCACATTGCTTTTCTGTTTGTGCTCAGTTGCCTCCTCTGCAAAATGGAAATAGTAATGTACCTCCCGCAAAAGGCAGTTGTATTAATTAAAGAATTAATGCATAGAATATTGCCTGGCACATAGTAAATGTGGCATAAGTGTTTGCTATTATTCTTATTCTTGTCGTTACTACTCCATATTGTTTCCAAGAATTCTATCACCTCTGTTTCTCTCATTGCATCTACTAGACACATAGTAGGAACTCAATGAATATTATCTCCTTTTCCTTTCCTTTCCTCTCCTCTCCTCTCCTCTCCTTTTGTCTTTCTGAAACTGCCATCAGCACCAACAAAAAAAAAAAAAGTCACAACTGCTTGTTTTATGGAACAAAGATTTTTATGTTCCCCGGGAAAAGAAGCCAACACTGGCACTATTGGATCAAAGCGAGCACAGTTCAAGGCCTTGAGCTGTAGCCCCTGTCTGGCTCGAGTTCAGAGGAAGATTCCTTGGAAACACACAGTGGAGATGGAGAGCCAAGGCCCTGTCATCCGGATGCTTCCAGTCCCATATCACTGACACATTGTGATCCATCGTCATGGTCTTGGTCCCCGACGGGGCTGTTTTGATAAAGGGCTGACTAATGGGCAGGAAGGGGAACCTTTCACCAACGTGTTTGTTTCCATTAGATTATGGGTGTATTTTTAGCGTGGCTGAGAAATATCTAGGATCTTGCCCTGCAAGAGGATTTTGTGGACTAGGACTAGGAAAAAATATATCTTGGCAAAATTTAAAAAAGATTGCAAATGCTTGCTGCTGTTATGAACTCCTTTTCATTGCCACCTGAGTTCACTTGAAATGTAGCTCAATTATTATTTCTTCTGGAAAGCCCCCCTAGAGCCATTTCCCAACACTAGTCATTTTTAAATGACATCCAGCACAACTTTTAGTTCATTGTAGCATCATCTCCAGATTACTTGACACTCTCCCCCAATGGCTGCACTCCCTGAGGAAAGGAGCCATGGCTGTTGGTTCATTTCAGTATCCTCAGACAACAGATGCTCAATAATGTTTAATGAGTAAATAAATGTATATATAGATAGGTGGATAAATGGATGGACGGATGAATTACAAAGATCAGTCTGTATGCTGTTATTATAAGTGTGATTATAATGTCTCAGCATCTCTCACACATTGTTAGGTATTCATCCCTCATGTGATGCTGCCTTTGCCTGATGCCAATACTGTCTTCATCTTTGTATATTATTCAAGTCATGTGGGCAAAGAAGTGTCTCTACTGCCAAACTGACACAAGGAGAGAAACACAAACACTGGTCCAGTGTTTGTAATCATGGTCCAGCAGCCCAGCGGCACACCCAGCAGAGGTGCCCTAAGGGGGATAAAGAGTCGGGGAGCAGGCACAAGAGAAGGGTTGAGGTGACGGGGAGCCTTATGCTAGAAAATGATGGACAATAGCTTCTTGTGTTTAAAAAATAAACCCCACTGACTGCAGCAAATAAAGTGACCAATCATTGGGACCTCTATGGTCAGTTTTACTCTATTTGAATGAAGTTTCCACCAGGCTCCAGTGCGAGTCGAAGCAAAGCTCTGGAGATGCTGCCTGGCTCTGCCCAAGCAGTAGAACAGGGCATCTGGGCACTACCCACTCTTGGTAAAGCAGAATCGCACACAGAGTGAGTCCATTTCTACCTGTCACGGCCTCAAATCCTGTCCACGGGGAAGCTCAAATAGCTGTACATCTTGTAACTGACCTTGAGAAGAGAAGATGACGACAGGAAGGAGCCCCTAAAATATTTCCTCTGGGCAGAGATGGCTAGCAGTCCCTCGTTACCTAGAATTCTCTCCTTCCATAGCAATGGACTTTTTAGTTGGGCATACAGCCACCCAAAATTAAGGCTGCTTTCCTAGTGTTCCTTGCAGCCAGGTGCTGCCATGAGACTAAACTCCAGAAATGGACTAAGGCACTGTATGCAATTTCTAGGTCTTGCCCTTAAAGGTAAAGGGCATATTTTCCCATCCCTTCTGTCTTCTCCTTCACACTAGCTAGAAAGTGACACTGGGGAGCCACTGGTGAATCAGAGCAACACCCCAGGGAGGGCCACCAGTGGAGAAGGAGACTAAGTCCCTCAAGCTTATGGAGCAGAGCTGCCAGGTCAGCTTGGACTTTACATGAAAGAAAAATATTCTTCAGTCATGCTGAAACCATGTGAGTCTCTGTTGCACTCAGTTGAACTTTTATCTTAAACTAAACTGTGTGAGTGTGTGTGTGTGTGTGTGTGTGTGTGTGTGTGTGTGTGTGAGTGAACACCCTGGAAGATCTTCATGTCTCTTCTATTGACAGTTGCTACTTCAATAGAGTTTTGGTCCTTCGAAGGAGTCATTCATCCATTTAAACAACAAACACATAATAACATGAGTCCCTAACACAAAATAACAGAGCACCTTCTATATATTTGAAATCTTAAAAGGAGATAGACTAATTCTTTGGGAAATGGTTCCTTACTGGATATATACTCTTTTATTAATTCTGTACCAACTGGAATCCTTAGTTACCCAGAGCTTTCTCCTTCAGTTTGACCACTAAGATTTTTCTATTCAGGTGGCTGATCCAGGTGTCTAATGCCACCCCCATTCAAAGGTCCTCGTCACATCCTCATCCTGAAAGCTGAGCAATATTTCATTCAGCTCATTTCACCTCTTGACTCCAGGACATCCCTTGACTCTTTGCAGTTGGTCTTGTCTTATGTAATCTCTCCCCAAGCCATCTAGATCCTTATCCAGGGAGTTACCCTGGCAACCCAGCTGTGTCATCTTGAAAGACGTCTCCAGGCACAAGATTCAGAGTCTGCAAGAGATTTGACTGGGGCCAAGCTGCAAAGCCACAACAGATTAGCTCTAACACGATGTCAGTATTTCTCATGCTCCTGGTAGACATGTCACATTTTTTAAAAGAACATGGATAAAAATAAGTCCTACCTTGACTATGCAGTGAGATTTACTTAGAAAACAGACCATCCCTGTCTTTTGTGGTCTCCCTTGCATTTCTTCTAAAAGAAATTCCTTTCAGTTTTCACATTTTTTCTCTGACAATCTCATTACAAACTCTAACACACGCAGCCTAATTTTCAAGTCATCCAGATAGATTTCTTATACTAGACATCTCGAGTTTTACATCGTGTCCTTTCATTTCCTCTTCGAAAAAGTAGTATTTAAGGAAGTTCATTGACTACTCTCTTTGCACGTGCATCACATATACATAAGAAAATTAGCTAGCCACTTATCTCTGAGAATGGGGATGCTATGTTATCCTGTTATGTTGCATCCTGCTTATTTAAATAACTGATGTCAAACTGTTCATTATGATTCTCTGTAGGTTTATTATGCTGGATAACATGCTATAATATGTTCCATTCCTTTCATTTATTCTTCAATTTGAATTTCAGTTAAGCTATAAGACAGAGTCCTTTATTAATGTGTTCTATTAACCAACTAGTTTTTGTTATTAGGAGTTGAGGATACAGAGATGTGTAAGACACAGTCTCTGACCCTTAGGTAGCTGGACAGGAAAACTGTCATGATGCCAAGTAATCTGTGGTACAGGGACATACTAGCAGATATGTAGTGACAGGTCCACTCACTTTCTAGAATCTTGGCAATGGAATGAAATCCAAAGAGTTTATAGTTCTTTCCCTCATTTTACAGAGGAATAAACTAAGTCTGTGCCTACCTATTCTAACCCCAGCCTATCTTTCATCCCTATCTCCTCTGCTTAGCCACATGAAACTTCTTTCTATCTGTGGAACATGGTGCCATATTTTATTCATTTCTATATCTCCAGAAAAAAAGTAGGAGGTGAAGCTCAAAAAACGGTTCCTTGTCCCCCTTTCCTTTCCCAGAGCTCCCAAAGCTCTTGCTGACCCATAACCTCATAGCTCTTGTGTTGTGCCTGCACTTGTCTGCTTGGAAGGTTTTATCCCCCCAGATGGCACAGGACTTCCATGGGTGTCCCACCTGTAGTCCCTGCAGAGTTCAGTTTGGTGTAGCATACACAAGGCACACACAATAAAAGCTTAATGAATAACTCAGTCTATTCTAGCTCGAAGTCATTTGCTTGAGGATATACTGTGAACTCTTATAGGTTCATTCACTGGGTCACTGTGAACATCTACTAGGGAAATAAAAAAACCTCTCATTCCTGGTATTGTCATTATGCTATTTTAAGAAGAATACAATACCAGGTCATCAGAATTTCTGTGGTCATCTAACCCCTCCTGGCAAGAAATCATTTGTTTGCCTCGTGTATACATTAGGACTTTGGGCTTCCTCAGCATTGGATGACTCTGTGATTGGGCCCCTCACATCTCCAATCTCACTTTCCCTGTTACCTCTTCAGTCAACCAACATTTCAGCCAACGCAGCTGCTTGCTGTCCCCCACACCATCCCTCTGTCTCCCTGTTCTTGTGTCCTTGCTTAGTTTGTCCCTTAGGAATGTCACCCTTGAAGCTGCAACTTCCACCTATACTTCAAGGTATCTTGAAAATTTCTGTGAGGCTATTTATATAGGAATTCTCTAGACTAGAATATCTTTACTGGCCTTGGGACAAATACTTTCTCTATCATCTCTTAGCCATCTATGTAGATTCTTACATTAAGTTGCAAGTGCTTTACACAATTGAGGCAGTCTGACTCAAATTCCACATTCCCCGTAGTTCCTGGCTGCAGACTTGTTATATATACCTCCTGGTGTTTGTTGACAGTGGATGATTGCTAGTAGCTTCTCTGTATTGCTATCTACAAAGGGATTCTTCTATGACAGAGCTAATGAAGCCCTTGGACATTGGTAGATGCATTTAGACTATTTTACAGCTATCTCTCCTGTTTCTCCCCAGTTATGATAGGACTGCATTTCATCTGGGAGGGGAGAAGCTGACATTACACAGGAATGATTCACAACTTCAGGGCAATCACAAGAATGGGATGCTAAGCTCTGTAAAAGGTGAAGGATTTATGCGATCTGAAGAGAAACCAGAGTATAAGCTCTGTAACAACCCTCAGAGAGAAACAAAGATCCAAGAATATTTCATGTGGAGACATGAGAACAATAATCAATACAATGGAAAGCTTTCTTCTGGTAGGTGCTTGAAAGCCACAGGATGGGAGAAAAGAACTGATTCCTGCCAAGTTGGGTCAATGGTACCAGATCTAAGTCCTTATCACCCATTCAAAGGGTTATAAAAGTCCAATAATGTAAAACAGCTTTACAATGAGAGATCCAGATATGATTTTGTATCTTTAAGTCCAATCTTGTAATAGACATGGGCTATTTCTTCTTCTTTGCTCTATTTCCAATTTAAAAAGGATTGTCCTTTAATAATTAGTTATAGATAATAGCTAAGACAGGTGTTAGTCTTCCTGGCTTAAAACCTCCATAATCAGGATGGAGTTGAGACCCATCCTTTTGGATGTTAGGTGAAGCAATTAAGAAATTGTTCCATCTTGGACTGCTCCTCCCTTTCCCAAGGACTTCAGTTTCTTCCTCTTTAAATTGAAGGTGAGATGAGCTGGGGGGAATAGGGGGTTGACTGAAAGATTTCTGAAGGGCTCTTTCCAACCTTATCCTGAGAATAGACAAGTCAAGATATCATCTAAGGGCATTCTTTTGGATACCGTGGCTGCAAAAACCATTGATATCTCTCTAACTGACACCTGTGGTATCACAGGGAAGCAAAATCCCAAGGTGTGGAAGCCATTCAAAAGAATTTCACACCCTTGGAGACAGGAGAAGGTTATCACTTAAACCCCTCTGGGATAAAGGCTCTCACTAATGCAGACTCACTGGTAGCTAGCTATTCCCTGAGACAATCTCCCCATAATAAAGTGCTTTTGGAGCCTCACATGGGACTTTGTTTTCCCAGAACTGGACTTTTCTCTTTCTTGAGATGTCAGACCCAAGCTCTTGGTTTCTACATTAATTCAAGCCTCAGTCATGTTGGGAGACATCCCAAATGGAAATGAATACCCAGGTTTTCACCAAAATTTTTGGCATCCTCACCAGCCCAATCTGGATGACATTTAGTATCTTATATAGTGTCTATTTCCCAAAAGAATTAACATGAGTCTGTATATAGTTCTGCCAAACAATTTTTAATACAGCCTATTTCTAATTACCTCTTATGAATGAGCTGAATCCTTGAAAACCGATCATCCAAAAATCACTTTTGAGCCAAGACTTTTATTTTCAAATTTGATTTGACTCTGATGTTACAAAGTTGTAATAGCTATCTCTGTCACATTTTCTTTTGATAGGGGAGCCAGCGCTTAATGCTATTGGATCCCAGGGCAGGCCGCCACAAAACATTCCACAATGGCATATAGATTATTTTGAATTCAAATCACTTGAGAAGCATCAGGGGCAGGAGGAGCTCTCTGGCACTCCTCTGTCTCTATAAATGCATAAATGCAGGAAATAAATCTCCATGTGAGAGCTGCCCTCCCTGTTATAAAAGGGCTAAAGTGCAGAGCAGTGGGACTAAGGATCAGGCAACCTTATGGCCAGAGATAGAGAGAATCCAGGGCTGAGAAGCTTATACAAACCCTTGTCAATTTTACTAATGACCGCCCTGAACTTACATTCTACTTAAATTCCTTACTATGTACCCCACCACCCATTGTTTTTTGTCAAAGTCACAACTAATTTATTGTTTCTTTATGTAACAAATATATAAATGGTCTGCTCCCCTTCTCTCTCAGAGAATTATTCTTTTAATTCTCCCATGTACATATAATATTTGGGGATTTTTGCCTGTTATTTTGCCTTGTGCAAATTTTATTAGCAGTCTAGCTGCAAGGATGCAAGAGGGAGAGAAGGGGGGATTCCCTCTCCCTAGCAGTGCCACAGCCAAGAGCCTAGGCTGTTGGCATCAGGAAGACTTCCCAGGCCCAGATGCCTTGGTCTAGCCACTGATCAGAATTATCTGGGTAAGACGATTCACTGTTTACAAAGCACTTCGGTTGGCTTTCACATGAACTAAGGATGATTCACAGTATTCTCCTCATTTGATAGATGAGGAAATTGAGGTCCGGAGTGCTTTGTTGATTTACGTAACAAACCTTTAAGTATAAGACTTTCCCATGTTCACATGGCTAGTATATGGTAGAGATGGGTATAATCAGCCCTCTGATTAAACCACACAGTATTTACGTGTATTCAGACAAAACACTGACGGAAGTGTAGGCTTAGGGGAATGGAGAAGGGCTCTAACTAGTGAGAATGTGAGGAAAACTTTCAGAGTTGTGTGGTAAAACCATAATGCCCTTATGAAAGGGGGTGGGGGATTAAAGTCCTAAGAACATAAAGGAGGAAGAGACTCTTCTGGCTTTGAGAATGGGGAGAACAAGGAAGGCTCTTCTAGGCTTTGAGAAGTGAAAAACATTATACAAAAATAAGATGATATTCTAGCTCCACCAAGCTCTGAGCTTACTGAAGATATTACCCAGGACAGCATTTGTCTTCCAGGGAGCACAGAGGAAATGAGTCTTAAATGAATTAGTAAATAAACCTACTTTTCTATGGATAAGCTGCAAGCACATAATGACCACACTACAGAAGCTCTTCAGGAAATGGTCACTAGGATGGACATAGAATGACCTGGCAGGAACTCTTTTGTTACATACAAATACATTTTACCAAAATCCAAACAGTTCAAATTGTTCTCTAGACCCGCCATCCCACCTGCCTCAGGCATACCTCCAAGTTGTCTAATACCTAACACTCTTTAGAAATTTTGGTGCAATTGGGTTTGCTTGGTGGAAAAGCAGAAGCTTACAAGAAAAAGAACCTTTGGGTTTTTAGTTACCTTTGAGAATTTTTCTGTCTTCATTTGCAAAATGATTAGCAGTAGGGATTGAGCAGGTGAATGTGTGTGAGGTACAGGACACTGAGTGGTTGGTGGGACTGAATAAAGGCCTCGAATGTCACACTTCATCCTGTATGGCAGCAGAGGGCTGGGGGACATCGTTGTGCTGGGAAGGACATAGAGCTCAGTGTCGAAGGATCTAAGATGGGAATGAGGCTAGCATAGCTTCATGGTGGCTCCTGCCTGGTGGCTGCCCCACTTTGGAACACATGGTAGACATGAACGGAGCCTTACATCCTCCTCTGTAGACCATCAGCTTTGGCATATAAAATAAAACCTATTTTTCATCTTGCCTCTCTGGGGCTAAATGAAAAGATCATCATTCATGATGGAAAAATATCTTCCTACAGATTGCAAAACTATTTTCACTTCCCTTCTTTCCTTTGGGACTATACCATTGAGGTGACCGGTCTGGGCTTATTACGTCCATATTAAAGATGGGGACCCAGAGATTCATAGAGGCAGAGATCTGGCAAAGGTAGTACAGCTAGGATTGAATCTCAGTTCTGCCAGATTCCAAATCTCTTGATCATTTTTAACTACCCCGATTGCTTTTCCAACTCAACCTGAACCCACCCAAGTGGCCCTGATGCAAACAGTTCTGGGAGTCAAACCCCAAAGAAATACCAGAATTTATTCAGGGCTTCTCAGGACTCTGCCAGCTTTGTTACACAATTTTTTCAGCTTTGATGTCACAGTGACTAAACAAAATAGACTGGCATCCCTATCCAAGGAGGAGGCCCTTGGATAGCAACAGTTCCTCCTTCACCCAGTTGGTTGCTCTTCCCCAGGATAGGTTTTCTTTTTGAAACTGTGGCTGCTTCTCTGAAAATATAGTTAACATCACAAACCCATGATCTTAATTTGTGATCTTGACTTGGCAATCGCCATGATTTGTGGAAGCAGGAAATGCTTGTGGGGGAAAATAACCGGTACCTGGGACTTTGTGACAAAATGCAAAAGCTCCCTTGCCAACCTCTCACAACAGTGCTGTGGTGGGACAAGGAAACATCTCCTACAATGTCTGTGACCAGACACAGATGCTCCTGCATGTGCCGTGGTGTCTGTACATCAGATACAGGAGGCTCTGGGTTTGCATGGGAGAAGCTTGTAACAGAGAAGGGATGGGTACTGTATTATTTTGCTGGGGCCGCCATACCAGAGTACCGCAGGCTGGGTGACTTAAACAATAAAAATGTATTTCCTCACCCTTCAGGAGGGTAGAAGCCCAAGATCAAGATGTTGGTAAGGTTGGTTTCTTCTGAGGGCTCTCTCCTTGGCTCGTAGATGGCCACCTTCTCCCTGTGTCCTCATATCTCCTGTTCTTATGACACCAGTCATAATGGATTAGGGCCCACTCTAATGACCTCATTTTCACTTGAAATTACCTCTTTAATGACCCTACCTCCAAATACAGTCATATTCGGAGGTAATGGAGGTTAAAACTTCCACAGATGAACTTGTAGGGGAGGGCACGTTTCAGTCCATCACAGGTACCAAGCTTGAAAAAGGTAAAAATATCTCTTCAGAGATATTTTATCTTCTTAAAAGCTAAAAGTTCTCCATCTCTGCCTTAATTAACTTTTTATTTTATTATACCATTTTTTAAACTAACCTCTCCTTTCCACTCTTGCCTCACCATAAGCAAGGGTGTCATTCTGTCCTGTATTGTGGTTAACTGGGTCTTTCTGAGTAGCCTGTGAGAGCCTCAGGGCTGGCAGGACTGTCCTTAAGTTACTTCTCTATGTCTCCACCACAAGGCTCCCTGGGAAGGAGACACACAGCCAGTCTTTAATATAATTCACTCGACAAACACTGATGCTTACTCTGCTGCAGGCTCTGTGCAAGCCACTGGGCCTTATGCTAATTGAAATGAAGTACATGTGGTCAATTGCCTAAAAAATGAAACCTGTATCAGACTAGGAAAGACCATGCCCAGATCTGTGGCATTCAAATCTCCCTCCAGCAGCAGTACGGTGGATGGGAGGGAGGGCTCGAGGAGGACCTGCCACAGAGTCCAGGCAACAGGTAGGGCTGTGTGCTTTGGTGCAAGTCTGCATACCAGTGTTTATTGTCCATTCTCCTATCTTCAGTCTTTTTGTGACACTGAGCAAATTGCCTCATTTTTCTGAACCTCAGTTTTAAACATTTTAAAACATAGACACAATGAAAGCGTTCCTTCATATTTTGGTTACAAAGTCTTCTAAAGTTGAGGGTTTGTGCCTCCTGGCCTTGCAGAAGGGCCCCTCCCATCATCCCACTCCTTCCCACACCTCCCCAGAATTTGTTCTATAGAAGTGAAGTGACTCTCCTGGAGCCTGAAACAGGTCAGGTCAGCAACGGTAGATGCGCCAGGCTGACCACACAGGCAGGAGGAGGGCAGAGGTCACCAGCAGTTTTGCTCACTCATCTGTATTCCAGGATGTCTCAACGTCCACACTGAGCTAGAAGGAACCACTGAAAAGTGCCTATTCCCCAGGAGAAGGAATGTATCTTGCTGAACATTTGCACTTTTCAGCAGCATTAAAGGAAGTTTCTTTTCTTGTCAGCCCTTCTCCTGGTCCTCATTATATAATTCACATTTTTCCATGCTTTTCCTTTCTAGCCTATCTGACTTGTCTTCCTTTTTTTTTCTGTGCATGTGCCATATTCCCTATGTGACTTTTCTTTTGATTATGTTCTTGGACAACTCTGCAAGGAGAGGGATACTTTTCCTACTTTCTCACTATTTGACACAAGAGCACAGGCTGAGTTTGAATATGGCCGTTAAGAGGCTGCCAAGAGTCTAAAACTCATCCAGAAAGTGATGTATTCCCTTCTTGGAACAAAACAATCCACTCTGGGGTGGAGTTGGGGAGGTGTGGGTGGGAGATAATGTCGGGACATATACGTCGGTTGTACCCCAAAACTCTGATTTGTGTTTAATGTTTACATCCTCCCCTTTCCCCTTCTTGAGGCTGGTGCTTTTTCAGTGCTGAGTATTTCTAGTGTATAAATGAAATTCCTCATTTCTTGCATTTCAACCATGTCTTCAAAGGCAAAACTCCTCTCATTTTAAACAAATAGTGATGAACGTGGCACACAGAGCTCTCTTAAACACAGAGTGACAGCTTGTATGGCCTTTAGTGATATGAAAGTGGCTTTGACAAATCTCATTTGTCTGTACTTTCCTTGGGGTGAGAGTGAAGACAGTTCTGAGGCCCAGGCTAACTCTTGGGTAATAAAACAGTAGAAGATGAGACTTTGAAAATGCATATATAATAATCTAGGAACATGCATACCGTCACACTTCTCTGCAAAAGCAATTTATTTCAATTGAATAATAAATGCATTTCTCAGCAATTCTATATAAAAGATCTTCACATGCTAATCATGAATTACTTAGATCTTCTTAGAAATGTCACAGCAATCTTGTTACATGCATGCATGCTGGTATATATGTACCTTTTTACACACACTTATAGAGATCAATTTTTATAAACCTAGTGCCCTCAGGTGCTTAGCTTTGGAGTAATGACACTCATGCAAGGTTAATGAGCTTTTAATAATTGCATAAACACCTGCAGGCTCACCACCCAAAACCATGGGTATGACTGACACAATCTGTATCTAACTATGTGGCTGTATCCACATCCCTTGCCTTTTCCCCACTGGGTATAACTATTAGTCTGAAGCCTGTGTTTGTCATTCTCTTCCTTTCTTTTTTATATGATTTTATGGCATTTATTTGTAGCCTTATACAATATTTTTAGGTTATCTGTGTTCAATTTAGAATATTTTGAGACTCATTTTTTGCACTTAATGTTTTAGTGTCACTACAGTTCAACCCTTTTGACTGCTTGTATGAATAAACCACAGTTTATTTTCCACTCTCCTTTTGATGGGCATTTGGGTTGTTTCCCAGCTTTGCTATTGTGAACAGTGCAGCTATGAGCATTATTATACATGTCCTTTCTTGTACATGTGCAAGGATGGAATTCTGGAGCACAGGCTACGTGAAATGTTCAACTTCAGGAGACAATGACAATGTTTAGTATTTTATGCAATCATCCCACACACATAAATGCACGTGAATGTTTCAGATTGCTCAAATGGACAGTTGCTACACTTAACTGATAAAATCAATATTTTCTATTTGGTATTTCAGCCAGAAAAAATGAAAAGAAAAAACACACATTTCTTCCACAAGCCTAACATTATATAAGTAGACACAAAATGGAATGTCTTGAATCATGCCTGGTAAACTCAGACAAACCCAAACAATACCATTGCAGTAGAAATTATACCTTTCGTGGGACAGTTTCATCTAATGTCCAGGGAAAGATTAGCTTCTAAACAGTACAAAATGCTGAGTTAAGAGTCCATGTGTAGACACTAATGCCTGGATGTACACCATACCTTCCCTAACCTCTTCTAAATGTGGGAATTTGTGTTTTTCTTATCTGAAAATAGAAAGACTTTTCTTGGTTGAAAAAGCCACGTATTTTCTTTTAACTGAGAGAGGTACAGATACTTTTTCAAGACAAACAATAGTGTAATTAGCAGCTTGTCAATAATCAGCAGCAAACACAATTATCTGAAATTTTACTGTTCTTTTACCAGCCTGTCATCCTCTAAACTCTAGTCAGTGTTTTGATTTAACAACTATTCTTCTTATTCAGAAACTGCTTATCTCTAGAACAAAGCACACCCTTTTGCATTTTTAAATTGTCAGTTTTTCTTTTTTCACTTATTATTTATTATTAAATTTATTGGGGTGACATTGGTTAATAAAGCTATATAGGTTTCAGGTGTACAATTCTATAATACATCATCTGTATATTGTATTGTGTGTGTTCACCACCCCAAGTCAAGTCTCTTTCCATCACCATTTTCCCCTCTTTGACCCTCCTCTACCTGCCCCCTCCCGCTTTCCTTCTGGTAACATCATACTGTTGTCTGTGCCTATGAGTGTTTTGTTGTTTGTTTGTTTAATCCTTTTACCTTTTCACTCAGTCCCCCAACCCCCTCCCCTCTGACAACTGTCAGTCTGTTCTCTATATCTAGGAGTAAGTTTCTATTTTGCTTTTTGGGTGAAACAAACTGGCTAGTTTGAATTATAATTCCACATGAAGCTACATTTCATGAGAACAATGTTTTCTGGACTGAAGGAAAAAAGAGGCAAACAACTTACCTTCACGTAGAGCTGCTGGAATTCCTCGAGATTCAGCCTCCCGCTTGGACAGTCCTTAAGGAACCCTTTGTACCACTGCTTGAGCTCATGCTCATTAAACTCCGTGCTCTTCACCAGGTCCTCCATCACTTCAGGGGCCAGTTTGCTATTCTGTTTCCCCATTCTGCCTGGAGAAAAGCAAATTAACGCAATCAGTGCCGTGGCTGGGATTATTTCAGACTTGGTTAGGAGCTAAGCTGCAGTCCTGAGCAGTTCTTTGATGGGAACACCCTTCTAGGTGTCTGATCAAAGTCTCCTCAAGTCCACTTCCTTCTATTTGGTATTCTAGAAAAGAGATAAGCACAAAACACTCTTCTCACACTTCAAAGAGCTGAAGATCTCATCCTCCTCCATCACGTGCCATCTTTCACATGGCACTGATGACCAAATGGGAGGACAACTGTCCCTTTTTATGCTACTAATGTACAGTATATGGAGACTGTTTATATTTTTCTTCTACAGATTGAGTGTAATAGCATTTGCTCCCCAGGTACCTAACTGTACATTTAGTTTGTGGGGATATTGAGATTACTGACAAGTTACAGCCAAATGATCAAAAAGTGGCTTGGAAAATTTGATCAGCAATGGTGTGGAGTCTTAGTTTTTTTTTCTTTTTTCAAATGGAAACAGCTCATATGTATTAGTCACATCAAGTCTCTGTTTCTCTTCATCTTCAGAGACTTCCCACAACATTATTTTCAGTGATGACCAACTCTTGGTGGCATTTTACAAAATTAGTTGGTGAATTTCAGTTGATGTAATCTCATTCTTTTATTATCACTGCTACTAAGTAAAAACAATAGTGCATGAAATAACATTACCTACATCAATTAGGTACCAGGTTGTGTGACCATTATCACAGTAGAGTGTAGATGAACAAAGGATAGGTTTGAAGTCATTCCTGATTTTTACTCCTGATTTGGCCATTTAC
Organism: Trachops cirrhosus; assembly: GCA_028533065.1. NCBI lineage: Eukaryota > Metazoa > Chordata > Mammalia > Chiroptera > Phyllostomidae > Trachops > Trachops cirrhosus. The sequence continues at coordinate 140,993,972 of CM052543.1, forward strand.
TATGTCTGTTACTTATGGCAATATTAACTGCCTTACCTTCAATTTTTTCCTTAATAAAGCATATATAATAACAAAACTCTTCCAGAGTCACTGTGATGGCTAATTAAGAAATAGGTAGGTAAACAGAGATAAAAAAACAACTCCAAAATTAACATAGTTGTATTAACACAGGACAATTAAAGATAAATTTTTAAAATTTCACTTTAGCATTGTTTCATAATTTAAAAAAAGAATATAAACAAAACAAATTAATCACAAATTTATTTAAAAAGTCAAAGTAAACTTGAAAATCTAAGGAACCACCAGAATAAGGAAAATACTACAAGATCTTTAAAATCCGGTTAGAGAGAACTGAACTAGGTTTTGAAGAATTTACCCAAGTGGACCTAGTGCTTCATTCAGTGTGCTTGAGACAAATTGTCTCTAAGGCTCTAGGCAGGTCTACACTTGCAATAGCCCAGAAAAGGTAATCTCATCCCATACTTTTTTTTTTTACCTTCTTCTCAAACAGATCCCACACCCATTGTCAATAACCTGCCCTAACATTAAGCAATTATTACATTGAAATGTAACCAAGCCACTAGTTCCAGGGAAGGCCTCACCCTTGGCACCAGCCCAACAACACACAGCGCTGGGAGAAGATCCCAGGAAGATGGCCATTTGTGTTCTAGGCCCTTCTGTTTGAGAAATGACCCGACAACCAGCAACTATGCCCTTTTCTCATGGAGCTTCTCTACTTAGTTTTGCTCTTAATTTCAAGTTCCAAGTCTCTTATTAGCAACTGTTTCTTAATCATAAGTTACTATGGGATTCTACAGCTGGATATAGAAATCAAGTAGGTACTCAGATGTAATGCTTAATTAATCTGAGTAAGAAAACTGTAATTCAGGATTATCCTGATAATCAAAATATATGCGAGTATCACCAAAACTTTTAGTACTTCACTTTGTTCTTTTCAGTAGAGAACTACAAATTTTCATTATTGAACTAGAATAACAGCTACTGAATACTGAGTGTTGGCTGAGGGGTAGGCAAGGTGTCGAGCACTTCACGAACTTGCCTACGACCCTGTGACAACTCAGGAACAGGGATTAGAACAGCTCTCTCAAGATCATACAAATAACACATGGCAGAACTAAAATTTAAGCCTAGATCTACAAGACACCTATGCACAATCACAGACAGAAAGGGAAAGCATGTTAGGAGAAGGAACAGGAGAGACCACAGGAAGGTGTGAGAGGCTGAATTAATGTCTCTTGGCAATGAAAAAAATGATGAAAGGTCAGTCACTTTGCCAGGACCTTGTTTGGAAAATGCAGTTAGATTTACCAAAACCGCAAGCTCAGAAGTGAGTTTGTATTAATAATGGAAAAATGGATTAAGGGTTATTTAAAACCACCTCCTCCAAATGTCTCTAGAAGGTCAAAGTGTCAGCTTCTCCCTTAGGCAAGAAAACTTGAATTCTCCATGGATCATTTAGGATTCTTTAAACTGTTCCAGCTGCCTGGGGAGAGGCTGGTCTCTTGCACACACAGGGAACACTGTCAGGACCGTGAATCACAGTTCTGAAGACTCAAATGCATAGCTTCATGCTTCTTTGTTATACCTCATGCTCAGCACCATCACTCAGGTATGTGTGGCAATGGCTGAATCATGCAGAAAATCAGGTTCTGAAGTGGCTCGAAGTGGCACTGACAACGCCCTCATCATGACTTGCCTGGATTAATGATCAGCCTCCTCACTAGGCTCTCTGACTCCAACCCACCTTTTTCTCCTTGAATGAATTTCTGAAATATAAACGTCATCGTCTAATCATCTCCCTAAAACCCTCAGCAGTTCTCCATTGTCTACACAATTTAACCTCATCTCCATACCACTGCAGGTTCTGCCTCCTTACCTGTCTTTTTGCTTCCTATGCCAGCCAGGCAATCACCAGCTATTACAGGTCCCCGGGCTTACATGCTTCCACAGGTCCACGCCTTGCACACGCTGTTCTCTTTTCTTAGAATGACATGCCCTTTGCCTGCTCAGCAAAGTGTTTCTTTAAGTGGCTTCAGCTCACACGCCACCTCCTCTTCGAAACCTCCACAGACTTTCCAAGGCCAACACAGGCATCTTTTCTCCTAAGTATCCCCCTTACCTGGCAAGAGCTTCCATGATCATTCTTTATTTCTCTACTAGATTGTTAGTTTCTTGAGAGAGAGGACTGTCTATTTATATTTGCATCCTTGGTACCTTATTCTACATGCTCCACTGATATTTTTTGAGGAATGCATGAATGAGGGGGACTGAGCCATTACGAAGGTGCTCAAGGATCTTGTCATTAATCTTTATCAAGTTATGGTATTTGGTATGGTTTTTCCAGTCTCGTAATAAACTACATATGAGGAGAACCAATGAAACCCTAAGTATAAATATAAAATGCAAGCAGCACACAGTAGGGATGTCTCATTTAACTGTAGAGAATCTAGTCTGTTCTCCTGGAGGTTGTTTCCTTGTCTGTCTTCATAAGATTTTGAACACCTTGAAGGCAGGGCCCCTGTCTTTTATCTCAGTACCCTCAGTTTTTGGCATACAGGTAGTGTTTAGTACTGTTTGATAAATGAACGAAACTGCATCCATGGCCTAATCCTCCCTACCTGTACTCCATTTATTCTGGAGTTAAACAGTATTCTTTCACTTGGAGCCAAGAATACAGAAAGAGTAAAAATGAAACTAAAGCTCACCACATTCCCAGCAAAAATATTTCATGACATAATGTGAGGCAGATTTATCCCAGCTCTGTTTCTAGTTGATACTGTGATCTTGGGTAAGATTCTTTCCTTCCCTCTTGCTCAGTTTCCCTCTTTGATAAGTGAGTGAGTTGGACCAGATGATCTTTAAGGCCCTTCTAAACCACTGCCCCCACCCCCTGCCCCATGGCATTCACTGATTTGCAACACGTTTTGTGAATAAGACAATTTGAGCCACAGAATTCAAATTGCTTGTCTCAAAGAGTCAGCACATGTGGATTTTTTTACCTGAGAACCTGTCAGTGCTTGAGTGTTTGCTAACTTAGAAGGTAGGGGACAGGTTTTTTTTTGTTTTTTTGTTTGTTTTTTAGTGCACTATCTTTAAGCTTGAGTTCCAGTTACAAGGTAAAAACCAGCCCATCTGCAAACCAAGTAATTTCTCACTGTTTGAGTTACAATAAAGAGACACTCAGTATTAGGCAAAAAATGGGACTGGTGGAGAGGTCCTGGTGGGCAGGAGAACCCCACCAGTGATGGGTCCTCAAGTGAAAGCCTGGACCCCCTTAAATGCAGTAAAGAGTAAATTTTCATGTACCGCAGTTTACAAAAGACCTTTGTGCAACATTTGCCCATATAACAATGTAGTATGAAAGAGATAATCATTGTCCCTTCTTCACTGATGAGGAGTTTGAAGGACAGAGAGATTAAGTAATTTATCCTAGCTCAACTAGCTGGTCAGAAGCTTAGTATAGAATGAAAGAATTCCCTGGAGCCCCACTGGTTTCTAATACAGATTGCTTGTCATCTCTTGTCTGGAATTTGCAACCACCTTCTAACTGGCTTCATCCACTTCCTCCCCTGTCTTCATAACAGGATTCCAGAACAGAAGAGGGAGAGTACATAAGAGTGCCTGTAGGAGAGAGCTGGAAGACTTTCTAGAAGAGGGGAAAGGCCCACCAGGGGAGCTGAGATGCACCCAAGAGCATCTTTCCTCCATTAAACCTTTTGCTCTTAAAAAGGATTCAAATAGAATACGTTTGTGTGTGTGAGTGTGTGTTGCCCTGAGTTGTCTCTGACCACGCTGATATCTAAGTCCAGCTTCCCAGGGCACAGCAGGGCCTGCTGCATGCGATGTGGCACACAGAACGTCAGGTCCAGCTTCTCCCAGGTGATCCGGCTATCAGCCTGGAGAGATTCATGTCGAACTGGGGGACTCAGGTGGAGTGGTCCAGCTACAGGTGCACACACAGCAAGATGAGCATGTCAACAGGGAAACGGCCCTGGAAATAGGGCTCAGAGCAGAGGAAGAAAGGGCTTCAGGGCTCAGGTTGGAGGCCTGTGGAATACATGACAGTGCAAGGTACAGAAGGAGTCTTGATTGGAAGTTGAGCTGGTTCTGGTGTCAGATTACCTGGGTCCAGCTTTTAACAGTCAGGTGCTCTCTAGGCCCTGGGCTCCTCACCTGAACATGGAAATAACTGGAAGAGACTAGCCTTGCTCAGGCTTAGACTCCTACCCAGTTTGCCCTTTCTTTTCCTTACCACCTGTCTAAATTTTACTCCTTATGCCAGGCTTGGTCCCGATGCTGTCTTTCCCTTGACAGCATGATTTTATATCAATAATGACCCATGGCCTAGTTAACTCTGGGTAAGTCAGTTTGGCATACACTTACAGGCATTTTCTATGAGAAAGACCCTGTGTTGGGCATGATGGGATATGCAGAGAAGACATAGTTCTAATCTTGAAGGGCTCTGAGCTGAATGCAGGAGATGTTCATACCTCCTGGAATAGAGAGCATGGTGAGATGAACGCTCAGAGTACAGAGCTAAAGATCACAAGGACCAGAGGGACAAATTTTCACCAAATCTGGCAACTTCACCTGCAACTGGTCCCCATGTGTAAAACTCGTAAACAGTATTTCCTAAACTTGCTCATGTACAAGAATCACCCTTGGTTGTTCTGTTGAAAATATAGCTTCATGAGAGCCATTCTGTGAGGGAATTCTGTACCTTTAATAAATACCCCAGGTGAGTATGATTCTGTCAATTGAGGAAGCACTAATTCAACATGAATACAAATCAAAGAAGATGGTCTAAGGAGAAAACACCCAAAGCAGCAGGCATGACCCAAGTTCTTTTGGACTCCTCACTGCCTCCATGTGGCATCCCTCATACAGTTTCAAGATCCTGTATTGGAGACCCTAGCGGTAAGCATTAGAAATCACCGAACTAAGGATGACCAAAGCCTGAAAAGATTTGCCTCTGGGCTCCTCTGTTTCATGCCCTTTTGTTTTAGGTTGGAGAGTCTGAGGTTGTCCAAGATCCCACAGGCAACGGATGGCAGAGTCAGGATGAGAACCCCCGTCTCCAGAGTTGGCTGGGTGTTCCCACCATCCCACTCCCCAGGCGAGCTGACTCCAGGCCAAACACTCAAAGCCTATGAGCCAGGAGGCACATTTATTTCTGTGCCAAGATGTTCAAACAATCCCCATTACCACCCCTCTTGGATTCTGTAAACAAATGACATTAGGCTGCGAGTTTCCAGAGACTGTTAAAACAACCCTGAAAACCAAGACTCAGAGTTGCCCAGCACATTGTGCGTGGGGGTATTCTTTTCTAATAAAGGCAAATATCTGACACCCTGGTTCTTTCTGCTCCTGTCTCTCCTTCATCCTCCTGAAGCCAAGTGCTCACAAGCCCCCAGCTGCATTTCCCAGGACACAGGGAGCGTGTTGATCACAGGCTGGCCTTTTGTGCTGTCTCTGGGGACCAGAGCAACTTCGGATAAGGGGAGAAATCCTTTCTCTTGGTGTTCTCTGGCAGCTTTACCTCAAACCCTGAACCTCATGAGATTATAGCCAAAGTCCTGGTCCACAAGCATGACACAGGCAGGGGGCACAGGCTGCACTCTCGGAACTCAAGATGAGGGCTCATTTATTTGATCTGTAATAAATGAGGAGAAATATCTTGATGGCAGTAGCAGTGGCTGTGTTAGAGCAAGTGACAAGGGTTTCATTCCAGAAAGTATAACAAACACAGGAAAGTGAAAGCAGAAGTGAGCCCCAGGGATCAATCATCTGATCCAACTCCCTTATTTTCTAGAGGAGCCCCAGGGAGGTTAGGGGACTCATTCCAGGGGACACAGAGAGTTAGTAACAGAACCCAGCAGGACCCTGGCTCCTGAGCCTCGGCAATAAGAATCAGAGGCCTGTGATCCTTGGGCATTTAGATGGGCTGGAAGTACTGAGCCCTGTAGGACTGGGAAGAGCTCATCCATGTCCTTGTGATCAGGGTGCAGAGAGTGGTCTCTTTCCCTAGGGTGTCCCTCTATAGCTCAGGGGCTGAGAGCCTGAAGGGGCCCTGGGGATCTGCTGGATGGGATAGCTCTAACCCCAGGATGGGAGCTGCCAGTGGACCTTAGACCTTGAATCTGACTAGGAGGTTCCACACTAAAGTGACCTGGTAACTAGGTGGTCGAGTCCTCAGGCACTCTGCCTGCAATGGGTCATGGGGCCTGATCAGCCTTGTGGGGAATCAGACTCTAGGGCATCTTCTTCCTCCTTTCCCAGGCACAAAGAACATTTCCCAAGTGCCTGGGAACCGCAGCTCAGACCAGTGCCACACACGGCACTCAGGTGCTAGGCTCTAACTTTGGAAAAGTTTTTGTTCAGACTCAATTTCCCTTTCACCCCATCTTGTGGGGTCCCTTCTATGTCAATCAGAACATAGTGTCTTTTATTTTTCACTTAAACTTAGTTTAATGAAGACAAGAGCATGCTGGAGTCAGATCTGGAGTCCAGTGGCACTGCTGCTACACGCAAGGTGTATGACTTTTGATGTTGCTTAGCCCACTGGAGCCTCAGTTTTCTCATCTGTCAAATAGATACGATGGCACTTGCTTATCAGATTGTTATAAGAATTAATTAGATAACACATTAAATTCTTCCTATGGTGTCTTCCATGTAGCAGATGTTCAACAAACAGTCGCTATTATTATCCTGATCACAGGACCCAGCAAACTGAGCAGTTCCAGAAGACAGGTGGACACTTCAGGATTCAGGTCTAGATGTCTAGGAGTCCTTCTAACCTTGATACCCATACCAGGCCTGGAACGTGTCAACAGATTTATGTAAACTGTGAGGCGTGGAGAATTTACTCTGGTCCTGTTTATTCCACTTCCTTCAAGTGAAAGTGCTTCATCTCTGACTTGGCAGAGGAAAGTCATCTGAGGACCCCACAGCCCTGACTAAGCATCAACTGTTGAGTGAAGTTTCCATCTAATTCCTCGCTCACCCACTGAACAGAAGTGTGAGCTGATTAATAGCTGGTAACCTTTCCTCTGGGAGTGTTTCAAGCATCCACCCACTTTTCTGCATTTTATTTTTACTTCCCTGTGCGTCTTGTCTGCGACTCTCTGATGTGATTCTGAGAATCAGTTTCTATGAAAGGAATGGGCCGTCTCTGGCAGTGTCAGGACCTCACTTAGTTCTGTGAGGTAACAGAGGAAATGCTTTCATGAATAATCACGGCCTTCTGTCCAACAGATTGCGTTCTAGGTTGTGCTGCCAAGTCACAGTGGGGAAGGACCGTGGCCCTTATCTCAGAGCAGCAGGGAGCGGCAGAGAGAGAAGTGCAGACCAGGAGAGCCCACGGCACCTACACATCCTCAGTCACAGGGTGAGGAGCAGCCTTGGGCGTCAGTGGTGCGTGTCCTCCCCGTGCTCTCAGAGTGAGGACCTAGATATCCTGGGGGGCGAGTGACCAGGCCAACTGTCCACAGGTAGTGGCAGAGTCATTTAAGTCTTCCGACTCTTAGGCTCTTTCCCCTCTGAGAGCCGGTTGCACTCACCGAGTTCTTAAATCGCTATCTGTACAGTAATCTAAAACGAACACTTAAATTCCTGTGGGCGGGTCTTAAATACAGAGAACTTTGAAATTCTCATGTAAAGGTGGCTTTATAAAAGTAAAATGTTATATTTGAAAAAAGCATGACATGGAACTTATTCAACAAACTTTTACTCAATATTATTATATATTATAATACAAAGGTAAATATGGTTCTCAAATCTATCTTTAGTGCGGGCCTTTCCTGAATACTAGATAATCTCTCTATCTGCCTGCCCGAACTGTCCACCTTTGTATCCTCTAACCTTATCAGACCCAACAGGTTATCTTCCTGGGCTATTCTCTGGGTAAAAGTCCCCCATACCTGCCTAGGGACCAGTCCAGAGACTGAGGTTATCCAGGACTGTGTCCTCCCCTCTACATTCCGGTATCTAATCAATCACCAAGCTAAGTAGTCTATAGATTGTACTTCTCAACTCTCTCATATTCCACCCACTCTCTGTTGCCACTACCTTAGACCAGGCCATCATCATCTCCTAACTTATTTCCCCATTGACAGTCTTGCCCTCCTAACACCTATCTGCCACACTGTAGACAAAACGACATTTCTAAAGCATAAAATCTAATCATGTCACTGCTCTGCTTAACCCCTTCAGTGGCCTTCCATTATCCTCCTGAATCCAGTCCTCAGCATTGCATTCAAGATGTTCAGCTGGGACTGCTCTGTGCCCCCACACCCAGCACCTTTTCAGTCTCATCCCCCCACCCTGCACCCACGCAATGCTCCAACTTGCTCCATCATCTCAAAGCTTTCTGGTTGTGCACCAGCTGTCCCATTAGCTCTACTCTGGCCTTCCTATAAACTCCAATCCATATTTCCAGGCATAGATGAGGCAACTCATCTTTGGTGATTTCCTCTTTTGTACCCTGACTCTTGAACACATTGCTGTCACCATGCCATGTGCCATGGTGGTCACCCTATGACAAATGTGACGCCTCACCAGACCTGGACTTTCTCCAGGTCAGAGTGATTGTCAGGTTTGCCTGAGCACCCAGTTCCGAGCCTACCTCTGAAGAGGTACCCAGAAAGTGTTGTTAAATCAGTTAATTATGATGTGACCCCTGTCATCATAATTTTCTCCCTCAAAATATGCCTCTTTGGCATGAGGATTATTTTAGGCTGATTATTTTTAAGAAACAGCAGACATAGAAGAATCCCTGAAAACTGAGTTGAAGTTAGCCTTCTGAAAGACACATTTATAAAGAAAACTCTATCTGTAAGGCTGTCTCCCTCTTTGTACCAGGAAGAGGGAGATAACTAAATCTCTAGAAACTCTTATTAATGGAGAAGGCAGCTGACTTAAATCCGCATAACTATCTTAACCTTGACTGCTGTGCTTTGCCTGATAGTCTCCCATAACTGGCTTTCTTCCCAACCAATGTCTTCTTTTGTCTTTACTGGAGATGGTATTTAAGGTAGTGACTTGGACCATTTTGAAGAGTTACTCAGTTTTCCTGGCTATCTCTCATGTACCCAGGAGGTATACATATTAAATTTCTACTTGTTTTCCTCCTGTTAATCTGTCTTTTATTATGGGAAGGGGTGGGGCTTAGCCAAAAACCTAGAAAGGTAGATGGAAAATATATTTTCTCCTTTGTCAACAGTAGTATCTCTGGATTTGTCTGCAGATCAACCTCCCCTGCCCCTTTTCAGAAAATAAGGAAATGATGATTTACTTAACGGTAAGGGCCACCATTCTGGGTCTTCACTCTAGAACTGTAGGCAATGAAGCCAGCTGACAAGCTCAGAAAAGTTTCCCAGGGCCCTCCTAAATAGCCTGTGTGAGTTTTCTTTGCTTTGATAGGTTCTTGGGACCCCTTTCCCTGAAATATCAAGCTGGGTTTCAGTCCTAACTCTCCCAGCATTTTCCTGTGTGACCCTAGACAGTCAACTTCCTCTTTGAGCTTCAGGTTTCTCATCTTCAAAAGTCCTATGAAACTTGCCACCTCACCTAATTCACCAGGTCATTGTAGGGAACAAACCATGGAGGTAGTCTGTAAATTGTACAATTGTTTGTAGCTCTTAACTGATGCACTTTTCAGGACATTTTAGCCAAGAAAACAAGACTCGAATATGAAAAGAAGTGGGTTTTGTTAGGCAGGGATGAAGAGAGGAAGTAAATAGCAAACACCGGGCATGAAGGAGCAAAGACACCTGTTGATGAGCAGCTAACAGAAGGTTCACAAAGAAGAAGCTGGAGGAAGAAAAGTCAACCACATGTCCCTTCTTGGATCTTTGGGAGGGACTCGAGTGGGTAGAAAGGACACATTTACCAAAGGTTGCAGAGGAGTGTTGACTCTCTCTGGTGAGGTTCCTGTCTTTGATGTGTTTCTAGCTCTGAATTACGCTCACCCTGTCCTTGCTGAGCCTTTGTGAAGTATCCAACAAGGCTGGAACAAAGTACTTCATTGTGGTGCATGAAAAATATCTTGGCTGAGGGGACAATGCCAAGGCTGACAGGGCTAAAATTAGACCTTCCGGTTCTGTTTGATTTGGCAGTGGTGCGCACCGGCTGCTAAGGTGGCATCCTCCGCCCACCTCCCTCCCATCCATGGGCCTTCTGAGAGCACAAGGTAATGTGCTGAACGAGAGGAAGTGTTGCTTCCTCTGCCACCCTGTGGGGATAGCAAATGCTTCTGGGCCTGTGTCACTGCCACTTGGAGCAGTATGTTGAGTAATACTTAGTTTGAAGGGATATGTTCCCTCGTCAGCTAATTTGCAGATTAAGATAAAACCGTCTCTCTCCTTCCCATTAATATAACACATTTCCATAGTGAAACCAAAAGGAAACCTCAGGACAACCATATATTTGAGCCTTCTACTTATCTTCACCTAAGATTTTACAGCTGCACCTATGTAACCATTGCAGAACCCAAAGGACCAGGCATGAGAACCTTACATCATGCTGTGCAGAAATGTCATCTACAGGAAGGAGCACAGGCCTAGGAGTTAGAGGAGATGAGATACCAACTCTAGCACTTCTATTAGATCGTGCCTTTGGGAAAGTCACTCAACCTTTCTTACCCCGTTTATTCAACTTTAACTTGTACATGTTAATAACCACCTCAAAATGTTAAATGAAATAATAAATGCATATAATGTTATTTTAGTAGTAATAATTATAGCTTATCAAGTACTTACTACATGTTTATGAATTATATACTCCATCTTTACAATAATTTTATGAAGTAGATACCAGTATGTCTTCATTTTACAGTCAAGGAAAATAAAGTTTAGAGAATTTAAGACACTTGCTCAAGGTCACACGGCAAGAAAATAGTATAGTTAGGATCTGAACCCTGGAAGTTCTCTTACCCATAGCTCTTCTGCCTTATTAAAGGAGACAAGAAACAAGAAAGTATTTTCCAGGACAAAAACTATTATGTCAATGTAAGGGTGCATCATTCTCCTCACTGGGTGCTGCCCTGATCTATGCATTTCTTTACCCAAGGAAGGCAACTGAAGGGTATCCACAGCTCGGTCAGTTATCTCACAAATGCTAACTTCTGATCACTAGCAGTGAGGGGAGGAGCTTGGGTGCTAAATACAAAAGCAGCAGTTGAAGGAACTGAGAATTTTAAGCCAAGAGGAGCAAAGACTCAGGAGATGAAACTTGAGCTCTCCTCAAATAAGTGAAAGATTTACTGGCACAAAAATAGACTTATAGGTCAGCATAAAGGAACAAGGAGTCTAGGAATAGATCCAGCTATACATAATTACTTAACATATGATCAAGGAAATTTTTCAAAACAAGAGGGAAAGGAAATATAATTTTGCAAGTAATGTCATCATCATCACTTGAAATCAATCTGATGAATAAAGTAAGTCAGAATTATATTACATACCATCATTGAAAAGACACATTGGAACAGTTTAATATAAAAATTAAGTCAAAAACAACAATTCGAAACTGAAAGTATGAGAGTCAAATGTGAATAGCTATTGTGTATGTATACACATAGCTTAAAATATAAAAAATACAGTTATTAAGGAAACCATTAGAATCAAGAGATGAATGATCAGGGTATGAATAGATGATTCATCCCAGAGTAAGCACAAATAATGAACAAACCTAGAAAAAAAATGTTTACCTACTTATTAAGGTTGTTAGACTTTCTAAACATTAAAAGCAGTGGCAGAAACTATAAAAGATAAGATTGATTGATATAACTACATAAAAATTCAAAGTTTAAGGAGTCAAAGTTTAAAAATGCCAGAAAAAAGCAAATAAGTAAATGAGGAGATATGCAATATAAATATCTTTTAAGTATTAAAGATGCTTGAAAGTAAATGGGAAGAGGATATTATAGAAAGCTGCATAAAAATATGAACAAAAGATGAAATATCAATGGCCAAGTTCAATACAAATAATAAATCACTAAAATTTTATGTTGGTGCAACCCACTAGAAAATACCAGAAATCAAGAACCATTAAATATCAATACTTTTGATACTGGGGGAAGCTATACTAAAGAAATGATCTGAGAGAAAAAAGTTATACAAAAAGATATATTTAATGCAGCTTCATTTAATAATGGTCAAAATTCTAGAACTATAAATAACCATTCCCCATTACAGAACTGCATAGTACAGTATGGCACATTAACTCAGTGGAATATAAAATTGTGAGCACTATGTGGAAAAATGGCAAATTACTTATGACATTCTAAGTGTAAAAAAGGAGACATACACCATTGAATATTCATTGTAATTACAACTACTGCAAAAATTAAGTCAGTTGTTTTCATCTCTTCTTCCTTACAAATCAATAAAAAGTAAATAAATAGATCTTAGTTTAGGTCAATGCTTTTCTTTTCTAGATGAGAAATGAAGGCCTACAGAAGATACAAGCTTTTTCTAGGCATGTAGAGTACATCTCTAGATCTAGGTCCAGAGCCTTGTCTCCTGATTTCAAGTCCAATGTTCTCTTCTAAGGCAGCTTTCATCCACAGGCCATCAACACAAACACCAGGAAGGGGGCAGAAGAAATGTACTCCTTCACTTTCTAGAAAAGCATAAGGCAATAAAGGATATAGTGGGCTTATCTTCACCTAAGTAATCTGGGTCCAGTAATTTGGGGAAGAATGAAGAATTTATAAGACCAAGTCAGAAATTTAGGAGTTAGTGTATACTTCTCCATTTCTTGTTCCCTGATTCCAATTAGTCAGAAATTCCATCATATCTAACAATAGTATTTGTCTTCTGTCATCTATCCCATTGACTCTACCTTACCTCAGGCATTCTTTTATCCTTTTTTTTTTTTGCAAGAACTACAACTGCCTAATTAATCTTCTGGTGGCCTGAATAAAACGTTTAAATTCTTTCATAGGGACCACATGACCTTGCCTGTACATTTTCCAGTTTTCAGTTCTATCTGTTGCTATTCATACCTCACACTTCCAGACTCATACTAACACTAAATTTCAGTATTGAAAGAGTCTCAGTATTTTATCAGGTCTCTGTTAGCACAGTAGGCTCTTGTTGAATGGACAAATGAATGAACAAGTGAGATAAAGGAGATTTGATAAAGACATTTCTTAAAGACACTGACATTTTGGCTAATTAATCCTCTCTAGCCATAAGTTCCATGACAATGGGTACTATGTCTGTCTTGTTCACTGTTTTATGTCCAATAATTAACAGTTGAATAGATGAATAAAAGCTGGATGAATGAATAAAACTTTGCAACACAGATCTGTACAGCTGTATGGAAAGGTAGAGGCAACAATCAACTGCATCTGTAGGAATTAAGGAAAGCTTCATATGAAAAGCAACCCTTCTGCAGTAGATGAGTAAGGACAGTCAGGCAGAAATTATAGACACAATGAGGTGCAAAAGAGCACGGCATGTCGGGGGATTGAGGAATAATAGACTAAGCTGGAAAACTTGAGGGTGGGCAGGATAACCTAATGGAAAAAGTTAGAGAAGTTAGATTCAAATTCCAGAGTTAGTTCTCACACTCTGTATGACCTCAATCAAGCTATTAAAACCTGTCTTAGCTTTCATTTCCTCATCTTACAGTAAACTGTGAAGACAAAAAGATGATATAGAAGAATATTGAATCTTGAATATTGCATGGATAAAATGGGAGCTCTCCTCCTGTTCCTTATTTTTCCTCTTTTTCTTAGTGTTAATTGATCAGTTTGGCACAAGTATCTTGGGCTGCTCCAGTTACTACCTATGACCAGGGGCCTCTTTCAGATCTAAATCTAAAAACCTCTCCACGGGATGTTTTCCGTGAGCAACCAGACTTACCTACATATCTCACTTTTCCTACTGCATGCATCAGACTAATGCAAAATAAAAACATTTTGGTTCCAATTCAGATTAAAAGAGGAAGGGCCATTAGAACAAGAAGGAATTCATTTGCTAGCTAGTTTCTGGTTTTCATTTGATAGCTATATCCAAATACTCTGGCCCCTATTTAACTCTCAATAGGGAGATCATATACCTGATCGTTCAAACAGCGCACTTTGAGAGTACCTCTCCAACTTTACTTTCTATCAGTATATCTTACTTGCTATGCCGCAGCCATACCCACTTTGTGGCTTTCTCTTCTAATGGATCAAGTTTATTCTCATGTTGGTTGGTTTGCATTAGTTTTCCTTTCTCCTTAGAATTCTTTCTCCCAAGACTTTTCAAGGCTGACTTTTCACCATTCAAGTATGCTCAAATGTCATTCTTCTAATGATTATCTATTATTTCAAACAACTCAAAATAGATCTCTTTATTAACATTTTCTTGTAGGACAGTATAAGTTTATTCCATGGTACTTAATCCTATTTATAATTTTATGCTATATCATGATGGTTTGTTTAATATCTATTTCTCTAACTGGACTGTGATTTCTATGAAGGCAGGGATTATGGCTGTTTTAGTTCACCCTATATATCTAGTACTAGACAAATGATAGATGTTTAATAGCTGTTTATTAAAAGAATGAGTGAATTGATGAGACAGATAATACCACATATGAAAGCAACATAATGAATATAAAAACAAAAAGGTGAAGTAAGTAGAAAGAGCACAGATCTGCATTTGATCTTAGAGCTATTACTTACAAATTTCATGACTTTAGGGAGATTACTCAATCCCTGTTAACATATCAATTTCTTCATCAGAAGAATTATAAAAATGAATGAGATATAGGTATGCAAAGCAAAGCACCTGTAGCGTCCTTAGCACAGGGAGATGCCATGAGTGTTTACAAACATTACACACCTCAAAAAGCCTCTTCCTCTTTTTTCTTTTTTTGATAAGTTAACTATGGTCAGTTTTGGAATACCTAAACATCATAAGGTGTAAATATCTGTCAAAAGTAGAAATTACTCTCATGAGGAAATACAGGCAGATGTAAGGGCCTTTTGCCCCTCAAATATCTCCTCATGTGGCCAGAAATTCCCACCTTCCTATTCCATCTCTTTGGTTTTCTTTTGTACATTCAATGCATATTTATAGAGCATCTATGGTATGCTATACACTGGACTTGGCTCTGGGAATGCACGATCAATTAAAGAGAAATTCAGGCTAAGAGCTTTGTTTATATATAAGATTTTTTAGAATTTGTTTTTTAGAGTGAGGGAAGGGAGGAAGAACAAAAGTGAGGCAAACATGGATGTGCCAGAGAAACATGGTCCCACTGGGGACCTGGCCCACAACCTTCTTGTTTGTAGGCCCACACTCAGCCCACTAAGCCACGCCAGCCAGGGCCCTTT
Organism: Trachops cirrhosus; assembly: GCA_028533065.1. Classification (NCBI taxonomy): domain Eukaryota; kingdom Metazoa; phylum Chordata; class Mammalia; order Chiroptera; family Phyllostomidae; genus Trachops; species Trachops cirrhosus. The sequence continues at coordinate 141,009,324 of CM052543.1, forward strand.
GTTTATATTTAAGCCATGAAAGGACCTAGGGGTCTTAGTTAGTCACATATCCCTGTAATCAATAATACTGATAACTGTATGGTATTGTATGGTCACTAGATCCCTAGCTCTGTCCTAAGTATGCCTGATTCCTAATCTTATTTAATCTTTGCAAGGACCATGCAAGGTAGATCTAACAGTTTCCATTTTCAGGCAAAGAAATTTTAGCCACACAACTAGTGGGTAGTAATGTTGGGGTTTGAATTCAGGGCTGTGACACTGCAGCTATAATTTTCCTTCTGGTTCCATGCCTGCCAGCCAATCACTTTTCATGCTGTAATTGATTTAAGAAGTGATGACTTGACATTATTTTAGAATTTGACTCTTTTTATTAGGCTCTACTCATATATGACTGTGCAATTTAGTAACTGTGGTTCTTGCAATAACTGATGTAAAAATATGGGTTCATAAATGCTGGGTCTTCACTGGCACATGGACACTGCCTGCACGTGGTACAGAAATCTTTTAAAAACCAACCTGAAAATGAAAGCAAGTCAGGATCCATGAGTTTCTTTTCTTTGGACCAGAAATGTTGAGTTCATGGACCTTGAACCACAATAGGACCATGGATGTATTTGTTTTGGCCAGTGTGCTAGATGCCATGTTTTAAAAGACAAAGATATTAGGCAAGCATTCTGCTTGGTCAAAATACCATGATTTTAACAGTCACTTACCACCTGGCCCTTACATCTTCTTTTAGATCTATGACAGATCCAAAGATGAATAATGCCCTGGGTCTGCCTTCTAGGAATTCACAGGCCGATTAGGAAGATACTACTGGAAATGATATGAAGAGGATGATGATGATAGTGGTAGTAGGAGTAGTAGTAGTAATGATAATAAAAGCAAAGCATGCCATTAAAACTGTATAAACCAGAGTTCTGGGATCTCAGCCTAGATCTGGCTGTCTTCCCTACTTCCTGTTCCAAAACAAAGTGACAGAAGTGATAGGATTTCAGGCAACTGCAGATAGGTTTTGATCAGAAGAGGGTTGTTAGAGCTTCCAAAGGAATGCAGCCATCTGCTTACAAAATCAGCCCTGAAAATTACCAAGTAGTTTAGACAAATTAGTACTTGGTTTAGACCAAGTACTATATGTTATGACTCCTCTGGCCTACTATTTTCTAGAATCCCACCCTCTGTCACTAGGCAGCTAGCTTAGGTTCAAAGGAATTACTCATTCTACTAAAGATGCCTATATGCTAAGGAAATTGTCCAGGCTACTCCTAAAATGGTAGTGAGTAGTGTGCACAAAGATGTTCCCTTCAGTGACATTTAAAAAGTTAAAATATGTAATAATAAGAGAACAGTGAGGTAAACCTTGTCCATATATGTAATGGGATATAATATCTTAAAAATGACATTTGTGAAGAGTTTTAATAATAAGGGTCATGCTAAGGAGGAAAGAAAATAGGATATAAGTTTTAAAGAAATGAGTAATCTCTATTAGAAACAATACTTGCAAAGGAGGAAAATTTAGCCAATAAATAACAGATCATTTTATTATAATTTGATCATATATAATTTTATCATATATTATTTATAAAACAGGTGATTTTATTCTTTTTTCTATGTTTTTCTGTCCAAATTTTCTTTGATGAGCAGGCAGGCATTATTCTTTTTACTCAGAAGGAGGTATTACTAAGCACTTAAGAAGAGCAAATTCCCAGCTCTCCATCAAGCTATTTAAGAGCTTTTGTGTGAGTAGAGACTCCAAGGACTGAGTATTGTTCAATGAATTTCTTAGAATGCCAATAGCAGCCTTCTGTAGTTCTAGTTCTTAGGGTTTTGTCAAATGAGTTTGTAAAACTAGATACAAAGTCTTCTGAAAGAAAAAAGTAATCACCTTCACCTAATGATAAAAGAAATATTCTACTCATATCTACTCCTAGATAACCACAAAACTGGAATATTTGCACTATTTTAATGAGATAAACTCAATCACCCCACCAGCAATTGGTGATGTCCAAACTGGCTCCAAATTCAGAGAAATGCCATGATTCTTGGCTATCCACCATAGGAACCAGTAGCTATAATCCAGAGAAGCTAGCTGGAATACTGTATAAATTTTTAGCCTTTCTTCTATTATAACAACACCCAGCGAGTTTTCATTCACAGATGTATAAACTTATAGACCTACTACAAAAATCTGAGTACTCTGGGTGGCATTTGAATTGTTCTCACATAACATAGAAGAAGCTGCTCACTTTATATTTACTAAATAAGCAGGCACAAGAAGTACAAGAACATTATGTTACTGTCATTGTGCTATGAGCCTTTATAAACACAATGTTCTGAATTCAAACATTTATGTTCTAGAAAAAGTATCCATTACCTTCACAAATGGTTTTATATGCACCCCAAACAGGAGCTAACATGCCAGCTATACTCAACTGTATACTTCTTGATTATAAATTCATTTAATTTCCCAATTTAAATTAAAAGATCATTAAGAACAGCAAATACTACTTCATTGTTAAAAATTGAGTGTCAGTTAAATACTAAGGTTCTGTTAGGCTTTTCATATGTAGTATCCATAGTTTTTACAATTTAGTGAGGCAGGTTAAATTCACACTTAACAAATGAGAACACTGAAGCTCAGAAAGATCAAATTATTTGCCTAAGGCCACACTGCCATTAAGTGGTGGAGTCAGAATTCGTTTGGTTCTGATTTAGAGTCCAGTTTTATTTCCATTTTTGCATGTTGCTGATGTCTAATCTTTTGATTATTTTATGCAGAACTTCTATTTTACACCCTGAGAAATGAGGAGTGAAATGACTTACCCAAGTTCATCTAAACAAAAAACAAACTCAAATTTGAATCTGATTAATTGGCTCTATTTAATAGTTTTTTAATTATGACCTCTGCAACATTATATTAACCTCTACTAACATATTATACATTTTGGTATTATTTTTAATTGACATGAAATGAAAAAGTTTACAACATTGTCATTTTTCTGATTTTGAGACCATTTTAAAGTCACAAATTTGCTTCCTTTTCATGGGGGAAACCATGCAGAGCTATAAACATGCAGTGGGGAGGATTCAGAGCTGTTAGCCGTTAGCCACTTTGGCACAATTGTGGTCAGATTTCCACCCAGAAACAAAATGGGAGGGATCTCAAGGGATCAGTAGCCAAAAGCACTCCAAGAAGTCTCCTCAAGCTTCTTGGCCTATTATTCCATTGTTTTTCTTTTAAGTTTTTTTAGGAAGGGAAATTAACATTCACTGAAAGCCTTATACATGCCAGAGACTGTGCTAAGCACTTTCATAGACATTATGATATTAATCCTTACAACTAATCTCAGGGATATAATTTCCATTTTACAAAAGTTAAATAACTGTCAAAGTAGCTATGTTCATCTCTGAAGCCATGCCTCTTTTTTCTATACCACATTTCTCCAGAGAGAAGCAGGGCTTGTATAAATGCCTTATGTAAAGCAGGCTGCTGTCTATTAGACAACCGGGATGTATAGGACCTTATTTGGATCCTGATGCAGATAAACTACTATAATTCTTATAAGATTTGAGCATGACTACATATGTGATTTTATTAATTGTTGTTGGTGTGTAACAGTATTGTGGACATGTTTTAAAGAGTCCTTATAGATATATATTTAAATATTCATAAATGAAATAATATAATGTTTTAATTTGTTCAAACTAACCTACTGGAGGGGGAAGAAAAGTGACCTGAATAATAGTTAAAGCTGGGTGATGGGTAAAGGAAAGTTCATTACATTATTCTCTTCAAATGTGTCTGCTTTCCATAGTATTTAAAATGTTTTGTTTTGTTTTTTAAGCCTGTGTAGAGTGGGGGAGAGAGTCCTGGGTTTAAATAACATCTTTTCACTTAGTAGCAGCGTGACCCTGTATAAATTACTTTCTGAGACACAGTTACTTAGTCACAAAATGAAGCATAACTTGCAGACACTTACCTTGTAGAACTGTAATGTGGACTCTGCCAGGCACTGTGTGTAAATATCCACCACAGTGTTCTACATATTCCAAGTTTTCTACAACACTGCTAGTGATTATTATAAAACATAAATGATCTCTGTTTTCATTTCCTTGCTCTCACAAATCAGCCTAGAAATAACTTCCAATATTCAGATGAATTGGATATTGGCTAACAGCCAAAATTTCTGTGTAATGGCTGCCTACAGAGCACCTCTCTGGAAGAATATCATCCTTTTCCTGTTTCTCCTTTGCCTAGACCTCTTGTTTTATGAACAAATCATATGCTATTTTGTACAGCTCTTTTTATAACCAGTTTATTGAACGAGTTGGCTATTTACCTTTATTCTTTTCATCACTGCCTCAAACATGCTCTGCTGTGTTTTCCTTTTCCATTCCAGGATGATTTACTGGGCTGATTTATGTCTTTTCAGGTTCCTTTCAGGTATCAGAAAAGTGGTTGTTTCTAGGTATTAAAAAGTTCAGTCTAGGTGCTGGCTGGTGTGGCTCAGTGGATTGAGCACAGGCCTGCAATCCAAAGGGTTGCCAGTTCGATTCCCAGTCAGGGCACATGCCTGGGTTGTGGACCAGGTCCCCCCAGTTGGGGGTGTGTGAGAGAAAACCACACATTGATGTCTCTCTCTCTTTCTCCCTCACTACCCCTCAGTTTAAAAATAAATAAAATCTTTAAAAAAATTTAAAAGTTCAGTTTAATTTAAACATAAATTTCCACTTATCTACAATTCAATCTCCTCTTCCTCAGCTCAATTTTGAACTAACTAATGGAGAAGCAGATACAACCTTGATGCGATAATTTGCACAAGACCAGTACTTTGATTCTTAAATTATATCTTTTATCAAAAATAAACTAAAATTCTAAAGTTGCATGATAATAATACATTTCTTACCATCACATTATATAATCCATAGAATATATTCAAAATAATCTCAATTTCATAACTGCTAAATAGAGAAGATTGGTAATCTCATCTTTATTTTCACACAAGGAAATCAAAATTCAGAAAAGTTAAGTAATTTTTCTGGGACTTCACACTTGTGATGACTACAGCACAGGTGTGATGCCTAAAACACATGTAATGACTCCTACTTTTACACACTTCCCATTATATGTATGTAGTTCAGGTTTTGTCTTTCTAAAGTAGCTATGAGATGGTAATAACTGTTTTTTAACGTAAGTTCCCTGAACAAACGTTGGCAAAATAAGGGTAAGCAAAGCTAAGTAGATACTGGGGTCTTTACAACTGGACCACTCAGATTTATAACTAATATAAAAGTGTGCAGGGAATATCTAAGAATGAGATTGAGGAAGTACTAGTTCCCTCAAAAATGTTTCTACAAAACTCTTTGAGGGGAAATAACTATGAATGCCTTGGAAATATTTCTTTTAAAAAAGTCTAAAGTGTCCTTACCGCCAAATTGAAACTACCATCTCTTTCAACTCAGCCACTTCATGTAGAATGAGGAAACTTTCAATAGGTCTTCTTTTTAATGCTGCCTCATAAGCACTGATTCGTTAGGAAGCTCTTTGCTCTCGGAGATTTTGCTTAAAAATGTGAAACAATCTATGCTAGCCCACTGAATGCATTGTGTACATATCATGTATACACATATGTGCATGTGTATCAGTGTGTCGGGCATCTGCCCCTCACCCCGGCTTGGAGGTCTGTTCTCTGCTCTGCCCATGTGCACGCTCCTACAAACACTCAACAAATGGAACCCTGAATCGGGCATGTCCTTCCATTTGGATTGTGTGCACCACCAAGTTCTCCCTTTGTGCCATTTATTTGGTGTTATTTCATTGACGTTTGTATCATGAACAAAAGATATGTAAATGATAGTGCTAGGTCCACAAAGAAATGAAGTAAGAGTGGCATTGGAAGGTGTCACAGGCACCTCAGAGGAAAAGGTAAAGGAGAGAGAAGATAAAGGTCAGAAGACAAATACAGGCTGGAAGAGGTCCCCAGAGATTATTTATAAATCACTGGAGTAAGGAAGGACCGTTCATCAACTGGATGTTAGCCGTTAGCAGCTTTGAGGACTTTAGTAGGAGACATGTCTTAAATAAATGGAAGGGCTTTTCCAAACAGATGAAGGGACACTAGTCTAAGCTAGGCATTGATTCAGTTAGTATACCTTTTCTAACACCACACTCACCATGCTACCTGGGAGGTGTGTGTATTAGCTGTTATTTAACTACCAGAAGATTAGGGCAAACTTGGAAAGAGCAGAATACTTAGAGCATGAGGCTAGGAGAAATAATGAAATGCAGACTGAAGAAGATGGGCAGGAGGGATGGTGGGGGTCTGGGGTGGGAGGAAGAACAATTTACTGCCCGCTATGCTCTTTTAGGTGGTATATTTACTTAAGGTCTTCAGCATTCCATAAGGTGAATATGTTATCCCCATTTCACAGGTGAGAAAATAAGCTCCCCAAATTAATAACGACCAAAAGTCCTACCCAGCTCTGTGAATCACCCAAGACTTCTACTGTACAAAAGAACTTCAGAACTTAAGTGCAACTTTTACAGCCTTCAAAGGGAGAGAGGATGTTCCTTGCTAACTAACCACAGATGAGGAACACACTCGAAATTCCCTAGTAAATGAGGCTGGAAATAGGAGGGAGAAAAAGCTTAGGAGAAGCTAAAAGGCTCTTAGAAGAGCTAAAGACAATAAGGCCATTTGGACTGTGAGTGTGTGTATTTGGACTGTGAGTGTATGTGCGTGTAGAGGGGCTGGAAACAGGTTTCCAGTGCAGTAGGAAAGAGGGTTATTTTCCTTATTGTGAAAGCCCTGGGAAAAAGAATGAAAGACTAGATCACAGAAGAGTCCTCCCACAGATACACATTGAAAAATTAGTCATAAAATTAGTTGGAATAATACAGGGAGGTGGGGGAGAGTATCAGATAGCAATCCCTTTTTAGGGGAGGTATTAAAGGATAGAAGTATTGTAGTATAATATTGACACCAAAAGGTTGTGATCTTAAAATGCTTTTTATTAAAGTTCAGTAATGTACTGGAGGTGTGGGTGGGACACAAGGGCCACATAATTTAGCTATATTGAAAAATAATTAATAGATGAACTTAAAATAAAAATATATTTAATAAGGAAACAACATAAAAATGTCCTCTTAGTTCCATACTCTGTTTTGCACAATTTATATGGCAGAATAATGATGGTAAGAAAAGGTGTGATGGAAAGGGGATTCATTTAAATAAAGAATGAGAGAAATGGGGCCCTGGCTGGTGTAGCTCAGCGGATTGAGCACGGGCCTACGAACCAAAGGATTAAGGTTCGATTCCCAGTCAGGGCACATGCCTGGGTCACAGGCCAGTTCCCAGCAGGGGACGCATGAGAAGCAACCATGCATTGATATTTCTCTCCCTCTCTCCTTCCCTTCGCCTCTAAAGATAAATAAATAAAATTTTTTAGAAAAAGAATGAGAGAAATGGGAAATTTGAGGACTCAGTGTAGGTATTTCTTCTAGAAATTCTCTCCTCTGTGTATCTGTATCAATTTTTTACTTCCCTGGATTTACTGAAATGTGTTTCTCTGTCTTCCTCATTTGGGACCGTATCTTATTTAGAGTTGATTCCACAGCGACTACAATGCTTGGCACATTTATGCGACAGTCATTTGTTTTGCAGGTTAAGTAAGCACTGTTAACTGTTCAGTGTTCTTAATAGCTCAGTTTGTTATTCAGAGGTTCCATCAGGAATGGGATTACTACTGTTCAGAGACCAAAGTGGTTTATGAACCATTAATTTCTCATGAAAGGGATGATAGTAACTATAATTTATTTTACACTTTCAATAATGAGGCATTACATTCTTTACATATATAGCTTCTATTTTCTGTTCAAGAATCCTGTGAACTACTATTTTAAATGGACACCGAGGCTGAGAGGTTGAACAACTTATCCAAGGTCACAGAACTAATAAATTTGGGCTGGTGATTTTTATCTAAGTATATCTAGCTTGAAAAGTCTTGTTTACATTTCTTCTCATTTCTTTTGAGTCAGCTGAAACACTGGTAAGGACTGAGGAATTTTCCCATTCACAAACTAAAAATGAGGAAAGATTAAATTGATGGTTTTCATGTCACTATGACTAAAGAATACCTTTAGAAATATTTAAAAGAAAACTAACAATTTTATTAAAAATTTAACCTTATTTTGCAGTCTTTTTCAGTTTTCATAAAATTTCTCATATGACTAAGAAAGCAAGCACTAAGCATCTTATGTATACATTTTAAAAACACTTGAACATCTGCAATAAACAAAATTGATAGTCTTGCATTAACTCACAGCATCAAATGTCAAAGAATTCCAACAAACTGAAGTCGCTAATTGAGTCAGACTTGTGCAGCATTATTTGATATGTTAAAAGGAAAATATTACATTAATAAGCATGTCAACTTTATTGATAATGCTTAAAGGACCTCCAATGGGACATGTCACTGATAATTTAAGATTATATTTTAAGAAGTCAGCAATAAGGACACTAATCATAAATTAATAAAACCGATGCAAAATATAAAACACCAGAAATTCCTGTAGCATCAGAGTCTACTATTTTAAGAAAACTTTAACTGCTGTAAACATTCTGAAATATAAAGCAGCAGAAATATTAAGGTCTAGTTCTTTGAATTAGAAAAAATTCATCTAGGTTCCAAAGCACATTTAACATGTTAATGATTTGCAAAAAATCTATTTACATCAAGCTTCTCAAAAGTTCATAGACTTTCAGAGCTTATGAGATAATAAATATGATCCAAAGAAAGGAGAAAAAAGTACCCTTAAAGTGACAAATTTCTATTTTCAGGAAGTCCCTATAGGAGCAAGAATAAAAAAAATAGGGTTCATTCTATGGATCTATAATAATTGTAGGCAAATTTAACTGATTTGTGACTACATTGCCTTTTATGAGCAATACTTCATAAAAATGAAATCTTTGTTAATTAAGAGAGACCTACTTTCTATAAAAAGTCCAGCAATTATTGTTAGATATAAAAGGCACTGGTGTATGAGAGCACTCTAAGTCCTAAGTGTAATTTAGAACAAAAGAAAATAGATTGTTCACCTGAAAATGATGCAACAAATGTTTAGAAATACAGCGCATTGTCTTCTAAGAAATAAAAAATTGGTGGTTACACAGCAGGTCATCCGTGTTAGATCTGCAGTGAAGTAAGGCAGTTGAGAAAGACAAAGCAAGCATAAGAGTCATAACAAATCATTTGACTTTCATGCTTTAAGTTAGCTGATCAGGGTATAGAACATCTCTTTAATGTATTCACAGGTACCTTATTATTAAAGTGTCAAACCTCTTTGAGGATTCTTCAGTAATTTGCTATTCCATTTCTGTTTCATTCATTAAGTAGTTCCTAAAGCATCCCATTTGTGAAGTTCTCAGTGAATCAAGCTGTGAGCAACTCAGACTAGTTTGATTCACTTAAGAGAACATACGTTATCTTTAGAAACCAACCATAAATAAGAAATGTAGTGTTATGGTTGGTCCCTTCACATTGTGAACATGTTAAAATAATTCCATAGCTCAAGAGACCCATCATCTAAAAGAGTGATACACATAGCTACCATAGTCTAGGTTTACATTGCCTCTTTGAATTATTAGTATCAACTCTAGAGAATAGGTAAAAATAATTTATAGTTTTACTTAGTAGAGATTAAAAGGAGGATGTTCATGTGAGTGGGTTAAAAAGCACTCTTAAATGTATTAACATAGTGCTTTATATCTTTACTGAAAATAAATTATAAAATAATCTTTGGTCTAGCTTTTCTTTTTAGTAACAAAGATATTTATAGCGATATTAATTGCTCACATGCTTTCGCATTTCTTGATATAATTAACAAGGTACATACAACTGATTCTTGTTAGAACAAACATTTAATTGGCAAATATTATAGTGTATCTACTATAAAAGCCATTGTATAGATATTGTGGAAATATGCAAAAGGTCATTGAAATCTCAGCTCTTGTGGACTGTGTTCTCATATGGTAGATATATCTTTAAGGTAAAAATGTTCCTTAATGTACTTTTTTTTATATATTGGAAGGACAGTCTCGGTAATTTACATGGATCTCTTCTGATTCATATACTCTATTAGTTATATGGATTAATCACTGGGATAATAGAAATATCAATCATTTATTAATTTATCTCTGTTATCATTTGATACTTTAGCAAATGTAATATGTTTATATCTACTACTACAACTAAAATGGACATTGTTAATTTCAATCTTAGATTAACTGAATGTGATTCTTTCTAAAAAAGAATCTTCCTATCTTCCTAAATAATCACTAATCTTAGGAATATAGAAATCACTCAATACAAAGAAAAAGGCCTTTAGAGTGACATTAAAATATGTTGCCCTTATGAATTAAGAAACCATGCATTTGATCTTAATGTTATATTGTCATTCTGTGAAACTCCCCACAGGGCTTCTCAGAGATGTTTGGAATCCATAACCATTTGCAACCCAAATAGGAAGCCTATAGCTTCCCCAGGACAGTACTTCTAATCAAGTTAGCCTGTTGCAGAATGAGATCCATAGCCAGGCAAATCAAAGCAGGGCACTTAACAGCTACAGGTCTCTGCTGTCTGTAGAGGCTACCTGGCGTTCAGAATAATCCTGGAATGCTTATTTTCAGAATGGGATAGCAAGACCAGGTGACATGTGACGCAAGAGCAGTTGTTAGGAACAGACTATGCAAGAGAGAGCTCTTCCCAATTGAGTAAAGGTTTGCCATTAGGGGAGGGGTTAAATTAACTTGTTAAATGGTGAACATGTTGAGAAACTCATCACCTTGGTTCCTCAACATCTTCCAAGGGTATTAGCTACTCTCTCAAATGAGACAGAGACTCAGATTCTGTCTTCCTCTAGTGTCCTCTAATGCCTCAGTTTTTTAAGGTAAGAATTCCTGGCATTTCCCTCAAGGGGACATTTGTGGTTGGTTTGGGTTATCTTTCTCAGTGCCTGAGAGATTACATTTTTGAAGAAGGAACATGAAGACCTGGGTTACTTTAAAAATGTCTGGAGCTTTATTATATGGACACTCAGGAAATTTTTATGGAAGAAAGGGAAAAATAGAGAAAGCAAGTGAAAGAAAGGGAGAAAAAAAGGAGCAAAGAGAAGGGTCACTCAGGCAGGTATTATTGCCTGCGTTGCAATCCCTGTCCAGCAAGACAGAGAAGAGGGCTGTACAAGAAGAGCCCCACAAGCCCTTTGCAGGCTCTAAAGGTTTTTAAAAGCTGCACTGCTGGCGTCTATAGGGTCTGGTCAGGTTGAGCCAGTCAAGCACTCATCTCTCAATCTTCTTGTCCCCCTACCCTTCCCCTTCTCTGAAGGTGGCTTCATCTGGAAGATTTCCAGGGAGGCCAGAGACAGGCATCTTGGATTTGGATTCTGCCTTCTAGGAGGCAGAGGAGAGCTGGCAGAGCCCACGGTGTGTTTACACTGCAGCTTCCTCACTCCACAGTGTCCCAGCGCCTGTAGCTGCAGCAGTTCAGGAGGAGGCGAGAACGCAGAAGAATGAACATGGGGCCTGCAGCGTCTCTGAAGGTGGAGTTCCTTGAACCATTCTGGGAACACAGCAGGGAGGGGATAGAGATGGGGCTGCGCAGTCCTCAAACAGGAGCTGAAGATCAGACTGGTTTGCCTGCTCTTTCAAAACACTCCAAAATTCTGAAGAAATTAACTAAGGTACAGAAGAGGCCAGGAAGGCCAGATTAAACATATAAGAGGTGGGCCTATTAGAGTTGAGGGGCAATAGAAAAGAAATAAAAAGTCCTTACAAGTAAGGAGAGGCAGAGAAGGGCTATGGTGTGAAAAGGAACCCTTGGAACCCTCTCAAAAGATGTTTTGGGAGCAAAGAATTATGTATTTGAAGAAATCAGCGATGTCACTGAGGATGCTAAAAGTGCCGAGAGAAGGGCCCATTTCCATTCAACATTACTTTCTAATTGTTTATTCCACAAACTAGAAGTTAATTGACTTTTCCCTTGCTCATGGCTCTGGTCCTCAGTTCCTCTTCTGGACTAGATGCTTTTAAAGGTCTGGGCCAGACGTGACCCTCTATAACTGTCAGCCTGTGAACCAGGGTATCTGAGACCATTTGTCTGTGAACTTCAATACCAGGCTCCCCCTTTTTCTTCCCCCACCCATTATCAGTGCAGTGCACACCTGCACTACTCATGGAGCTGATTCAACTCTCAGTGATGACAAGGAGTATGGTTCAATTGTGACAAATGATTGTTCCTTCTGCCCTGACTAAGCAAGGGAAGAACAGAGAAGGCAGTATAATTTATACTTTGGTTTTCCAAGGAGAGGATATTCTCAAATTTTCTATTTAAAATTTCATCCATTTAAATAAATTATAAATTCCTTTGAGTAGTCGGACTGGGAAAAGGGCAAAGAGCCTTATAATGAGCTGCCCTATTTTGGGAAAATTTTATTTCATTTCATCCCAGAAATTGGATCTGCCCTTTTTTGTGGCAATCCAGCATATACTGGCCATGCTCTTTCTTTCCTTGTCTGCCTGCCTCATTCCATTCTGCCAACCTGCTTCAGTGCAGCATTTTCTGGGGTTATTAAACACCCAAGCTTAATGTGCGTGCACTCATGGGTAACATGTTCAGTGATGCAGAACCCCTTGCCCCCCCCACACACACCACCACCACTCACACATGTAGGCACTTTTGATGGTAGTGGACATAAAATGTGTTTTTTATAAGAGTTTCCTTTTTAATTTACCTTAACCTGAAAATTTTTAAATTAAAATAATAATAATAATATAATAAGTAGAAATACATCTCCCTTGCTCGTCTTTGTCTTAAAGTGGAATGTGAAAAACAGATAGTATATACTTGTATTCTTCACCCACTGCATTTCCATTTCATTTTAGTCTCCAAAATATGGACAGGAGGGCAACTCTAGAAAGATGGATTCCTACTCTTGCATCTCATCGGGCACTGATCCGTGCAATGCTGTGATGAGCACTTGCACGGAGCATCACCGGTTCCTCTGGCAGCCTCCCCCCCAGTACCCCCCCACCCGCCCCATTCACCAGCACCTCACATTTCCACAGGGGGGTTGACCTTGCAAAGACCCTTCTCCCGTTTCTGGGAAGGAGCAATCTATCTCAAAACACACGCGCGCACACACAACGACCTTTCCTTCTTTAAAGAAACACTACTAAATGTAACACGTCTGGGTGCACATTTCCCAACCCCGCATTCCGGAATGCGAACACAGGGTGCAAAGGCAGGTTACTAGTTTGGATCTGACTCCCCATTCAGCCGCTCTGTGTCTCAGACTCTGTTCAAAATAGACGGCTGACTGTGCGGTGGAACATCTGTCCCTCTTCTGCCCACTCACCATCGTGACGAAAAATCAAAAAGGAAACATTATTCACTCATTTTTAAATACTGAGAGAATTGTGCTTATTTTGCCCTGAGCTGCGTGGTTCTAAACACTAACATCCCGCTTGGAAACCAACCCTGCGCTCCACACCATCTCGTCCACTCAGGTTTACTTAGCAAACACCTTCACGGCTATTCCACGGTGAGAAAAACGCTGCACCAACCCTACGAATGACAGGTTGCTACTTGACTGCAACCGCTCAGTAGTTTTATCAGCAACCGGAAAACTTCACAATCGGTCGATTAGTTACTTAAATATCTGTAAGGAAATCCTCCTATTTATAGGCTTGAACTACAAAATCACCTCTGTTTCACCTTTCTTAAATCTAGCCGAAGACAACTCCCTCCCACCCTAAACGTACCGTACATAAACACTCCCCCTTCCCCCACCCCATTATTCCAAAAAGTCCCCCATGGACTAACAGCACATTCAGACCGCCACTGTTAACCAAGGCAACTGTCACCATGCATGTAGACGCATCTTTATGCAAAGCAAAGTATGTGACAATAACCAAAGCATCTCCCAGACAATTGGCCGCACTACACATGCAGAATGCAACGAATATTGTTTTTTTCTACTTACAGTTACAGCGCTGTGCACGGTCACCTAACGAAAATGACAACACTCAACAGTTCTTTATATATATTTAATTCGGGCAAGCGGTTAAGCCGTCTCTGTGCGTGGTTCTCTCGCACTCTTTTTTATCCTTTGGAGCTCTAGGCTGCTTAAATCCCTCTTGGATCGCGCTTTCAAACCCAGCGGCAGCCGCAACACGCTCCGGTAAATCTCTGCTGCAGATTGGGAATCCCATAGAAAACCTGGGGTCGCGGGAGCTGGATGCGCAGGCGCGCGAGCCGCCGCCTCGCCAGGCACCCCTCCCGCTTTGCCTCCCCCGCCCCTCCCGCTAACTCGAGAGCGAGTGACCAAAAGCAGCCTGGCATTGGCGCATGCTCAGTCGGAGGGGCTCGGAGTTTCCGCCGGTGAATTCCGCGTCTCCAGATTTTAGCAGAAACTCAGGAGGAAAGTAGATTGGAGAAGAGAGCCTGGCTACCGGAGCAGCAGCACCTGGACGGGCGCGAGGGCAGTCGACGTGGGCTCACCACGCCCCGCGAGTGCCCAGGCTGGTGGTGAAGGCTGAGGCCAGAGATGCGGCACATGGATCCAGCTGTTCCCGCCGCTCTCAGTCCTCGAGGGCCCGCAGGCCAGCTTTTGTCAGGCTGCAGGTGGAGGAGAAAACTGCGGAAATCCCTTTCTATGAAGGAAATGTTCCCAGCAAGCTGAGTCCATCACCTGGGCTCCTGTGAAGGAACCCTAACGGTGGGCACTTGGCATGGGCCATTGTGTCCCAGGGTCTTATACTGGGAGTACTGGGAGCCAGGCCCTGTAGTAGTACCCCAGTGCCCAGGATGGGCCAGGCCTGGAAAGGCTATGGAGAAATGTGCTTTGGAGGGAGCTGGTCCTAGACTTGCCCTGGAGCAAATCATGCTAACCATCCACAAACGTTTAATAAGCGCCCCCTGTATGCACTTAATAAACGCTTACTGAGTACGCTTTTAGTGAGACTGAGTGGGGGCTGCGGGTGGTGGAGAGGAAAAAGGAGAGGGGACGAATGAATCATCCTTAGAATCCAGGGCCGAGGGCTTGAACTAAGTGATCTTATATGTTGCCCCAATTTTTTTTGTCCTTGAACAGTGCTAGTTGCCAGCCCTCCTCTGCTCCCCACTGGCCTGCCAAAGCCTAGAAGACTTGGCAAAGAGTAGTGCCCAGTAAATGTTTGGTCAATTCCCTACCAGGAAGAGCAAGAAGAATTCGCATACGTTTCCAACCTGATCATTCTCCTCAAGTGTATATGTTTGTACTTTCATTCATTCAAAATATTATTCACTGACCGCCTACCTACCTACTGTTAGGCACTGTTGTACGCTTTGGAGGTAATGCAGTGAACAAAAGCCCTCCTGAGGTTTACATTCAGGCGGTACTTCTATTTTAAAGGGAGAAGTTCTAGAGACACAGGGAAGATCAAAGATCCCCATTCTCCTTAAGCAGAGCTTTCCAATTTGCCCAGAGCCTTCACACACCTCATCAACCCCAGGAAAATTGCTAAATTAGCCTTTCCGCTCGGAGGACACCAAGAGCATCTACTATGTATGGCAAATGGGCTCTAGCCCAGCGATTTTCAACCTTTTTCACTTCATGGCACAAATAAACTAATTACTAAAACTCTGCAGCATACTAAAAAAATATATATATTTTTGCCAATCTGCGGGAAAAAAAAACAGGTATAATTTTGATTCATTTACACCAGAAGGTTATTGTGTTGGCTGTGTTGTTTTTGTTTCAGATTTGACAAACTAAGGAAAAAGAGGTCAGTACCCCTGACTAAATAGTCAAGTATTGCACGTTTTAAAAATTCTTGAGGCATATCGGTTGAGAAGCTGCTCTAGACTGACAAACCATCACTATCAGGAGTGAGCTGCTCCTGGCTGCAAGCTGGAGTGTCCTGCTTAGGAGAACTTAAGGCTACTTAAGCGAAGACCAGGAGAATCACAGCTTCACGAGTCTGTGGCAATCGAAAGCTCCAGCTAGGTGAGGGCCTCCAGCGGTGATGCGGTGGCCTTTTGCAAAATGCCAGCCTGGCCGACGCAGAGCCCAGGCACGCACTTCCTCGGGTCAGACGCCTCGGGAAGGTTGCGCAGAGGCGGACAACGCTCTAGGGACTCCGAGACACAGCTCCCCCAGGTTCCCCTCCTGACCGGGCTCTCCCGCGCGGTGCTGGTGACCGCGGAAACCCGGAGCTCGGAGTCGCGCGGAGGGAGTCGCGGGTAGCCGGGAGCGCGGCCCGGAGCTCTGCGGCAGCCGAGCACGTTTTGAGTGTGGCAGCGCCAGCCCTGCGCTCCCTGACCGCATTGCGCACTGCGCAGCCGGGTCCGCCTGGACGGTTCATTCTGTTTCTCTGCAAGAAGTCGGGTCAAAAGTCAGTCCTGATGAATTGCTTTGGTTGGCGGGAGGAGACCTCCAAGGGTTTCAAAGTAATTTCCCGTCTTTTGTCGATTTCTCCTACTAAAGCATTTTACGCTGGGCTCTCTGGTTTCTTTCGGGAGAAGAGTCTCCACACTGCAATCTGTGTCCACTGACTGTAGGGGTCATGATGCCATTTCTCTGCTCTGAGAGCTGTACCTGTTTATTGCGCCCTAGAGGTCTCTTGTGGCAATGTTCGGTTTTAGATAAATTTGAACTCGTGTTTAGGAAGAAATGAACACTGATGCTTTTAAACTGTGTTCTGTTGTGAAGGAGATCTGATTTAGGTGCGTTCTCTTTGGTAAAGCAGCTTTGTCTAAATTGGGAGGCAAGGTTTTGTTATGTTTGCACTGAAGAGTTGTTTGGGGGCATGTGATATCTTAATTTTAATTTTTAATCTCCAGCTATTGTATAACATTATCCTTTTTAAACACTAGAATGTTGTTTTCGTTAAAAACATTTTTTTTTTGAGATGCCCTTTAGTTGAGTTTTGTATGCAGAGGAAGTCACAGTAGAGAAGCCAATTCTAAAAGATACGGAAGGAATGTTATCCTTTAAATTACAGAAAGCAATTGACCCTTTTAGGATGGTAGAGGGAACTTCAAGAGAGGAATGTGGTAGGGATACTAAAACATAAGGGAGCCCTGTGTTCCTTTCCCCCTTCGGGCATTTACAGATGCCACGGGTGATCACAGTGGCACAGAAATGCTCTGCATGCGCCTTGGAGTAGAGGGACTGGAGTAACGCACCAAGTCACTGACGAATGCCTCCTGCTGTAGCAGTTGTCCCATTACCTAATGCCTGGCCCCCAACACTACAGGTCTCTGCACTGTCAGCTTTCCACTGTGGAGATTTTATGAGGGGAGGGGATAAGTCTGGGCAAGGGAAAGGGAGAGAAGGAAGGTCTATAAGGAGGGCAGTTTTGGTTTTTCTGGAGTATCTGGTAGAATTCTCACTTGCCCAGAAACAACTGAAGGAGCCATTTTACTTTCCTTGGTTGCAAACTATGTTCTTTCCTGAAATCACTTTACTTCCACACCATTCCTTCCCAGATTCAAAAAAACAAAACAAAACAACAACAACCAAGAATGACTTTTTAGGTGTATCTGACTTCATTTAATACTGCCATCCACTTTAATTGTGGCCTGGCCAAATTGAAAACTGAGAATCACAGTAAGAGTACAAAATGCCAGTAGTTATAACAGGTCTAAGCTTGTTGTCTTTTGAGCTCATGGTAACATTTATTAGACATGCTGTGTACAAAATATATGAGCCAAGAAGGGTGGAACTTAAGACATGAGAGCATTTATGAAATTGGAAGAAAAATTAAGTGTTGGAAAGTCATCATTAAAATGAAAAGAGACAGGAATTGGAAAAACTGATTTATACTCATTTAAATTCATAAATAATAATGATAGTAATTTTCTTGTATGGGTAAAGCACCCTTATTTTAAAAAGCTAAGGGTATTAATCCTCACAGAGGAGATGCATTATGTAAGATAATTATGTTTACCCTAATTTTTAATCCTATTTTAAAACATATATGGATAGACCAACAAAATAAAATAACCTCCTCAAGTCAAACAGGAAGTTATTGCCCAGAATAAAATTTTACAGTGGGTTTTCTGACATATAAAGTGTTTCATTGTATCATTTTGTATTCCTTCTACATGTTTTTTTAAAAAATAAGTGATAAGATGCAAGACCGTGAAGGAGTAATTCCCATGCAATTAGAGGGACAGCATTACACAAGAGGGATTAAGTCCCATTTCTAATGGACTGGGTTAATAATTTCATCCAGCCCACTTCTGATTTATCTCTGTAATCCATGACTGAATCTAAATTCAGTTTGAAAGATCACTTTAACTGTGTCACCAATTTCCTTTAAAGTTTCAACAATCCACCACAAAAGTTTCTTAAGTCCTTGCTGAATGAATTATTGTCCAAGTTTCTTGGAGTCTCAGAAACAGTCATAGCAAATCCATGGTCTGTAGCCTGAAGAACAGAAAATGCTTTATTCCTTTCTCTCTTCTATGTTTGGGCTTAAACTGTAGATTCATAGCAGTACGCTGAGGCTGGAAATGTTTACCACTATTTTTAATGGCAACACAACAGAAGTAATGATAGCAGAATTGGACTATTTATGAGCCCATTCCCTTTCTTTAATGACTTTTTAGGTAGTCCTGTATGCTAGGCTGCAGTCTTATTTAGTTGTGTTGCAATTAGCCATTGCAAATAGGATCATCGATTCAAATTCTGGAATTTATGTACGTTAGAGACCATCTGATCCCCAAGAGACTTCAAAAACCCTTCTTTCCTAAAGTAGATCTTACTGACTTGTTTCTCCCTCCAATTTCTATTTTCCTTAATATTGTTCCTTTGAATTTTTAATAAACTCTCAAACTCAACAGAGAATCTTAGCATAAAAATTTAAGAATAAGTTAAAAGAATGAATTCTATGCTCCCTTTGAGACAACCAGCAAAAACAAATATCTTTCACCAAAAGATATTCAGAATTGCATTTATATTTTTACCTAGTGCCTGGGAAGGAAAGAGATAGTGGACTTCTTCATTTTTTAGTGCTCTTACCATATTCCTCTTGTAAAGTTCATTTTACTATCCTAAGGAGGTTGAAGAAGATAAAGAGTGACCATTAATAAGCTTTGATTTATTTTTATTTTTTATTTTAGAATTTAAGTTTAGTACCCCTATTATAGTCTCTAGGAGGGTGGATTGTATTTGATTTTTTTTAAAAGGATTTTATTTATTTATCTTTAGAGAAAGGAGAAGAGAGGGAGAAACAGAGGGAGAGAAACATCAAGGTGTGGTTGCCTCTCGCGGAGCACCTGCTGGAGACCTGGCCTGCAACCCAGGCATGTGCCCTGACTGGGAATCGAACTGGCAAGGGGTTTGCAGGCCAGCATTCAATCTACAGAGCCACACCAGCCAGAGCTGATTTTTTAAAAAGAAGGAAAAAAACTGCTCCAGTAATTAATGGTGGTGTTTAGTAATGGATACAGGTTAAATTCCTTTTGATCACATTCATTACTTATTTATTTAATACCTATTGAGAAAC
>CM052543.1:141029376-141068632 GCA_028533065.1 Trachops cirrhosus
CTGGTCCACTCAATTGATATAAGACCCATCTTTCATCCCATCACTATTGGTTCCCTGTGCATTTTTCTTCATTAAACTTATTGTAGCCTGCATTTTTTCATCTAATTTGTGACCAAAATCAACCAGTTCTGTGAGTATCCCGATCACCAGTGCTTTGAACTGTGCATCTGATAGGTTGGCTACCTCTTGGTCACTTAAAAGGATGGGTTCTGGGGCTTTCAATTCTTCTGTTTGAGCCATCTTTTTGCTGTTTTTTTTTTTGTTGTTGTTGTTTTTTGGTCTTGTCGCGCTCCTGTAGTGAGGGGCGGGGCCTTAGGAGTTCACCACGGCGGGGCACCCCAGTTGCTGGGTTGTGATGCTGTATGTGGGGGCGGGATCTGAAAAGGAACGATGGCGCTTGCTCTGTTCTCTGTAGGACCCCAGACCCTTCCGCCGCCTTCTGCGAGCCAACTGGGCCCCTCTGGCGCCAATTCCCGTGTGGGTGGGCCTGTGCACCCCGTGGGACCTTCCTTTTTAGTCAGTGACCCAAAGCTCTATTTCCCAGTGCTGGGACCCTGAGTTGTGCGCAGTGCCTTGCTTCACAATGGCCACCTCACTGGGTCTGCCAGTCGCCACCCCCTGGCCGGGTCCCACCAGCCACCGCCGCTTGTGCGCCCAGGGTCTGCCTGCTGCGGACTTACACGCCGCCCCGGTTGCTCTGTGCTCCACTCTGCCTGGCCCGACTCCACCCCTCCTGCTGGTATGGATGAACGTGTGTATTTTTAAATCCTTGGGTGTCCGACTTCCGTATACTTCAGTTTTCTGTCAGTTCTGGTTGTTATTTTGTTTCTATATTGTTGTTGTCCCTATCTTGGTTGTGCGAGGAGGCACAGTGTGTCTACCTTTGCCTCCATCTTGGCTGGAAGTCCCAAGTACTGTGTTTTTATCCACCTAATATACCTATGCAATATAAATGTTGTACAACCCTATTCATGTGTGAAATAGGTACTAGTATAACCCATTTTACTATTCAAGTTGAAATTACCCTCAAATTTATCTATTAACTTTCCTTAGCTTTAGTTTACAATGTTAGTGACTTGTTTTGTCTTTTTTTGGTATTTTCATGAGTAATTTGATGGACAATATATCAATCATTGCTCCTCTGTTTCTGTATTACTCCAGAAGAGGCAGTCTATTGTAAGCTTTCAAAAAAAGCCCCCAAATTAATGATAAAGTCTACCTTAATATACCATAAAAAATGAATTTAACATAGCAGGCCATTACTACTGTCCTTATCCAGCAAATATTTATTGACTATCTAATGCTAGAGGATGGATTTTCAATGGTTAATAAGACATAGCTTTGCTGATAAAAGGCTTTCAGTCTGTTCCAGGAGATGTATGAGCAAATACATAATTACAAAACAATTTGATAAATTCTAAATTCTATTGTAAGCACAAAGTTATGAGAGAGTATTTGTGGGAAAATGAACCTCGACTATGAAAGAGATCCCAGAGGAGATGATGACTACTAAGCTAAATCTACAGCTTCGGTTGTGCAAATGTTAATGAGTTGATGTTGTGTACCCAGAACTTTGCAACTCTTATTTAGCACAACTAAAGTTGTTACAATTAAAAATAATATCTTTTATTTTCTTAAGGCATGGAACTCTTCAATATTCTTATAATATTCAATACATTCATAATATTCTCCATCTAGTATTCATAATAGGCCTGTGAGGTAAGTAATTTAAATACTGGTAGCTTAATTTTTCTGTTGAGGAAATCAAGCACAAGAAAAATTAAATATCGTATCTCACATGATAAAATTGTAATCCATTGGAAAGCAAGTCATAATTTTGAAATTGTTTGGATCTGGTCCATGATTGAGAGAACAGTAATGACTTGAAATTCAAAATCCTTTTTAATGTTCCATAAAATGTTTAAAAATTTTTCAAAAAAATCTATGCAAAGAAGAGTAAGTTAACTCAGGATAGAAAAAAATGGTTAAGTGTTTTTTTTTTTTTAAATCACAATTTAGGTAAGAAGATGTGCTGGGTTAGATAGCATCTCCTCAAAAATTCATGTCCATCCAGAACCTGAGACGGTGACCTTATTTGGAAAAAGGTTCTTTGCAGGTTAAGAAGAATCCATAATGGATTAGAGTGGGTCCTACATCCAAAGCAACTGGTGTTTTTATAGAAAGAGGAAGGACACAGAGACAGAAAGAGACACACACAGGAGGATACCAGCTGACTATGGAGGCAGCAACTGGAGTTGTTGCACAAGCCAGAGAATGTCAGGGATTTCCAGCAACCACCTGCAGCGCATGCAGCAGATTCTTCCTCAGAGTCTCCTAAAGGAACCGACCCCAGTGACACCTCGATTTCTGGCCTCCAGACTGTAGGAAAATAATCTTTTGTTGTTTTAAGCAACCTTAAACAACTGTGGTATCTTGTTACAGCAGCCCTAGGAAATTAATACAGAGGATAATTGCACTTAAATACAGCATTTGGCACTTAGGTTTTTAATCAAGAATATTCTGGTAGTGAGATAACAGAAAGGTACTTTTCTTTTTTTACAAATACACCCCTCTTTTTTTTTTTTTACATGAAAATGACTGGAATTTGGATTAAGAGAGATGGATTCAAGAACCAACTTTGCTATTTCTTAGATGTGGTCTTGGGCAAATTAAGTTCTTTTCATGACTTGATGTACTTATTGATAAACTGAGAAAGATCGAAACTCTACCTAAAAGTGGAGTTTTATAGTTCAACAATTCAAGATATTAGGCATCCATAAAATTCTGGATAGTAAGTTAATAGTGCTAATTTGCATGTAAGATGATATTAAACCAGTTTCTTCCAATTGAAAACTAAATTAAATTCATGGTTTTGGTTTTGAATTCATTTAAAATAATTTCCTTAGAGACTTTCGATATTGTTGCTCATGAAAATCAGATTAGCTACACTGATCACAGTGCCAGTGCCAGAAGTAGTACAAATTCTGTTTAAGATTTCCTAGGCTAGTTTATAGATGTTCTGATAAAAGTGAGTATTAATAACACTGTTAAATAATATTTTGAAATTAGAATTCTATAACACTGTCAATATGTTTTATTAAATGAGCTTTTACTTTTTAAAACAATTTTAGCTTCACAGCACATATAATGTTTTTAAAAACATTCATTGACCATAGACTTTATTGATTCTGACTGTGGATTGGATAAAAAATAAGGATAAATAACATATTAATTGTATTTTTAAGTGTATTGTAGACCCTTAATATTCATGAGGGATGTGTCCTAAGACCTTCCTGATTCTCAAATATACAATCATCACTGTAGAATTAAATTGCTTTGTTGGTATGATCATAATTACTTAATTATAGTGTTTTAAGTAAGGTAATAAATTAATATCAATGAAGCTACACTGAGCTGCACACACTAAGGTGATCAGTTGACTACACTTTTACTAACTTAGTTATCAAGTACAAGCACCAGCTTCACAGAATTTTAAGATGCACATTTGTGCTTTAGTAAAATGACATATTACTGTCATTATATGCTTCAGGGTCATTCACAAATAGATACAGCCCCAAGATTAAATCTATAAAGGCCACATTCTATTAAAATCCTGCTATCTGGAAACATTAACATTTTCATACATCATTGTACTACTTGGAAAATAAGTAATTGAAACTTGAGATCCTGGCTGTTTTGAAAGCATTTTGAATCCAGTAGATGAAGGTCAGTTTTGAAAGAGCTAAAATGTGCTCTTTGGTTTTTACGGATTCAACATGTATTTGTAAAAACAGACCTTCCTAAAGACTTTTGAAGAAATTGAAGCTGTTTTTCTTTAGGAGTTAATAAATCTATTAATCTAAGAGAATGGCCATTAATTATATTATTTAAAACATGTACTGTGTGAATATTTGTCACTTTGGTCTAGAGGAAAGAATATTATAATTCTATTTATATCTTTAGAAAATACCTGTGCTCATCTTATGAGGCTGCACCTCTCCAGCAGTTGATAAAATAACTTGTAGGGTCACTTTAAAACTACTTAGGAAAGCCTTATCCAGAAACATTAAAGTAGATAAAACACAACGTCCTTGATGCTTTCAGGTGAGTGTAATTTTTAGTTCTTCCTCTGAATATTTCTTTTTGGTCCTTCCTGTAGGAGGGATCACACTATTGTTTTGGGTGGTGCATTTTGTTTAAATGGTATACATGAGTGGAAAGATGCCAAAACAAATCTCTTCTGATTTAATGACAAAACCTTTTTCCTTCAGAGAGAGCAAAATTGAACTCTTTGAGGGTTATGGTGAAGCTCTTATGTGGAGGGATCTAGGGATGGGGCAAGTAATAGGCTGTGGTAGTGATTCCTGACTACATCCTAGGTCTCAGGTTACAGTGGGAGAGAATTCTTTAACTAAGTCTGAGCAGGGCAAGATCTTCTCCAAGACCTCCGGTCTCACTACAAGCATCTCCAGACTGAAGTGACCCTGAAATCTCTAGTCTGTAGTACTCCTAGAATCCCTCCCAAATTTGTACCCCCAAATGAGGAGTTTTACAACGGATTGGTAGATATTTACCCAAGAAAGAGTCAGATTACAGCGCATTGCTGAATTTGGATAGCTGTAAACTTTCCTTACTTTTCTGAGTGGTCTTTCCTTCTTTTCAATTTACCAGTAGATTTAAGATGCTTAAGGTGAATAGAATAATAAATGAAATATCACCATGACACTTAGTTCTCCTTCTAGATTTTTAATATCCAACTATATTGTAAAGCTACTTAGTACAGAATCTGTCTTACACTTCTACTTTGAACCATTCGAAATGCCAAGTTCCTGATTCAAAATAGAGCTCAGCATTTATTTGGATGATAATTCCCTCTTTCTCTTTAGTTTTTATTCTTAGTGGATTATTTTTCAATGCTTTTTACAATCTAAGAGAATTAAAATTCAGTTGGGAGTTCTGATAATTGGGAAGGTTATTTTCATAACTTAATAATGGATACTATTTCAAAACTGGAATAGTGGGTATGATGGATAATTCTCTATTTACAAAACCCCCAACAGTGGCAAACAAGGTTCTTATACTGATTTTAAAGATAAATTTAACATTTTCCAGCCAGTGATTATATTTTTATTATTCAGTACAGGTTTGTACCAGATATGGAGGAGTATATTATAAAACAAAGAAGAGACTTAGTGTTTGGGTTAATTTTCATGAAGACCATGTGACTGGATTTATGAATGAAAGAGGAAATTAGACTGGACAGAAAGATTTCTAGGTTTATTTGATGGCAAAACTTTTTACAGTTGGCATTAGACACTGGAACTGAACCTTCTTTTGGCAACCAGTGTAATCATTTGCAAGCCAAGAAATATGTTTATATTATTTATTTCTTTATTTAGTTGTCTTTTTTTTTTTTTTTTTTTTTTTTTTTGCTACTGACAAAGGAAGTTTGTACTAGACTTCATTTTTACTTTTTCTCTAGCTGTTTATTTGGTAGCTACCCTGGACCTGACCACAGCTTTCTAAGGCCTTTGTAAAAGTTTAAATAGTTTTTCCTTTTATATTTTCTAAGGCAAAGTCAAACATTTTCTTACTTTGAGAGTGACTGTCTATATTCAGGTAGCAGTGAAACCCATTAACTCAAACTAATTTTTTTAAAGATTTTGTTTATTTATCTTTAGAGGGGAAGGGAAGGAGAGAGGAAGAGAAATATCAACGTATGGTTGCCTCTCATGGGTCCCCTGCTGGGAACTGGCCTGCAACCCAGGCATGTGCCCTGACTGGGAATCGAACTGCGATCTTTTGGTTCACAGGCCCATGCTCAATCCACTGAGCTACACCAGCCAGGGCTCAAACTAATTTTTGTGAAATTAATTCTGAGATCAGAAAATAAAAACTTACTACATTAAGCAATGAATGAAATATCTTCAAGGAGTTACATCTTAACAGCATTTTGGTGATGATACACAACCCCCACAAAAAATTTCTAGCAGCTTGCAATACTCTCCAAATCAGACTATATGAAAACAGTAATCACACATTGAAATCATTTTTTAAAGCCAAGCCAACCATGCTAATAAGAATAGATGAAGTTTGATTTCACTGAGAATTAAGAGGTTTCTATGCCCACACAGAATTGATAGGTGCTGTGTGATAGTAATATAAATAGCACAGAATATAAATTATATCATTTTGCCCATACCAAGTATATTTAGGACAATACTAACAGTAACAAAAAGTTGCTGCGAGTATGCAGTTCTGACATTTCTGTCCTTCACAAACATACCAATTCATTTTAATACACATGCTAAGATAAAATCTATTTATAGTCCTTATCCACTGTTGAGCTTCATTTTTGTTTTTTCAGCTCACAGTCTAGTGCCATAAAAAGTCTAGCAATTTCTTGAATGCAATATATCTACATACAATCTTCTCACCTTTATTTTTATAATATATTCTCAAACGAGTCCAACATTTCCACTACCCCACCTTTATCAATAGAATATCTATTTTCTGAATCCTGGAAAGGGGGTTTGGAGGAGGTAGAAGAGGGTAAGGTGGCGATAAATGGTGATGGAATGAGAATTGACTTGGGGTGGTAAACACACAATACAATACTTGTATACAGATGATATATTATAGAATTGTACACCTGAAACCTATATAATTTTATTAACCAAGGACACCCCAATAAATTCAATAACATTTTTTTAAAAATATCGTTCTTATTGTTTTTTTCCTTTCCATTCCTGTCCAACAGAAAGACACATATCTATTTAAGTGCTCCTGACTACAAAGCCTGTGCATCAAAAGAGCATGGCACCCAGTACAGTGTTGATCACAATATAGTCTGTACTAAATATTGTTTGAACTGAAATAAGTTGTTTTGTGTGTTTTTTTCCACCTATCAGAGATTTTATAAGAAAAATAAAACAAAGAGGAAAACCTCTGTGCCCTTTTACAGTTTTTTTTTATATTACAAAAGTTGGATGGTCACAGAGCATGTTAAACTAAAATCCTATTTCTAATATTTTGATTTATTATTTTTATATTGAAGAAGACACCTTTTTTAAATATTCTAATTCACACAGCTTTGAAATGCACGGTCACAGTGCTTCTGCCTCTCCTCCTCCCTGTTCTCGTTTAGTTTTGCACATAAGAGAAAGAGGATCTTTGGCTCAACCATGCTTCCTGTGGTTCTGTCCCTGCTTAACTACACGTTATATTCCAAGCCCCGCCCCCTGCCTTATTTCAATATTTTATTATAGATGGCATTGTAACTGTAACCAAGCAGCCCATATTCTGCATCTGTTTTTGTTCAGGTTATTGTTCAAGTTCTGCACTAGATAACTTTTGAGAAGGTCACCTCTGTATTCGGAGTGGTCTCCAGAGATCTGCGTTTAAGTTTCGGAAGCTGATGTGAAACTGTAGTAAGTGGGTGATTAGCTAGATAGGCCCCAGGCAAAGTTGCAAAGTATGTGACATTTTGTAACTTCCTTTCCTTTCTATTCATGATCAAGTACTAGGCAAAACAACAAATAATGACATGTGTATAATGACTATGTGTCAGATTATATTACAAAACTATACACGTGTGTTCATCCTATATTTTTCCTCACGAGGCATAGTTACTTGTGAGAAACTTTTAAAAGTTAGGAAACAGATTGTACTTTAGTAGAATTGTGTGAGAAAGCATTGCAAGGGACAAGCAACTAATGGCCTCTCCTTAGGCCCCACTGCTGTCTCCCTTCCCCACTTTCTATGTTCTTGGCTCTCTTTCTGCAAGACTCCTTCCCAAAACTGCCCAAGGGGGTCGTGGCATTGGTCACATTTGTTTGTAATCATCAGTTCTCCTACTGATGGATCATCAGATCCACTAATGTAGAGAACACGCCGCACCCCGTTACCAAGGATGCGCCAAACCAGTTCTTTACAGTTAGAGAAATTCTGGGGCATGTATCACATTCAGGATGGGTATTGTAAGTTACTTACTGTAATGCCATCTCTGTTTGGATTTAGTTTTTAAAAATACCACTTGGTTTCGTCCAGACCCCGCTTGTTTTTCATCCCAACAGGCTAGCTCTTCCTGTAGCCAGACCCCTCGGATCAAGGACGCCTTTGGCTGGTTCATCTTCACATCTGCCTCTTGGCCCAACACCTGCGCCATTTCCCACTTCCTCGGTCTCTGAGAAAGCGGAGCTTGGTATTTCTGCGTCTAAGGTCACTTGTTATTTTCTTCTCGAAACCGCACTCTTCCAAGGCTGCCTAGGTCCCGTTTTTCAACTTCAGTCAGATGAGCCCGCATGTACCGAAGGCCGAAATTCCGAAAGGACTTTATATATTTAAGGAATGGGGAGAATTTCAGTGCTGTGTGGTGGAAATAGACACGGAAGCTGGAAAAAAAAAAAAAAAAAAAAAAAACCCAGTCTGGGGCTGAACTCTGAAGAACTTTGTAGCCAAACACTCAGACACTAAGTTACAAATCAATCTAGACTCACAAAGCTACCACGTTCACAGGACAGATAGAAAGCTTGTTGCTAACACGGAGCAAGGGCACCGATTCCACCGGCCTTGGCTGTGGCAAGTGCGTCCTTCCCGGGGGCTCACAGACAGAGAACGGACGGCATTCGGATGGAATGTAGAGCTGCGGGGAATCTGAGATAAAAACGCGATGGGGTTGACGATCTCCGGAAGCAGCCCTTTGAGAACTCGCCCACGGATCATGTGGATCGTGTGGATCATCGTGTGGACCACGGATCATGTGGATGCCACCACATTGGCATTTAGGGCGTTGATGGAGCACTGGTACTGCAAGGCTTCCTACCAATGCAAGCACACCTTTCTCCGGAGGCTTTTAAAAGCTGAAGTGACAGCAAATGCCCAGAATTGGGATCTCATCGTGTCTTAGGGCATTTACACGACAGGAGGCCGGTCAACCTCGTGTCGCCCGAAGTGGTATGCCAGCTCCATCTTGCCCCACGTGCCCCCTTGAGTTCTGCCATTACGGTTCCCGTTGCACATTATTGTAGCTCTTACTCATTTTTACCGGAGAGCATAAAACGAACCAACTTTGAAACAAACATCCAGGGGACTGAGGTGCTTGATCACTGAGTAGTAATGACATGGTTCTTAACAAACGTGTGTATTATAATGATAAATATTTTGATAATCACTTGAGGACTATGGAACTGACAGAAATCAGAATGAAGTTATTAATAAATTATTTTAGGAAGTTATTGACGGAAAAGAAAAATAACATTCACAAAATTGATTTGGTGTGGGTCAGAACTACGTTATTATTTATGTTTACAAGAAATGAAATAGCTGACACATGTAATTTTATCTTTAAGTCATTTTATTCACAACCCCAGAGAAAGAAGCCCCACAGCAGACAGGAAAACTTCTTCTACAGTCTTAAAGGGAAGATTAATGATCTTCTGGATAATAATTTTCACACACTCTCTCCAGAAATATTGTTTCAGGGAAGAGTGTTGAGGACCGTGCCTTCTTCCCCCAAAACACACTTTATTGGTAAAGTGGAAATCTGATTTTAAGGGCCACTGAGACGATTAACAGCGTTTTAAAAGTTTTTTTCCAGACACAGAAACTTGGTCTGGTGCTCATGCAACTGCAAGATGTTACTGGACAGGGCGCTGGTACCGACTGTCAGGAAGCCGCTTCTGAGGAAAATACAGAATTTCAGAATTTTTTTTTAATTTAATTTAAAAGTTTTTCCAATTACAATTGACATTCTCGTGTTTTATATTAGTTTCAGGTGTACAGCATAGCGGTTACATAGTTACATAATTTATGAGGCGATATGACGAATTTCAGAATTTTAAAAATAAAGCCGTTTGTTTTCCTTCACGAATTAGAAAAATAATATTCTGACTTTTCTTTTTAATTCTGAGAGAGGGAAGAAAATATTTAGACCAGCCTCAGTCCTGGCATTAGCAGAAGGCGCTAAAAATAAACATTGTAACGGCCGGCTGCTGGGGCTCCGCGCTTTGAAGGAGACTGCCTGGAGCTCCACGGGATGGGGTGGGTGGGGGCGAAGGAGGGGCGTGGTCTTGGCAGAGGTGGGGCTAAAGCGCGCGTAGAGGGGGCGTGGTCGCCCGGCTGACTATAAAGTGGAGGCTGAGTCGGGGCCTCGAGGGGCGTGTCAGGGACGTGCGCGGGGTAGCCCTAGACTGAGGAGGAGTTTTTTTGCGCCCTTTAAAAGACGGCTAGAACTTGGCGAAAACCAGGGACAGATACCCTCAGTTCTGTGTCATGTCGCTCACATGTCTCACGCCCGGGGGGGTTGCGGAGCTCAGGGAGCCGGCCTCACCTTCCCCGCCTCCTGAAGATCCTGATTCCCAGCCCCCTTGTACTAAGCGGCTCCGTCTGGAGGAGCCTGGCGGTGTCTCTGAGGCGGGATGGCGACTGCCTTTGGTGCCTCGCTTGTCTGAGGTGGAAAAACAGTGGGACCTGCCGTCCAGGCCCTGCAAGGCGCTGCTTGTCGCAGCTGATGTGATTTTCGATAACTCCACAGACTTTTGCGTGGAGGAATCAGCCAGTGGGAAGCAGATAAGCAATCTGGGGTGCCAAGAGGGAAAATTCGAGATGAAAAGTGGTTTGCAGTCTCCCCCCTCACAAAAATTTGATTCCGGTTTGAAGGCTTCCGGAAGGTCGTCTGAACCAGGGCTGCGTGACAAGGAGGCTTTCAGTGTGTCCCGCAGTGACAGATCCCAAGCTGTGGTTCGTCAGCTTCTGCCCACCGTCTCCATGGACGACATGCAAGGAGTTAAAAACGAGGATGGAACACAATATATAGTTCAAGGGACAGACAATAGTCAGAAAGACAACAGTTTCAGAAAACAGGCAGGAAATCTATTGTTGGACGTTACCTTTTACACGGAAACTAAACCAACATTTCATGGAATTAAGAACAGATACAAAGCTGATGGTGTTACGCCATCAAATAAAAAAGAAAATAACATTTCAGCATCTAGGCTAAAAATATCAAAATCTCACAACCAGCCCAGCGTGAAAATTGCCAAACCCAGCTATTTTAGAGATAGCAGCACAATACGTATCCCTGAGTTTCCAACCGACTTAAAGAGCAAAATGTCCCCTGTCTATTTAAAGGAATTAGCAAAGAAAAAGAATGACAAATATGAGACATATGTTAGGGATTTCACAAACATTTACTGCTCCCAAAATAGAGTGAACGTTAAGAAGCAAAACGTACTGGGTGATAAAAAAATTGCGGATGGAGAAAATATTTTTTCTGAGGGTTATGGAAGTAACCACCAGTCAGTCAGCAACCAAAATATTTGTGTGAGGGGAAAAAACTCGACCAGTTTACTGTACTATAAGCACAGTAGTATCAAGTCTGATGTAAGAGACCCTGATAAAAGTTTTACTATAAAACTACAAACTGCAAATTGGGAGGAAGCAGAAACAAGTCCGGACAGTTACATGCCTACCAGATTAGACAAATCTCAAAGCGGGGACTATCATATCAGACATATTTTGAAAAAAAATAGGGAAAACAGTTGGATTATGAATAATTACAAGACTAAATGTGAAAATATGAAAAGAACTGGAGAAAAATTGAATTTGCTACAATTATCAGAAATAGGTGTTTTAAGCAAAGAAGGTTATTATAATACAAAAGCTGTGACTACACATGAAGAACTACCAAAGCTTCTCATGATAGGAACACTGGGTAGCCAAAAAACTTTAATAAATTTTTTTTGGTTAAATGGTAAAGGAGAAAACAATAATGTGCTACAGTGGCAATATTATGCTACACAAAAAGACTGTTATTTAAGCAATACTTTTGAGAATTTCATTACAGAAAGTTTTTATTTCCATAAAAGTATTTCAGAAAATGAAGAAGGTAATAGTATTTTAGGTTGGCATAAAATTTTGAAGTGTCTAAAGCAAACTGATGGTA
This sequence comes from Trachops cirrhosus, assembly GCA_028533065.1. Classification (NCBI taxonomy): domain Eukaryota; kingdom Metazoa; phylum Chordata; class Mammalia; order Chiroptera; family Phyllostomidae; genus Trachops; species Trachops cirrhosus. Next base: position 141,041,321 of record CM052543.1, read on the forward strand.
TTCAAAATCTAATAATTAGGAATATAAATGTCAATAGAAAGAATAATATTTTATGCATATATTTACAAACCAGTGTTTCAAAACCTCTACATATCATATTGAAAACCAACATAGCTTCTCTGCTCAATAACTTTGACTCTTTAACTGGAACTGAAAGTGATTCTAAATTAGAAGAGAGATGCATTTTCAATTGGATAATGTGTTTGAATTATCCAAAAAATATTATAGTGGAAAATCACATTGTATACCTAGGAAGGACTTTAACTTTTTTAAGACCATTAGGAAATAATATGAAACCTATGTTAGAGAAAATAAAGCTATTTAAAACTGAGCAACTTTTCAAAGTGTCTAAGAAAAACCCCATCAATTCCCTTAGTGTGATAGCCAAAAATTTAGTTTTAATGGACTTTGATGACATGGATGCAATTTATTTGACAAAAGAAATTAGTTTCAAGAGTAAAACTTGTCCTGAACAAATTATGAATGTGAAAACTTGGGCTCACTATAGTACCAATACTGTGAAAACACATGTTAAGTCTCTTCCTCACTTCATACTAAACATGAACCATGAACACATTAATGAAAAAATTTATGAGCTAAATATGTACAACCAAGACTTAGATACTGAAAGAAAACAAGAGCATAATAAGATCAGTAGCTTTAATTTTAAGTGCATATTTGAAGATTTCTTCAATGTTAGGCCACAGGCCATACTGATGAGCCACTACACAAAACATACTGAACAAACCAATTCCACGATTATAACTCACGTGCGAAATTTTTGGAGCTTGCTAAGAAGTGAAATTGAGGCAAAAGAACATGACTTAATTTTGAAGGAGGAAGAAAAAGTCCCCAAACAAAGTTTAACACGCAGTTGTCAGGTTCATAAAGATACTAAGACTGAAAAAAAAGAGGAAAATATTTTTTATTCAATGGATGACATGTTTCCTGTGCAACCAGTTTCTGCAATAAATAAGAAAGTAAATGTGGAAGAAGCTAACTATGTTAATGAAAATGATCTAGCTGACAGAAATGAATGTAAGAATGTTTTGCAAGAAAGGGAGTTAGCTAATTCAAATCATTCTCATCCAAGGAATGTCTCTGAGACAGGATTTGTTAAACGTCAATTTGAAACTGATCTGAATGTAAGGAACAGTGAATGTTTTCAAGACTTAACTGCCAAGTGTGTACCAACAACAGAAACTATGACAATAAGCAAAGACTTTGAGATGAAGAGTAAATTTGATTTAGTGCTTCAAGAACTTCGTATGTTCCATGAGATCAGTAAAGAAAATGAAATTCTAAGCACTGCAGAAACAAATAATGCACAAGAAAATTATTTTAGAGAAAATAATGATGTCAGTATCTTCAAAGAGGCAAAAACAGAAATAAAAAAGAATTTGGAAATGAGTACAGTCAACAAAACATGTGCATCTTCTTTGATCTGTGATACTACAGCAGGTCCTAATATGCGTAAAAGACACCAACGTTTATTTAAATGGGAAACAGTACCCAGAAACAGACAACAGGAAGTTCCTAATAAATATTGCTGTTTAAGAACATCAGAGGAAGAATTACTGTGTTCTACTTCTGAGAAAGGTATAAAATTAGTTTTAAAATGTTTCTTCTTATGATAGAAGAAAATTGCTGATTTCTTTTCTGTGTAGGCCAAATATATAATTTTGGCAAAAGAAAATAAAGTATAGAGAATGCTTACTAATGTACAATATTTTCTATAAACAACTGTTCAAACATTGAATAATATAATGTAGTTGAAGAAAACAAGTGATAAAAATTCTAAAAGGAGTTTAAAGCATCCTGCTTCATTTACCTAAATATTAGGAGCCAATGGGAAGAATATTTTTGAAAAAGTAATTTCTTATTAACATTTTATATAAAAGTTAGTTTTTGCTGTAACATATTGATCTTTATTTGCAGATTGTGGAGAACCTTCATCTAAAAGACCTGCTATTTTCTCTGATGAATTTAAGGAAGAAAAAATTAACTATTTCATGAAAGGAGGTAAGATTTTTGGTTATTTTCTAAAATACCTTCTAAGATGATTGTTTTATTCTTGTATTCTTAGCATGAGGAAAACATACTTAGATTGTTAGAACATAAATACAAAGATGTGTACTTTCATAAACATTAATAATTTACTGAAGGAAATTCTAAGTTAAAAACTGGCTAAAAATTAAAATGCTATTTCAGAATATCAGATTTAAAATATTATTGGGAAATGGGCTCTTTAAAAGTGTTTAAATATTTGCAGGGATGCATTGCAGTAACTATGTAATAAGATAGGTGTTACACATGTCTAGTATACACATCTAATATATGTAACATTAATTAGCAAAACCAAAAAAGGTGTTTATTTAAGTTGGATTTCTATTGATGACATGTTACTCCCAATTATATAATTATCATCAATGTTCTCTATCCTTTAACTACTGTGAGGCTCTTTATATGGACATTTTATTTAGTAATTAAAAAATTTAGTATCATTTAGATATATTAACAAGATTTATGAGTATGGAGTTTAAAATTTTGATTGCTATTATACAAATAAAAGTAATAAAAGTTAAACAACTTCATTATTTGCCTAAGAGGTCTATAATATCAGATTAAAACACAGTAAGTCTAACATCTATTCTAACTTATAATAGTACCAATGGGATGAGACAGAGGTAGGATTGACATTAGGAAATTGTTTTCTAAATGACTAAAGTTTTATTTGGTTAGAAACTGCTGGTATTACACACAAAAACAGATCTAAAAACAATAGTGATGTAGGTGAGCTATATTTACCATAACATCTTCATCCATTCATCATTTCTTAAAACATTTTCCTGGCTTCTCATCAGTAGAATGCTGTCCCTGGTACCTTTAGTCAGTCACTTCAGAAATGCATCTTTTCCCCTTTTTTCTCAGCTTACGATAAAATAATCTTAAAAATTAATCCAAGTCCTGGAAGATCAAAAGTGCGCAGTTTCTTCTGCGCTGAATAAAAGAAATAATTGAGGGAACAATACTTTATGAGACTAAAGGAAGTGTGGCACAATCTGCAGAAACATTCCTTGTGGCCTTCCTTCTGAAAAAAGATGAAAAAAAAGTGTGGCAGAATTAGACTGGAAAAGATAAGAGTTGTTCCTTCTAGCTCAGAAAGAAAGGGAGAACTTGGGTTAATACTGAGATAGAATGAAACATACACCCACATTTATCATCATGACTATAATTGTGATAATGAAATGAATGTATGAGGAAGATTAAATTATGTGCTCAAATTGAAAAGAAATGTTACATTTGTTGGGAATATTTGAACCCATAATACTGTATTGCCTCTTCACAAGGAAAAGTGCCTCATTATTATAAAATATGAAAAATAATGTGTGTGAGGTCAGCCAGAACTATTTAATGTTACGTTAGGGTAGTTTCTTGCATTTACTTTCAAAGTGCACAGAAACAGGATAATCTTCCTGAGGCTTGTTAAAACCCCATAGTGTGAAGGAAGATTGGACACTGGGGAGTGGGGGCAAGACACGTTTACGCAGTGTGAATTGAAAGGCATTGGGAAACTCCTGATTGCGCTGACGTGTTTTTGACACTTACCCACTTGTCATTACGATGCCTCCAATGAAAGTTTCTAACCACTCATGTCTCCAGTCACATCCTGTCACTCTTTGTGTCTCTCTCCTTTCTCTGCGGAGAAGGCAAGTGTTTTGGAATTATTTTGAGCAGGTGTGATAAGCCAGCCAACCAGTGTGCTAAGTGCATTTATATCATTTAGCATCAGTTCTCCCCTAACTTTAAAGTATATACGAATGACCTGGGCATCTAGCTAAAGGGTTCTGACTCTGTTGTGGGGCAGGCCCTATGATTCTGCACCCCTAACAAGCCCCTAGCAAATGTAGATGATGCTGGTCTGTGGGCTACAATTTGAGTTGCCAGGATTTAGAAAACAATTGAGTTAGTGTTATCTCTCAAAGACAACTGATAAATTTCATAACATTTTTTAAACATTGATTTTTAAAATGAGCAATTTCTGGTAGTATGTTTGAATATTTAGAGTTGTTAAATAATACAAAGCAATACATTAATCCAGTGTATAGCAGTAATAAAAGGGGTCATAATTTATTTAATAAAAAGGTAGGAAATCCAGGGTGACAAAAAAGCACATTCTCAGAACTGCAACTTAATGGCTGGTTAAGGGCATATGCTTTGTACAGGCCCTAGTATTGATAGAAGCTGGTTTAGTCATTTACCACCCATTGTAAAGTTACGAGAAGTAACTCTCATATTGGAATATGAAAGAGGAAAACTATACTTTGAAAAAGTAATCAAAAAGACGAACACGGCTTTATTCTGAAATAAAAGTCTCATAATGAAGAGGTACATTTAGTATAAATTGCTGATATTAATTTATAACCAAATCTAGTATATCAGACATGATGCAACAACTTTGGTTTATTTGGACAATCCCGTTTTGCTTAAATAATATAAAAATGGTGTTAATTTTTTTTCTTAATTTTTATAAGTAACTGTAATTTTAATGACTAAAGTATCATAAGCTGATTTATACTTATGTTATGCTGTTTCCTCCCTATTTACAGAGTTAAATTTTGCATTTCATTTTATTATTGTTTACATAGATACACATTCTATTTAGTTAAACTTGGTAGAAAATATGCTGTCTTTGAAAATTAGAGGTATTGTTGTATTTTATTATCAATGGTAGTTGATCCTATTTGGTTAACTGATTTAGTAACAGATAAGTCTTCATGAAATGTTTTGAGTTGTGTTGAAAATGACATTTGTGCTCTATTATTAATAATAATCTCTATTAGAAGCCAAACATAATCATTAACAGTATAGCTTAGTTGTTTAGCTTCTAATAAAAAAATGACATGGTGTTTTAAGCCACCATATCAAGTTAACTTAAAAATCTATGTATATCCTGGCAGAGTAGCTCAGTTTATTGGAGCATCATCCCGATACACCAGTGTTGCAGGTTCAATCCCCAGTCAGGGCACATAGAAGAATCAACCAATGAATGCATCAATAAGTGGAACAACAAATCTCTCTCTCCTCCCTCCCTCTCTCTAAAATCAATTAAAAAATTAAAATCTATATAGGTTTTTTGTTGTTAAGTGAGACAGACTAGAACGATGATTTTATTTAGTTTGTATTTTATATTGACCAAGTTACTTTTGTGCTGAGGTTTCCACATTTTAAAAATGGAGACAGGATTAAGTAAACTAACTCATTTAAAGCACTTAGCTCATTGACTCAGTAAATGTTGCTAGTATAATTAAAAGTTATCAAAAAAATTTTAAGCTTAGAAACTATGAGTAATTTTTACCCCTTAAATACTCTTATTGTCTTATATTTTTAGGTAGTAATTTTTCACATGGAATTTCAAGAGTACTACCTCTAAAGACATGTAGTCGACCGATCAGAGTTGGCTTGTCAAGAAAAGCTAAGCTTAAACAACTTCATCCCTATTTAAAGTAAATATGTTATGAGGACTTAAAAGAAGATACTGGACTTTAATATTTCAAAAAATTTCATGACAACTATTAATCTTTTGTTTATTTCTTTGGATAAATGTTTTTCTTCCATGGTGAGGGTTTGGGGCTCTCTTCATTACAAGTATGGAGAAAATTTTATGTGCGTGTGTGTGTGAATTATCTAATTATCCTTAACAATTACATTTTATTGATGTTTTCATGTCATTAACAATATACAAATCAAAAGTTTTTGTGATCTTATAAAACATGTCAACTTATTTTTATAATATGTGCATAATAGATAATGCTTTTGTGGAGTAGAGCTGTATAGCCTTTATAGTTTTCTCAAAAAGACCTGTGACTCTTAAAAAGGCAAAAATCTTACCTGCTTCTATTTAAAAAGCCAGCATTCTCCTGCTTCATAGGTGTTCCGCATTTGAGGTGTAATGAAATCTTTGCTGTTTCCCAATGTAATGTTTTGGTTCCTTACAAACAGGGTGTGGAAGATGGTGTGTAAAAGCTAACATTGAAATTTTGAAACAACAGCAGAGTGAGTGAATTTTACTTTTTGTTCACTGTTGGTGGTTAAAAAGGAAAATCCATCCCCCCCCATGTAATTACTGTGAACACTTTGTGGTCACTGTAACATTTTAGGGTGTTGGGGCAGGGAGAAAAAGTAACAATAGTCCATATGTTCTTGGTATCTGTTCAGAGCAGTGTGAAGAATGTAACGCTCTTTTGCAAGACATGTTTTATGATTTACAAAATAAATTTAGTGAATCTATTTTTAGTGGTCATTTTTCACACTGCTGAATTTCCCCACCTACCTCTAAGCTAAACAATGAGCTTGAATTTCAGCTCCTCTGTTGGAATAAATAAATGCCTCTCTTTCTTGACTTAGGGAAAAAAATCTTGGCAATTCAGTTTTGGTGATTTGATGCTTTGAAAGTCCATTGCTTAGAAAAAATTTCCATCATAGAAATCCATGCTTATAATAAGCTGGGGATCCTCTTTGTTTGTTTTTGCAAATTCTTGCCCCTATTTTGCAACAGTTTTATATGTTAGTAAGTGTGAAGAACCAAGGTGGAAAGCAGTACTAAAAATTAAGTAATGGTATAAGTTACACCAAAAGGCTGATGATATCAAGCTCTATTTATTGATCAGAGTAATACTTTGCTATGGAAGTGACTGATGCTAAAAAAATTCTGATTATTATTAGGAAATTTCTCACTTATGGACTTAAGCCATTAGTCTGCCTAGAGTTTATTAGTTAAAATATGTAATATATATAGAGAGAGAGTTTTTCATTGTATTAAAATTGAAAAAAGATATACCATTTCTTTGTTGTATGTTGCATTATACAGGAAATGTTTGTAAAAACATATTAAGATTAAAAGAGTTTCTGTGGATGATATTATGAGAAATATTTTGACATTTGTTTTCATAGTTAAAAGTTCATTTCCAAATAAAACTTTCATAATGCTAGAAAAAAAATAATGAATCACTGTTCTAATCCATTTCCCTTATTTTTCAAATGAAAAAAATAGAGGTGCAAAGAGGATGGACACATTTTTCAAAGTCACAAAGTTAGTATCAGGATTGGGATAGAAGCAATCTCTTCTGTAGTATTCTCTCCCACTGTTCTCTGAATTCATTTTCTACTTTTTATTTCCCCCTCCAGAGTCCATCTTTGGTTCCAGAGTAGAATTGTGATTGTGTAGTTAATACCTACTATTAACTTGTTTACTCATAGAACAAATGTATTTTAATACTCCTACTGCTGTGTTAGTCTCAATGATAGAATACAGAAGACCTTGCCTATGGAGCTTACTTTCTATGCTTGAGATTAGAAGAGAAATATAGAATATACGCATTTAAGAGCAACCATCAGTAGAATAATACTTTTCAAAACAGTAGACAAAGAACAAAAATGGGCTATTTATCAAAAACTAAGGAAAGAAGGAAGCGTTAAGAAAATATAAAAACAGAAAGCATATAATGGCAGAAGGAAAGCTGAATGTATCAATTAACAAAAAATATGTGATTTGATTTAATTATCCTATTACAAGCCAAGGTTTTCAGACACATTAAAAACCATCTCAAATTGAGCTCTATTTATTAATTTCCATTCCCAACCATGCATTTTCTAACTTCAATATTCGGCTCTAATTTCTTTTTCCTCTCATAGAACCTATCAGCTTTTCTCCCAATAAATATGTGCTACTTTTCAACTTTGCTGATGTTTAAGAGTCTATGCTGGATGTTATTCTTTCTACTGAATATTGAGTTCTTTAAATATTTCCCTCTGACTTGAGTGCTATAAAAATTATGGACTAGTACCTCTTTTGATATATGGAGACATATTTAGCAGATTGGGTTGCGGTTTTGTGGAAAAGAAATCAAACAAAAGATGAAAATGAATACATCATTATGACTTTGGTTACATCATACCCTGCATTTCTCAAAAGGGTATGAAACAAACTGAAAGCAGAAGCAGCATATCGTAACAGAAAGAGGATGGGTTTTTGGAGACAGAGAGATCTCGCCTCAGTGCATAGTACCCTCTTAGATTCTTTATTTCTTTATCTGCAAATTGTTGATAGTAAGACCTAACTTTCAGGGTTTTTATTAGACTTATAAAGTTTGTAAGCTCTCCAAAGGCAATGTCAATTAATATTTAATTAAGCACTATTATGAAACAATTGCTCAAGTGTTTATTATTATTCATTGAAATAAGAACTAATAGAATGAATGTACTAATTCACTCAAAAGCATTTATTAAGTACTTACTATGTATAAGGCACTGTGCTAGGCACTTGAAATATATCAATAAACAAAATAGAATTTACTGCTCCTGTGAACCCTCTGTGCCAAAAGGGGCAAAGAGACAATAAATAATATAACAATTAAATAAATTATATAGTATATTAGAAGATGTTAAGGAAAAGCAGAAAGGGGTAAAGGAGAGGGGTGATGTGTCAGGGGAGGGGATTATAATATTAAATAGAGTGGTCTGGATACTGATCATGGAAAAAGTAAGGTTAAAGCAAAGATTTGGAGGAGATGAGAGAAAAAGATCTGACTTATGATTTAAAGTTCACTTTAATTGTTGGAAAATAGAAGTCAGAGAGGAAAGAATACAATAAAGACCTGTTAGGTGGTGAAGGAGAATAGAAGCGTGGTTAAGACGATAGTAGAGTTGGTGAGAAATGACTTTATTCTGAATACATTTTGAAGCTAGAAGCCAAAGGATTTTCTGACATTGAATGTGTGGGGTGAGAAAAAGGAGATCAGGACCTATGTATGGTATGTGTGCCTTGCAATATCAAGGTCCCAATTGTGGTTCATGGTCTTGAACTTTAGAGTGAAAGCAGTCATGTGCAGAATTTCATTTTTCTCCAGTCATGTTCAGCTTCATGGGTTCAGATTTAGAATAGGTAGAGAATGAATATAGCCAGGGATATAAATTTCACCAAGCAAATTTAAAACAGTGAGAGAAGGGCAAGGAAGTCAAGGATATAAGCAAAGAGTAATTATCTGGATTAACTATGTAATTTAATCTGGGTGAGGAGAAGAGTAAGGACATAAATAAGGGTAAGGGAGAGTGGAAGCTTGGTAGGATTAATGGCTTGGAAGTCCCAGTGGGATCAAAGGATTATTGGATTTGGGAGACTAGAAAGTGAGCTGGCAAGAGAGGAAATTTTAGCAGAGAGTAAGAAGCATAAAATTGACATCATGGAGTGGTTGCTGTGTCTATGGACTGACAATGGGGAAGAGTCACTGAGGTAGTGTGGGAAGATTATAATTATTGACAAGAAATTTAATTGACTAAGAGGTTAAGGTTCTGGAAGAATTATTTACATATACAGTGCCTGGCACAAACAACACCTCTTTTTATTACAACACCTTTTATTACAAAATCATAAGCATATAATTCTGTAACATAACAATATCACATTCAAGCACCCCATATGACATTTTAGGTGAAATATTCCAAGTAAAAGTATAAATTATTACACCCATATTATTACCCTACCAACCACACTCAAGCAGGTGTTACTTCTGCTGGATGCTGTATATTGAAATCACTAAAAATTAAGAAAGGAGTAGCATTAGAGAGTGACCGTGAGCCAGGCTAAAATGTTGAGAAATGAAGGGGACGGCCTACTCAGGTCAGCAACAATGAAGGGGTAGAGGGCAAACTTGGTAATCTTGGATTTAAAGCTACAGATTTTTAGGTAGGAAGTAGGGAGAATGCATGAAAGCTGCAATGAGAAACATGAAGGACATCAATCCCACTCCAGACTCAGTAGTAGAAATGCTGTGGGAGAAAAACCAACCTCCTCTTGAGAAGGTTGCAGGAAAGCAGTGCTCTTAGAGGACAGCCCACTTTCCCTTAGTTCAGTAAGGTAAAGATTAAGATTGAGCAGGAGCCTGACACATTTGAGAAGAGATTCATGGGCAGGAATAAGAAGACTGATGCCCCAGGTTATTGATTGGGACTGTTGGAAACCATGAGATAACTGAGCATGCAGGTAGAGGAGAGTGGGCCTGGGAGAGAGCTTTGAGGCCAACTCGCCTAGGTTTGGTGCTCTCAACAGCTTCATGGACTCTGTCCCAGTCTGTGCCTTCCATCTCAGGGCTGCTTCCATTCTGTCTTGTACTTTAAGCTACCCAGTAAATATATAGATAAATTAAATATCATTTTCTCACTAAAAATTGCATGCTCAGAATAGTGACATTCTCAGGAAGATCTGTACCCCACTCAGTTTTTCTTGAGTGAAACTTGTGTCACAGAATACCATAACTACTCTTGCCATTAGCTTTTGGGGAAGTCTTTAACATGATCTTAAATGTGTGTGTTCTCATCTTTATTTATCACTCTGGCCTTAATTTTGAAACTCAATTTATGAAACTGAACTCTTCCAGTAAGTTGTCCTTCAAGCCTGGAGGATAAGCAGGAGCCTTGTCCATAATTAACAAAGCCCTCAGAGGCAATTTGTTTTTCTGCAAATAGTTTTTCACACTGGGGCCAAAAATTTTGTTCATCCACTCTGTAAAGAACTTCTTTGTCACCTAAGCTTTAGTACTGGCCCTCCACATCACACTTAACTTGCTTTTTATCACATTCCCTCTCTTGAAAACTCACAAGTTTTCACTGTGATACACTAGTGAAGGCCTAAGTTTTAAATCCCCACTAGCAGTCCCATAGAACAACAGAGCTAGCCTGTCCTTCATCAGCTTGTGCCTGGCAATGCCTTCTCTTGAGTGATGTAGGTTCTGTTAAGCATTTTCTTCCAGAGCAAACCAGCCTTGTCACTGTTAAACACTTGTTGGGGGACAAAACCCTCAGTCTCTACATGTTCCCTAATTTTGGTGACATAGCTTTCGGCATCTCCTTTCTTGGCACTGGCTGCCTCTCCATGCCTTTCCTCTCCAAGGCATCTCCATGCCTTACCACAGTATGAATGCCAGTTCTCTTTTTAAATTTATCGAACCATCCATGACTGGCTTTAAACACTTCAGTGCCCTCACCACTTGTTCCAGGCTTGTCTTTTAACTGATCAGCATGCAGTTGCCTAGATTTCTCACAAATTATTGCCTCAGAAATGCTGTCATCTGCTGTTTTTCATTGATCCAGATGTAAAGCAATTTTTCAACTTCTTCCAATGTCTGTGAATGTTGCTTACTCACAGACTTTATGCCTTTAGCAACACTTGGCTGTTCTGAATTGCTTCCTTATTTCTCACTATCTTCAAGATCCTTGTTCCTGGTGTCTTGAACATAAGAGTGACATCAGTCACACCTATACCACTCTCATAGTTAGCTACAATCTCTGTTTTCTTTTTGATCGTGGTTTTTATTAAATGCCTTTTAGGCTTAGTGGTATCACTCTCAACCTTTTTGAGACCCATGATTAGCACTTAAAATACACAAAAGTACAAGACACTAATGACAAATACATCTGAGTTCTGCACTGTTCCCAAGGTACCCGTGAGACGGGTCTACCTCTGACCTCTGTTTCATTGCAAGAGGTGAGTGCCAAAGCAACAAGCAATGAAGCATTTTATTTTGCTTGCAGGGAAGCATTGTCACTCATACAAGTTCTAGCAAGTGTGATGAGTCCCTAGCAAGTGCCGAGTGTTGAAACATTTGAGTGCAGTGTTTGACAAGTTCTGAAGCTGACAAATACTGAGGTATGACTGTACTGGCATTCTTTTCCTTGCCTAGGAAGAAGAAAACAGACACTAATACCGATTATTTTATTATAAAATGATTTTATTAATAAGTCATTTTGTACATATATGCAAATATAATGGGTAATAAAGGTTCTGGTCTCAGCCTCTATTTCCTTTTGATCATCAAACTGATAAGAATTGGTTACTAGGGCTTCCTAGGGAGTAATTCTAATCTAGTCTGACCACTATAAAATTTGTTGCACTCCACTCATTTCCTATATTATTGGGGTATTATGGGATGTCTATGTCTTATTTCAGGATTCTGATTACTAACTCTGTGTCTCTATCTTTGCTTTTACTTTGCAACATAATCTTTAAGAATTGATTTGTTCATAATCGTTTGATTTCTATAGAGCTTCAATTCCCTTACAATGGATAGCTGGCTTAATCTGAGATATTCAAAGGAACACTTCTTTGTTTCAAATAAATTTTAGAGTCAGTCATTTCTAGAATCAAACTGCACTTATGTTGCTTAGTGCAATTGTGGTTTTAGAAGTCGGTGGTTCTTGATTGGTGGTGACTTTGTCTGCCAGGGGACATTTAGCAGACATCCTTGACTCTCATGATTGTAGGGGTGCCATGCACCTAGTGGGTAGAAGTTAAGAATGCTGCTAAATACTCTACATAGCACAGGACAGCCTCCTCCAGTCCCAGAAAAGAATGGTCTGGCCCAAAGTGTCAAAAATATGAAGGTTAAGGAAGCCTGTCTTAGAAAACTTTCTCCACATTTCTATACTTAGTTTTTTCATCTACAAAATGGAGAAAACAATATCTACTTACAGGACTGTTGTGCAAGAAAAATTAGATAGCAGTGCAAGCAGAGTGATCCATTAGTAGAAACTACATATATGGCAGTTATAAATATTAGTATTAAATAAAATTAGACCTGGGAGGATTTTGAGAGCATGTTGACCAATTGTCTGTGTCATGCACCTGTCCTGCACCATTTCAAATGCACTTGACTTCTCTTTTACTCCAGTAACTGCTAAGGTGATCACTTCTGTGCAGGCTTTGAACTTCTCCCATTCAGTGAAACCTGTGAGCACTTTCTTTCAGACTTCCCTTAACACCTCTTGTTTCCTGACCAGGGCTTGTCTGACATCTTTTCATGAACACCTGTGGGACCCTGCTCTGAATACATGCAATAGTGCACGGAGTTGATGAGTAAATGCTTCCTTCCCTGTTTTGTCCCTGGGTGGACTGTTGTAAGACTGCTCATTTCATGTCGCTTCCAAGGTTCTGAGCACAGGTGGCTAACTGAACACTATATAGATCATTCGTCAGCGTCTTCTCCTTTCCTGTTTCACTCCTCTTGTCCTTCACTTCTGCTCTCTGAGATCATTTCCCAAATAAACTGTTTCCCAGTTTCTGCTTTCAACATCCTGATGGTGGTACTTCTCATCCAAGAGATTGGAAAATAGAGGCTCACAAAAATGAGAACATTTATCGAAGGTCACACAGTGCTAAAGCCAAGGCTAGAAACAATAGGTCCTGATACTTTGTGCTCCTGTCACCACACCATAATTTCTGTCCACATAATGGTTTAGCTCAGCTCACCAATGCTATTTATGTGCCAGCTGTTTTGGTTATTATTAGGGACTGTTAAAATATGACAGAAGAGCCATATGCTAAAAAAAATGTGTGTGTTTCTAGAATGCCACAGTAAACACTGTTTATGCCATTGCCATGGTTTAAAAATTATTTAAAGATCTTTAGGTATTCTACCATCTGGAATGTCTACAAAAATATAAAACTATATCTCAAGGTTACATGATATTTAAATATATATATAATTGTATTTCTATAAGGTTTGCATAACAAGAAGTATTGTTAAAAACTTTCACCCAATTTCTGTTATTAGATATTTCACAAAATCTGCAGATCATCTTAAGACATGAAAAAGCCATTGGCTCTGGCAAAACTGAAATCACACCTACTAAGTGCTCAAAATGATTTTTTAAGCATGTTGTAAAAAGGAGGATTTAGAGGTAGTTCTTAAGGCATCTATAATAAACCTGAAAAAATTAAGAATAAGCAGAATGATACTGCTACTTTATGTAGTATTTACCTTGCCCTGTCTGAAGCATTACATATTCCAGAAGTTGGAAGGACCATAGTGTTCTTCTGCATAGACAGATTTTCTGTCGCAATCTAATTTGTAGTTGCTCTTAACAAATTGTAAACTCATGCCAAGTGGGAGTTGATGCATTAATCTGTGTTAATATTTATGAAAATGCATGTGAACACAGTGAGTGAGTCATCCTAGAGTCTGGATTACCTTACCCAAGAACAAAAATATCAGCAGGGTGTCTGCATGTGTGAGCTCAGAAAAGTATTAAACTGTAGCTTACCTACCTCAGAAAAAATTGGACTTGCCCAAGTTTTCAGTGCTAGATCAGGACTTATTTCTTTCTTATCAAAGTCATGGTTATGTTCTAAGAGGAAAAGAGAAAAATAGAGATGATTTTGCAGATAGACAATAGTATTCATGTCTTCCATCAAAACAGCCCAGAGAGAAAACAATTACTGTATTTTGCCATGTATAATGCGCTCTTGTGTATAATGCACATCCATGTTTTTGGTCCATACTTTCAGGAGAAATATCTTATGTTTTAATTTTTTTAATTCAATTTTTAATTTGTTTGTATTTAGAAACATAATCAATGATCATATTCTAGGGTATTATTTTGCATATGAATATTGTTATTGCTTTCTAGAGTGACACTTTCAATGCATAAGCATAAATAAAAGCATTAAAACATTTATATAGATATGGAATTAGTACTACCCATGTATAATGCACATATTTATTTTTACCTTGAAAATTTTGGCAAGGTAAAGTGTGCATTATACATGGCAAAACGCAGTAATTTTTTAAAAGCAGGGTTAGAAAGGCCTCGCAAATCCAGGATTATATCTCAGGAAAGCTTAAGTAATGCTATTGGCTAGGTTGAAAACTTGCCTCAGAAAAGAATTTTCTTGGTGGTGCCAGCCCACTCATTATCTCTAATCTACTTAACTTATTTTTAAGATCCACTTAATAAGTGACAAAGACTTATGCATCACGTTAAACAACCTGGACTTAAGAAAACTGGCTAGAAAAAAAGCAGTATTAAAGTGGGGGAATGAATTAATATATTTAATATTTTACCAAGAAGCAGGAGTTACAGAAAAAAATCTGGTGGCAGGAAAGATTGTTTTAATGCTACTGATATAACACAATAAAGAGATAGTGGAAGACTTCACATAGAAAGTGTAAGTGGGAGGGGCGAGCACACATTCAATTTGGGAGTAAGAGGGAATTCACCTGTTGTTTGAGGGAATATAACATACTTTTGCATACCTATTTTGTGTAAGTAACTTCTTCCCGGCATTTTTGAGTTTTCCTCAGATAGATGTGCTTTTGACATATATTAACATTCATTCATTGAGTCAGTGATTCACTTAGATGTTTATGGAGCTTCAAACATATGCCAGAGTCTGTACACAGAAAGAGGAAATAAATATAAAGATTACACTAAAAATGTACTGAGTGTGGTAACAGATGCAAACTTTGATTATTGCTTTAGAAGCAGTTATAATCAATTGGAAGAGTCTAAGTTTTTTTCATAATGTGGTTATATTTTTTGCTTCATAGAGAAAAATAAGTACTAGATAAAAAGACAAAGATGTATATTACCTTTTTGCCACAACATTTCTGAATAATCTTAGATTAGTTACTTCTATAGCTGTCAGTCTTCAAATTTGTAGAATAAGGAACTCACCACTTCACAATGTTATGAGTGTTCAACATCATTAGTTATTAGGGAAATGCAAATCCATCCAAAAAGAGATATTATTTCATACCCAGTAAAATGGCTATAGTAAATAACTAATGTTAGTGAGGATGTGGAAAATATGAACACTTATACATTGCTGGTGGGAATGTAAAATAGTACAAACACTTTGGAAAATAGTTTGGCAGTTTCTTAAAAAGTTAAACATAAGACTACCATATAATACAGCAATTCTACTCTAGATATTTACTTAAGAAAAACAAAAACAGATGTCTACACAAAGTCTTGTGAGTGAATGTTTGTTTATAGCATTATTCCTATACCCAGAAATTAGAAACTCTGTTAATGTCTATCAACTTGTAGATGGATGGACAAAATGTGGTGGATTCATATAATGGAATACTATTTAGCAACAAAAACAAACGAACTGCTGACATATACTACTTTATGAATGAACCTCAAAAACATTATGCAAAGTGAAAAAATCCAACTATAAGGGACCATATGTTGTGTGAGGAGGGAATCCCCCCAAAACTGGAATTATCTTCTGGAGGGCAGGTGCCTTGTAGTACAGGCTTCCCCTGCTACGTGAGTGTTCTAAAAACCCATTTGTATCAATGTACCAGTTGGTGTTGTAATGGGAGGCTGTGTTTGGCTTCAGTGAATTTTTTGAAGACTCTTTCAATGTGTTTGCCCATTTCACAAGGGGTGATTTAGGAGTGCACCTGCCTACACTGTGCTGAGTGTCCAGCAGTTTTTGACCAAAACCAGCATTATCCCCTTGCTCCACTCTCCCTACTCACCTGATCTTTCCCGGAGAGACTTTTGTTTCCCTGGATGAATAAAGTCCTTAAATGGAAACATTTTGCTGATGTGGAAGAGCTGAAGCAGAAAAAGGCAGAAGCACTGAAGGCATCAAAATTGGCAAGTTCAAAAACTGTTTTGAGCAGTGGAAAAAAATGTCTTGATAGGTGTATTGCATCAAATGTAGAGTCCTTTGAAGGTGACTAAAGTTTAAACATGGAAGAATAAATACAGTTTTCAATAAATAAATTCCAGTTTTTTGGTCCCCCCTTGTATGATTCCATTTATATGACATGTCCAGAAAAGGCAAAATTATAGAGACAGAAAATATATTAGTGATTGGTTGGGCCCAGGGGTAAGGTAAGAATTTACATGGGAATGAGAAATCTTACTGGGGGTGATGAAAATTTCTAAAACTGACTTATGATCATGGTTGCACCACTTGGTAAAGTTATTAAGAAGCATTGAATTGTAAAGTCAAAATGGGTGAATTTTATGATTTATAACATATACCTCAGTAAAGTCATTTGAAATGAGCTCTAAGCAATAGGGAATAGCCTCTTATTCCAGTATTCCTTGAGAGACATGCAGATAAGAAACACAGTATAGCCAGAGTCAGCACATTTTCTGAATAGGATTTCTATATTCTTGCATAGAACCATTATGAGAAATTTTATAATTTTCTTTAGTGCTTCTCATAATGTGATTTAATCTGTTTTGCCTCAGACAGACTTTAATATTTTAGATCCACCAGGTATTTGCCCAGGGGCACCATGTTTTCCCAGAAGGATAAAAGGATTTTGAGATAGAGAAGTTGGCTTAGTGTACTCTATGGGGACAGCTCTATCGTGAGCATGAGGTTCTAGCCATTGTAGTAAATAAAGGTGTCTGCTTGAATAGCTAAGGAGATGCAAATATACAGAGTTAACAGCTGCAGAGCCACCCTGGAATATATGCAAAGTATCTTTAGATGTTATTCTTTGTAAACTAATTAGTCATTCTTAGGTACATTTTCATTTTTATTTTGCTTCCCAGCCATATTTTTCTTTTAAAAATTTTTGATCAGTTTTTCTTCATTCACTAAAAGAATGATGTTAACCCTTCTTTTCTATATATTTTTATTCTTGTTTTTAAAATTATATTTTCCATTTCATTTGTTCTTTTCAGATATCTTTCCCTTTTGGGGATTCTACTCTTTGGCAATAGTTTCTAATTGTGAAAATCCTTTGAAAACGTAAACTCCACCAAGGAAAACTACTATGAAGAGAAATAGAATCTCAGGAAATCAATTTGCTTTTCTTTCTCAAGTGTTTGTTGATATATGACTCAAGTGAAATCACAATGCTGCAGAGATTTTAACCAATCACTTCTTGAATTGATTTCCTATAAAGATTTTAAAAATTCTTTCCCTTCCATGAGTATTCTTTTTTTGTGGCTTTCAGTGAAACAACAATACCAAAGTATTTATTAAGTTAAGATAGCTAACATTTAACTTTCCCTTAAATCCAAATATGATTTATTCTGTATTCTTCAAAGAAAACAGAGGAGAGCCTAAATGTGATTGTGAAGTGCTCAGAGTGAATATTTCCACTCAGCACAACAAGCTGTCTGTACAAACTGGGGTTAGCATTCCCCTCCGTTTTTGCACTTTTTTGTTCAGTTTAGATTATAATTCTCCTGGACAAGGTATCATGATCTGAAAGGTACCTAAACTTTTGTTGATATTACATAAACATTAAGTAGGCATTATCTCTTGATTTTATAACACATCGCTATAAATCAGTAAGTGAGAAGATAACTTAGAAATGAAGAAAATCAGTGAACGTTGGTATTAGAAACACCTGGACAAATAGAAAAGAGATAAGTTTTGGTTAAAAGTTAGATGAAGTAAATTGGAAGTAAAGAATTCAGAGTAGAATGGAAATTACTGAGTGAGTGATTGAGGAAAAAAGTGCATATCACCTGTATAAAAAAACAAACACTTTTCAGTTAGTCACACTTTGGATTTTGAATCTTGGTCATCCAGTGACTGGATGACATTGGTCATTTAATGACTTGCGTAAGACACTTAACCTTAATTATATTCAGGTCAAAAGGTTGTTGGATTTAATGTGATACTGTATATAAAATATTGGGCTCTGTGCCTGGTACATTGTAATTCTCAGTAAATAATAGCAACCTTTTACCATTCCTTCCACTTTCCCTTCCCTCTCCCCATAGCAGCATAGCTGCTAAGCTTTCACACTAAAGTTTAGTTAGCAAAATGCAAAAAAATTTGATTCACAAAGTCAAATAGAATTTATTTGCTATATATACACCCTAGTGCCTGGTGTCTTTTCATATTTGATCTGAGTAAAGACCAAATTCCATCTGGAGTTTATAAAACATCTTTCACTTGTCATTTTCAAACAGATTTTTTTTGCATGTGTCTACTAGATGGTTTGAAAGCTGTAAGGAGGAATAAAATTATGTAAAAGAGTTCCAAGGTGGTATATGTAGATCTCTCCACTGTAACAAACAGTTTTTTATTATCAAAATCATCAAAGTTTCTAATCAAAACTACCAAACAGATTTTTCATAGAGAAAAAATTGCATGATTATTATTAATATATTTAATTTTTTTCACTGTTACTAACAGAATAAACCCAACATTTTTAGTATGACAATTAAGTTTCTCCATCACTGATTGAGATTTCTGTTTCATTCTTATCATATATATTTTTCAACTTTATTTTTTTCCAGTTGTGTTTTATATTCTCATCTAAACCTCACAACTTCCCATTACCCACCTATTAAGTAGTGAGGGCAATGATTCAAACTTGGTCTCTGTGATTCAAAATTCTTGTTCTCTTTCCATGACAAAATGCTCTTTCTCCCTTGTGCTCTCTACCTGATGTACTTTTGATGATCTGTACCTCCCCATAGCTATGCTTTTGTTCACAGTATTCCCTCTACCTGGTGTCTTCTACCTTGCCTATTATTCTATTTCTCTTTTTTGGTTCAAATGATGCCTTTTCAATGAAACCTTTCCTGATGCTTCCAGTTGGAATTTTAGTTCATTTCTCTGTACTCCCAAAGTACTGTGGACCTTTATTACAGCACAGTATCTCACTTTGTTATATTAGTTGATTACCATAGCAGAGACTGTAGTTTGTTCCTCTAAATATCCATTTTACTTAATAATATGGAGAACTCTCAACTGTTAGCTGGTCATACAACTGCCTGAAACAAAGCAATATTCTCAGCTACCTTTGTGCATAGAAATGGCTATATGACTAAGTTGTAGTTATTGGGATACAAGTGGAAGTGTCATATCACATGCATTAAGAGGGCCCTTAAGGGGTGGGTGCTTGCCTTTCATGCCTTCCTGCTGGGTCCAACATGCTTGTCATCTCTGAAACTCAGACATTCACATTGGACCACGAATTAGTAGTTGTATCCTGAGAAATGAGGAGGAAGCTCAGGTCTATGGTAACTCTACCACTATCTCACCAGTTCTAGTCTGCTACTAGAGTAGAAATTTGCTAGTTTCTTTTAGCTTCTGATGGCTTGAGGAGTTCCTTGGTATCTTGGGCTTGTGGCAACATCACTCTAATCCATGCCTTTATTTTTACATCTGTCTACCAATGTCCTTTTCCTCTTATAAGGACACTATCATTAGATTTAGAGCCCACTGAAATAACCCAGGACGATCTCTTCACCTCAAGATGCTTAGCATAAATCTGCAAAGACATTTTTCCAAATAAGATAGCATTCATAGACTCTAAGAATTAGGGCATGGATATGTCTTTTTTTTTTTTTACCTTTCTTTTATTGTTGTTCAATTACAGTTATCCCCATTTTTCCCCCAATTGCTCTTCCCTGTCCTGCCCACTCCCCCTCCCACATTCAATCTCCCCTCTGCTGTCCTTGTCCATGGGTCCTTTATACATGTACATGTCTTTTTGGTGGCCACCATTCAACCCACTTCAAGAACTTACTGTGTATCAGGTACCAACATAGCTTTCATATGTTGAAAACTGTTAATACTGGATGATGGTTACAAAGAGTTCTATTCTCTCTACTTTTATATATATTCAAATTCTCATTATAAATTTTTTATTTGAGAAGACGAAAAATCACCTTAGTGTGTTTATACTTATTTGCTTTGACTGGGTAGCTCAGGTAGTTAGAGCATTGTCCCAATACACGGAG
This sequence comes from Trachops cirrhosus, assembly GCA_028533065.1. Taxonomy (NCBI): domain Eukaryota; kingdom Metazoa; phylum Chordata; class Mammalia; order Chiroptera; family Phyllostomidae; genus Trachops; species Trachops cirrhosus. The sequence continues at coordinate 141,061,841 of CM052543.1, forward strand.
GTTTCAGGTTCGATTCCTGGTCAGGGCACATAGAAGAATCAACCAATGAATGCACAAATAAGTGGAACCACAAATTGATGTCTCTCTCCCTCTCTGTTATCTCTCTCTCAAAATAATAATAATCCTAATGCCAGGTCCATAAGGTAATAATATCCAAATTTTACAGATTTTAAAATACAGACTACTTAACTTAATTCTTTCAATAGAAAACAACTAATTTAATATTGTCCTTAGGCCCAATTTTTGGCTTTAAAAATTGTATCTGCTATTAAAAAATCAACAGTACTATTCACAGAAGTGTAATGTAGTGTGATGGGCAAGGATAACCCCTGTCCCCAAAAGATTATTCTGAAATGTTGCTGGTACTACCATGCAAAGTGGGAAGCCTTGATGCATTTTTTGATAAAAAAAGTTTCTTTTCTTCTCAAAACTGTGTTTTAAACTTCTGTTTAATGTTTCTCATAGCTTGAGAGAATGAAAGCATGGTTTTATACTTTCACAGTGCCTGGTCACTTCAATATTTAAGACAAGCTGAAAAATATGTTTTGACGCTTTAATTTGTTCCATTATTATTTCCTACCAGCAATAAAATTTACTTTACATGATATGCACCCAAACATGCAGATAGTTGTACATGTGATATATTCTCATTTTGCTTTCCAAACTTTAATTTCTAATGATGACAGTTGACATTTCAGAAAGAACATAAGTTTTAGAATCAGACAGGTTTTATGAATATTTTAACTCCAGTCCATGCACTTTCTAAAGAGGAGAAAATAATATCTACCTTGTAGCTGGCATGAGAATTAAATGAGACTCTGTACAAGGACCTGGCATGCAGTTGGCATACAGTCCATGTTAGTTACCTTCCCTCCCGTTATTTACCTCTCTCAAAGGCTGATTGATAACATCAGCTAAATTTGAATTGCCAATAGAAACAATACTTTTTGCTCCCTAGATGAGGAGACTTTGATTATTTGCATTAAAATCTATGATTCAACTTAGAAAGCATATTGATACTAAGAATATATCATCTTTCTTCAAGAAATGTGCATTATTAAGTATCAAGAGGACTATAAAATTACTTTTACAATATTTTCTAAAGAAACTCCACTAGATTATTTAAGAATATAATTCTTAGGCACTCATAATAATTTAGATATATGAACTTTAATCCAAGCATTTATCCACAAGTAAAAAAACTCGGAAAAAAAGTGCTATTTTACTAAGTTTTTAAATTCGATTCCTCAGAAAATCTTTTTCTCTTAGAAAATTGTACATATTTAGATGTACACAATATATGATGTAGCTTATTATTTCAGAATGAGCTCAGAAGGGGTGGAAAATAATTAAGAAATGGTCAGGTCTGTAAAATCATAAACACCCACGCATACCCAACAGCATACAAAAGAATGAAAATGAAAGCTCAGTACCTAATTAAAATTCATACTATCTAATTATGTTTTAAACAATACATAATTAAAACATGCATACATTTAGGCTATTCTTAAAATGAAATGTGTTTTAAATAGGAAGTGAATAAAAACTTGTTGGGCAGTTTTACAAATGAGACTGCACCAAATCTAAAACTTTTTAGTAATTAAAGAGCTATTCAATTGGATTTTAAAACTATATATCTTTTATTTTAAAAGACCGTATGAAGCTATAACCCCCCTCTGGGTTCATTTATGAGACATTTTGAATGGATGGACATTGGGCTGTGTGCTTTATGCTGAATCTTCCCTCATGCAGAATTCCTTCCTTCCTTCCTTCCTCCCTTCCTTCCTCCTTTCCTCTTCTATCTCTCTCTCATTTTCTTTCTGAGCACCATATTGTTCTCATGGGTTTTTATTTGATCAATATAAAATAATCAATTATAGTTACTAAATTTGTTGCCCAAGTTATTTTGTATGTAGCCAATGGGAGCACTTTTACACAGGCTCTTATGTCCATTTGACACGTCAGTCTTGGAGCACTTCTTTGCTTTCTGACACCAGGTGACCCATGTTCTCTTTATGCTTTCCCTGGCCCAGACCTGGAATCAGCCATTTCTCCAAGAACTGATCCTCTTCCAATTTTTAGAAACCATTTATAGATGGTGTTGTACAATTGTATTCTATCTGGAGCAGGACAGGCTTCATGGGTTTGTGGTCAGTGTAGTCACATAAGGCCCTATTACAGAATGGCCCTATACTTGGGGTCACCTCTATGGTTGTTTTCTCAAAATTCTTAATGCTTTTATCATTGAATATGATATAAGCATTATAAGTACTTATTATGAATATAATATAAGTATTATGTGTTTCATAAGTAAAGTCTGATGGGACAATTGAGGACACACTGGGGTTTGGAGGCTTAGTTCATGCTGAGTCTCACTTTCTGCCCATGTCTCTGGAAGGAGTTCTTAACTGCCAACTCCAGGACCCCTGTTATCCTGGTCACAGAGAACCCCTCACTGCCCTTGCCTGAGATCCATGATGCCTTCTGCTCATAGCAGAGGCCTTGGTGTGAACCCATGGTGGGTTAGGCCCTGGTGTACTTGCCTTGTAGCATCCTGGGCCTGGCATGTTGGCTGTTCTCTCTGCCACGAAATGCATTTGGTGGGCTGCCAGCTTGAGGCGTCATCTCCATGGGGACAAGCCTCACATTTACCCCTAATCTAGATACTAAGCATGACCTAGAGGTGGCTTTACTGATGTGGGCAGTAAAAGATTGTCGGGCTCTCTTGTCTATTTGGGTTGGGGAGGCAGACCCTTGGGAAGGGAAACTCCCCATAGGCTGTTCTTAGTGTATCAGCTCAGGGACTTCTAAGGGGGAGTACTCAGCAGCTGTCAGGCCTGAGAGAGCACATGCCTGCCCCATGGTACAGGGAGGACCCTAGGAACCTCTGAACTCACCCCATGACTCTCTCTTTGGCTGGGAGTGTTCTCTACACAGAAAGTCTTCCAACCTTCCAGAGTACAATTTTTTTTATTTTAATTTCTATTTCTTTGCCAGCTCAAGGCAACCTCCTGGAGATAGCTATGGAATATATATTGTGCAATTCTGGTGATTCCACATCTGAATTAAGTGTTCTGATATTTGTGCTTAAAACTGGCATTGTATAATATAAAGATAAATGGTAAAATTTGTACTAATTCAACTAATGTAAATTACAGTGCCCCATTCCCATATTCTCCCAGTAGCCATTTACCCTAGTTATTTTTTCCTATAATCCTTGGCTTCTGACCTATAATTTACATATTTATTAAATTTATATTTTAATGTCTATCTCTACCTGATCTCACAAGAACATAAGTTCCACAAGAGCGGGCAATTTAGTCTGCACATTCACCAATGTGTCCCTAAAGGCTATAACGGTGCCTGAGACATCATGGGAACTTAATGAATATTTACAGAATGAATAAACCAATTATTGTATCATACAGAAGAATTTCACTGCCATAAAAATCCCCTGTGCTCCAACTAATGATTCCTCCCTCCTCTCCAAGTCCTGATCCTTTTACTGTTTTTATAGATTTGCAATATATACTTTTTGGATAGTGGTCCAATTATCAATTGCTGCTGCATTGTGAACGATTCCACTTTTTTGGTGGTTTTTCACAATCATTTGTTATTACCTCTAACTGTGGTGTGAGTTGGCTGGGTTCGGCTGGGCCATTCTTGCTTGGACTCTCCCAGGGCCTACAGGAAGGTGGTAACTGGCAGCGTGGCCATCTAAAGAGTCAGCTGGGCTCACAGGGCAAGACCGCATCTTCACTCACATGCTCTCTCTTTCAGCGTGGCCTCTGCACACGCTGAGGCTAGCTCAGGCTTTCTCATAGCATCACACAGTAGCTAGATTTCTTACACGGCATCTGGCTTCCTTTGAGCAAGTGTACTGGGAGGGAAGACACAGATGCTGCCATTTCTTTTAAACACCAGCTCTCAAACTGGCACAATATTTTATCTATTGTATTCTATTGCAGCAAATAGTCATAGTCTTAACCCAGAATTAGGGGTGGGTAAATAGACCGTATCTCTTGGTGTGGAAATGACAAAGAGTTTACGGCATCTCTAATCTGCCACAAATGGCTGGATAAATAGATGACATAGCATTTCAGTTAAGTTTAGAATGAGAGATTGATAATTATGACAGACAAAAATAAGATTAAGAAAAAAGACTCCAGACAGAGGAAACTGTGAAATTATATACAAGGAAAGAAAAACCTAGAATATTCTAGTTTCCTGGAGTATAGTAAATAAAATGTGACTTGGTAAAGCATAAAACTAGAAATATAGGTTAAAGCCAAATAAGGGTAGTTTGAATGTTATACTAAGGAGTTTCCACTTGACTCAGCAGGTGCTAACTATAAGAGGATGGGCAGTTCAGCCATTCAACTTTATTAAATCTTAATGAGAGAAGAGCTTACTACTTTTGCAGTAATACATAGTTTTATTAATAATTTTTCCATTAACCTATGTACCACAGAAAGGGTTAATTTGGACAGGCTGGCAGAAAACATTATTCTCTAGAAGTCTTTTCATCACTCTTGCCTTCTTACCTGCAACCAAAAATAACGCCTCCCCCACATAGGTTTCTGTAGTACTCACTTCAATTACAGCCCTGCAAGCAGTTGTATCCTGATTATTTCTGTATGTATCTGTTGCTTCTGTATGTATCTGTCCAGTTCCTGGACACATGCCACAAGGGCCTTTTCTTATTTTGTGTTCCATCCTGTTGAGTGGATGATTTGGCTCAATAAGGTCAATTTAACATCTGAAAACATAATTGCTTATCAGTTAGCTGGACATTAGATCCCTCTCATTCCTCTTCTTGATTACTTGAAATATGGAATTGGTTTAGCTAATCATATAATATCCTTCCTCACTGTAGTTATTGAGAAAGAAGAATTAAAATAACAATCACTTCTTTAACTTTTTAATAAAGTTTTCTTCCCATTAAGGGTTGAAGTGCTTTTCCTACTCTGCCCCTGCCTTGCCTCATAATACTCCTATATTTTCTCTTTCAGACTGTTGTTTTATGAAAGGATCAAGAATACTACATGGAAGACAAAACCTACATTAAGGCAATATGCTTTAAATGGTATGTTTAAATAAAATGAGATATTTTGTAAGGGGAGCAGAGCTCATAATGGCTGTGAAGATAGGAAAATGTAAAATTAAATGAAAGAGAAAATGTATATGAAAGAAACTCTATTAATTTTTCTTCTCTTGAACATGAACCCATACACATTTACCCAAACATCTGACCTTTATATATTTTGAAATAAGAAAAACAAAGTAAAATGATAGCTATTATAAGTGATCTAGAAAAAACTCATTATGAGTAATCTAGCAAAAGATTCCTCTTCCATTTAACTCTATTTCTGTAACATATTAGAAAACATTCACCTAATGCTAGTATTGGGGCATTTATAACTATATTAAATTTCATATGGAATAAATTATATTTCTTCAGAGAAGCAGCTTCTGGTTTACACACCTAGAAATTACTCCTTAGCAGCTTAAAATCTTACTCTTCCCCTCTTTTTATGTGTGATTCTGATATTCTTACTTAATTCTATTGCTCTATAGTTTGTTTCATCTGTAAATCAGAAGACTCCCATGAGGGGCTGGCATGCTATATTTGAATATGTCTTTTGCAAATAGGTGTTGGGAATTCAAAATAAAAGTGAGACAGAAATTCAAGATATATTCTGTGTTTCAGTCAACCTCCAGGCACTGAGAAAGATGCTGAATATGTCTTTCCTGTATATATTATTAGCTAAAAATGATTATCTTCCTTCTGCATTTTAAAAAGTACATATATAGTCTCAGGAATTTTGTCTTTCAGAATGCTTTAGGATACACTAGATTTAATTGGAATGAGACAAGGAATCTTGAACTCTTGGTTTGAATAAAGAATTCAGCCTTTTCATGGTATTTCTGTGACATTTATGTATAAAAGGAGAGAACAGGAACTTCTAAAAGTACTTCTCTGGCTTAAAAAAGAAACCTCACAACTATTTATGTTTTAGGAAATAAGGATGACACTTCAAATATTATTACTGGGGAAACAGCAATGACATATTGACAAACAATCAGAATCATAGACTTGGAGGGTTAACAGATTATATTTCTGAGGGGAGAGTAATACTCTCTAAATTCCAGTGCTCCAAAGACTGTTTTGTACAAATAACACTTCTAAGGACAGTTTCAATAATCTGACACAGAACAGGTTACCTTTTTCCACACATATTTTGTAGGAGTATAAGATCAATACTTTTTAGATGTTCTCAATTTACTGTTTCGTCAAACCTAGCTGTATTGTAGCTGTAGGGAGAAACATCTTTTCCTTCTTATATTCTTGAGATTTTTTTTTACCAGCACTTAGAACCACATGCAATTTCAAATCTTAGCACTGTAATATCACTATAATGTCATCATTTAGCACCAAGAGGGAAAAGAAAAGCCTAGCCTAAAAAAATTAAAATATGGAAAAGAAAAAGGCATACAGAAATTTTACAAAGAAAACACTGAGACATAATATTTTCCATTTACAATTCTTTCCCTTTTTGACTCTAATCAACACTCTATCTTAAATTAGGATCTTATTGTGGTGCAATACTTACTTAGCATCTCAGTGAGAACATTCGTTGTGCATCCTTGTAAGGCCACATTGCTTATAACATTTCATAAGCATTACTTCTACATCAGCACTACCTTGTTTATTCTGTTCTATTTATTTAATTCCCTGCAAATAGGTTCTGATATAAATAGACAGGTTCTTATCCTCAATGTCCTGTGACT
>CM052543.1:141069132-141096882 GCA_028533065.1 Trachops cirrhosus
GATTGATTCAAGGGGCAGTGGCCAGTGAATTGACTGATTAAGTCTATGTAATGAAACCTGTAAAAGCCCAAAAGGATTGGGCTCACAGAGCTTATGGGTTGGTGAACATGTGGAGATGCAGGGACAGTGGTGCCCTCGGCAAGGGCAAGGAAGCTCTGTGCTCTTTTGCCATACCTTTCCCTATGTATACCTTATTACTGAAATATATCCTCATATAATAAACCGGGATCTGGTGTGGAAAATCTTATTCTGAGTTCAGTGAGCGGCTTTAGTAAATTAACTCAGCCTGAGGAGAAGGTAATGGAAACCTCTGACATTTAGCCAGTTGGTCAGAAGCACAGGTAATAACCTGGACTTGCCATTTGTATCTGAATTGGGGGAAGCGGTCTTATAAGAAGAAACTTTAACCTGTAGAATCTGATGCTATCTCCAGGTAGACAGTGATAGAATTGAGTTAAACTGTAGGATACCAGATAGTGTCCAGAGAATTGCTTTTTGTTGCTGCCATCCTCAACAAAATGAAATAGCCAGGTCCTTACCAGCAGAATGAGTTTTGGGAATAGCAGAGAATTGCAATTTGAGATAAACAAGCTAAGGCAAAACCACGGGTAAATCCAGTGAATAGAGAGGAATTCTCTTGTGCAGAGAAAAGGGAGGAGGTGGAAGGGGCTGTTATGAGAAAACCCGGGTTGAAGTATATTGGCTTCCCTTTGGCTGAGTCCTAGCAGTTTCTCATTGGTTGGGTCTGTTGCTAGGCAAGGAGAAAATTATTCTTTTTCCTGCTGGAGTAGTAAAATAAGCTTTCCCCCTTCGAGATAGCTGTATGGATCTTTTGGATGGAGCCTGAGAAGTGTTGGTGAGTGGTAGTGTGTGAGAGAGAGCTCTTCCTTCAGGGCATCTGGAGTCTATTTTAAAGGAAGTTCTTCCCTGGCTGGTGTGGCTCAGTGGATTTAGAGGGGGTTTTGCAAAACAAAGGGGACCTGGTTGTATTCTGAGTCAGGGCACATGCCTGGGTTGCAGGCTAGTTCCTAAGGAGGGTGTGTGCCAGAAGCAACCACACATTGATGTTTCTCTCCCTGTCTTTCTCCCTCCTTTCCCCTCTCTCTAAAAATAAATAAATGAACTCTTTTTAAAAAAAGTTCTTTTATTCATTTTCACATTGGTATGGTGGTACTTCACACCCCCACCCCACTCTGCCCTACCCCACTGTCCCCAACAAAAATTGATACTAAAACCTAAAAAACCTCCCAATTTGCAAAGGAGAACATCACCAATATCATTTGAGGCCATTTGTGTACCTAATTCCAATCACATCACCTTCCTCTTTATATAAGTAACCACTATCCTATTTTCCATCATTCCCAGTTTTATTCATTTATTTGTTTGTTTTTAATGTATCATGTAACTATGGGATTAGAACAAGAGAGAGGTGATGGGAGGATCTGATTCTTCTTGCAGTAAACAATATAAGTAATATAAAGGATATGATGGAATTAATATGGTCAAATTTGTCAGTCTTTTTTGTGATTAGAGTATTTTGTGCCTTGTGAGGGGCTTAAAATAAAAAAAACAAAACATATTACTCTAAATATCCTTTTCTCCTAAACAGTAGAGGGTTGGGTTTTTTTTTCATTATTGTATGCTTTAAGGTTAGTTTCTATTTTCTTTTTCCCCTTATTGATAATTAATTGACCAACATCATTTAATGAACTATCCATCTTCACCTAAAGAATTTCAATGTTATCTGTGCATATATAGCTCTTATTGTAGCTTTTGATGTGTGCGAGGTGTCTTTTTGTGCTCCGTGGTTTAATCAATTGATTTATTGGTTTTCTTTGAATCCACTGTAGCAGTTTTAACTAGTTTTGCTATGTAATAACTTTTCATACCTAATCAGTTTCATTCTCCCCTCTTTTGTTCTTCTTTTTCATTTCCTTCTCCCTTTCTTTCTTGCTCTTTTAATTTAGGATTTTCTCAACTATTCTTATCCATGTGGTCATCAACATGAATTTTAGAATTAGATTATGAGGTTTCATAAAATGCCCTTTGGAAGTCTGATAATTTATTAAATCTATACATCACTTTAGGAGAATTGGCATTTTTATAAAAGTGGCTCTGTACTACAGAGCATTTAAAATGTCAACAATATTTTCTATTCTATAAGTCCTTGTATATTACTTTTCAAAGATTTTAAAAATATTTTTCTTCTTGCTCATGTTTTGTTTTTTCTTTACTTCCTTAAACACATTAAATACAATTACTTATATTTGATCTTATAAAACTTTTTCAACACATACCCAAGTAAAGATAATAGTATGTAAAATTCCCATATACCCACCATTCTGGTTCCAACAATTATCAAATCAAAGTCAGTTTTAGTTAATCAGATCCTCCTGCTTTGTTATTTTGAAGCAAACTCTAGATATTATAAATTTCATTCATAACTACTCATAAGTGTTATCTCCGTAAGAACTTTAAAATATAATTATTTAAAAATATTCTTAATCTTATCTGATACCTAGTGAAATTTAAAGCCATGATTGTTTCATAAATTTTAAGTTTGTTTAAATCATGATGCAAACATGGGCAAATATTACATGTTATAGGCCAAATTTTGTGTGTCCCTCCCCCCATATTTATGTATTGAAGCCCCAGCCCCCAGTACCTCAGAATGGGTGACTTGTATTTGGAGATTAAGCCTCAGGGATGATGCTACAGGCCACTGTTTGGGCAGAGGGGACAGAGGCTGCTACCTAGGTGAGCCCAGAGGACATAGCATGGGTCCAAAGAAGGATTATTATGGAGCTTTAAAAGTTAATGGAGTTTATACTGCTGGTTTTGGATTTGCCTGGACCTGTGCACCTATATTCTCCCCAATTGTTTTGCTTTGGAATGGAAATGTCTATTCTATGTCTACATCACTGTATTTGGAAGCAGATAGTTGATAAGGTTTCACAGATTCATAGCTGGAAAAGAATTTTGCCTCAGGATGAATTATAGCTTGAGTCCCATTCACACTTCATTTAAATGAATTTAGATGAGAGTTTGGACTTAGAGTAGATGTTGAAATGGGTTAAAACTTTTGGGCTGCTGGGATGGAAGTGAATATGTTTTGTATGTGAGGAAGACATGAATTTGGGGGATCTAGAAGGTATAGGGTTTTGAGCTGAATTGTGTCCTCACAAAGTTCATATGTTGACACCTTAATATCCTGCACCTTAGAATGTGACTGTACTTGGAGATAGGGCCTTTAAGGAGGTGATCAAGTTAAAATGAGGCAACTAGGATGGTCCCCCATCTAATCTGGCTGGTGTCCTTATAAGAGGAAATTTGGACATTCAGGGAAATATCAGTGGTGCAGAAATACAAAGGAAAGATGATGCGAGAGCCAGTGAGAATGTGGCCATTTGCAAACCATAGAGAGAAGCCTTGGGAGGAACCAAACCTTGAACTTGCACTTCCAGCCTCAGAACTGTGAGAGAATAAATTTCTGCTTTTTGAGCCACCCAGTCTTTAGAATTGGTCGTGGCAGCCCTAGCAAACACCTACAGTCTTTCAAGTCTTTAAAATTCTATGTATTCCTCCTTCCTGTTTTTTTAATCTTAATATAATTTGAAGAAGAAATTGGTGATTTGTGCTGGAGAGACTTCCACAGCCTAGCTTTTGCTGATTGCATCAGAATGGCATTACATGGTAGTATGTTTCTTTGCCCTGTACTTCCTGTGAATGAATAGTTGGATATATAAGCTTGATTAAATTCACATTCAATATTTTGGCAAGAATATTTCACAAGAAGTGCTGTGTACATTCATCAAGAGGCTCATTATGCCTATTTGTCTCTTTTTGTGATAAGATTAATCAGTTTAGGTGATGTTGGCTTGATCCTCAGGTTTGAAGTTTCCATGATCTTTTCATCTAGTGATTTAACAACCATTCATAGTCATTACAAAGATTCATAATTTCATCAGGGGATGCAAAATGCTGATTAAATAAGTCTATTTTTCCCTCTTCAATTATTAAATGGAATATTTCTTTTAAAAATTATTAGCTATTTGGTTTTCTTGATGTACAATTTGCAATTTGGAATAAATGCTTGATAACTTTCTTTTATTTAACAGTTTTCAGCATAATATATTGGTTTCCTAGAATCCTTCACAGGTGGCCTATGACTTTTCATTTAAATATTTTGGATTTTAACTAGTAGATATTCCCATAACAGTTAATTTTTTAAAAGATTTTATTTATTTATTTATTTTTAAACAGAGGGGTAGGGAGGGAGAAAGAGAGAGAAATATCAATGTGTCATTTCCTCTCACATCCCCCAACTGGGGACCTGGTCCACAAGGCATGTACCCTGACTGGGAATATACCCTGACTGGGAATCGAACCAGTGACCCTTTGGCTTACAGGCCCACGCTCAGTCCATTGAGCTACATCAGCCAGGTCCCATAACAGTTATTTTTTTGTGCTCAGATTGTTTCATCTTTGATCAATGTGGGGTCTCTTCATTTGTTCTGAGTAGTTTTGACATAGTTATAGTAGTTCATCAGCTTCATTACTTTCTGATATGACAAGGTATTCCAAGATTACTATTTATGCTTTATTTCTCAGTCAGTTCTCTAAGTAATCCTTGTATCTTTTAGTGAGAAGTAATATTTACACATAATAATCTTTTCTTGGTACTTATAAAAATTATTTTATATGCTACATCTCTTACTGTCTACATTTAAAGTGTTTCTGAACTTTTTAAAAATAACTCTTACCACGATGCTTTGTCTCCTTCTGTGTTTTATAGTTTTTCATCAGTAGCTCATATTTGAAAATTTATTTATGTGACTCCTTTGTTGCTTTGATGGACAATATGTTTCTCTGAAAGGGATTTTCCTTTGGAGATGCTAAGGATTGGGGTCCACAATAAAAAAGTAGTTTGTTGATAAATTCTGCACAAATATATTGTGTATTTAAATTACCAACTCACATAAGGAACTAGATACTGGTTAAGGATACTCAGGGAGAATGATTTTCTTTCTTCTCAGAACCAAGGTTAAGACAGTAAAGTATTTTTGCTATCTATTTCTGAGTTTACTTTTTTGTTTTGGTTCACCTTTTCCCTGGTCCCTGAGACTTGGGTCTGACTTTATGAAATCTTTGTGATCCAATTTCTCCTTTGTATCGATGGATCCATTGTACCTCTTTGGATCCATGTTCTCCTTTTTTTCTCCCTAACTTTGATGAATTTCTTTTAATTTTTTACAAAATAGTCCAACCATTTATCTGGGAATTTCTGGTCATGGTTTTTAGGATTTCTTATTCATAATTTTGCCAGATACTGAAATTCTCCAAAATGTGTATATTTTTATGCTTTCTCTTCTCTCCAGGGAACTTATTGTTTCTGAGTAAAAGGTTAAAATATAGATTACTGAACTCAGACCCAGGATTCTGAGATGGTGGGCCTGTGCTAAGGCCAGGAATGTACATTTCCACCCCCAGTGAGGAGATCAGAAGATTCTGATGCAGTGTTCTGAGAATCACACTTCGTGAGACACTATAGTAAGAATTTTATATTTCTTTATTCTATAGGCAATAGGAAATTAGCAGATGTTATCAATGAGGGATAAAAATTCATCAGTTTTAAGACTATAGTAGTTCCCCTCATTTGCAGGGGATATGTTCCAAGTCACCTATGCATGCTTGAATCTGCAGGTAATACTAAACCCTACATACACTACCATCTTTTAATACATACATACCTATGATAAGGTTTAAAATAAGCACAGCAAAAGACTACTAATAAGAAGAAAATAGAACAAATAACGGTATAATTAAGTTATGTGAATGTGTTTTTTTTCTCTCTTTCTCAACTTTACTTACCTTTTCACCTACGTGAAGCAGTTGACAGCCTCTCTTTGGCATATCTTAATACCCAACATCATGATTCTTCCACTTTGGGACCATTATTAAGTAAAATAAGGGTTATTTGAACACAAGCACTGCCATACAGTGACAGTCCATTTGACCAAGACTGCTGCTAAGTGACCAAGGGGCAGAAGCATATGCAGCGTGGAGACACGGGACAAAGGGATGATTTACATCCTGTCCCAGGGAGACAGAGAGGGATGCCAGGAGATTTCATTAGGCTATTTGGAATGGTGGAACAGTGTATAATTTAGAATTTATGAATTGTTTATTTCTGGAATTTTCCATTTAATATTTCTAGACCTTGATTGACCAAAGTAACTGGAACCTTGGAAAGAGAAACCACAGATAAGGTGGGGTGGGAGACTACCAAACTGGTAAAGAGAGAACAGAGAAGAGGGAGGGGAAGAGTGAGGGAGAGCGGGAGAGAGACACAAACAGACAACAGACTAAAATGGGAGAAACATAGTTAGAAAGTGAGTAAGGAAGTTATTAAAATAGTTCTAATGAAAGATAAGAGAGAGAGTGTGTGGCTGATGGATAGTTTGAGAAATAAATCCAAAGGTTCAGTGATGGAGTGAATACTGGATATGAGGAAGAGGGAGGAGTCAGTGATGACCCTGAGAGTTGGTCCTTTGTCTTTTTGAAAAATATTTGATTTCAGGTAACTGAATTCTGTTCAGCTCTCAGCCTTTCTATATTTAGAATTTTATGTATTCCTAGGAAATAGTTTTTGAATATGCAATTAAAATCACTTTATGACATTTTCTAAAAGACTATTGAACACACACACATAAAAGAAAGATACTTTATGCCCTATCAACCTTGCATATACTCTAAGCTTGATATTTGCAAGGTAAATGTTATGCAACATTATTTTAAATGTTTTTTCCCTTTTGGCATTTGGGAGAACTACAACAAACCTTTTTATTTTTTTTTTTAGAAAAAAGTAGAACCAGAAAAACTCACACAAAACCAAAAGCTTCTCAAGCTCTGTGACTATGGTTCATAGGGTTAAATCAGCATGATTTTTTGACAATTTCCAAAATAGCCTAACAAAAGAATTCACTTGAGCAATAAGCAGCAAAACCCAGGACAGCAGTTGCTACACTTTTTGCTCTAAACCCCACTCAGAGGGTTGTTCAAAGCCAATTGCACTTGCCTAGAATGTCGTCTAGTCACCTTGTTGTAAGGAAGCCTTCTAATGCAGTGGTAAATTAGCGCAGTATAAACAATACCAACAGTAATCGCATCACACCCATGGTCTTCCTTCTGAAAGCATACCAAAGGAGTAATTTAAAAGTCCTAGAATCTCTTCCAGAATTTACACTGCACACCAACTTGATGTCTTGTTTCCCCCTCACCTTTTACTCTCCATGTACTTTCCATGAGTCTTTTCATAACTACTCTCTATTTGAATGATTCACTAGTCCATAAGAGAGAGAGTTCTTCATGAGGGAGTTTTAAATGACACCATGTTATGAACATGCAATTCTCTATTTTTCATGTTGTTGGTTTTAAATAGATGTTTTGAACCATGGAATTAATCTCAGGATTCACATTAAGCAAGATTCAGGAACTTGAATTGAGAGTGGAAAACACATGAATTTTCCAGCCCATCTTTTAAAGGAAAACAGATTTTTAGTTGTTCAACAAGTATGAGTCAGCCTTACATTTTCATCATAGGTTATTTTCTGAAAAGCCATCAGTAAATATATTTTTAAAGTTTTCATTGTGTTTAGCCAGTCTATTAATAGAATTTGCATTCTGGAAAAGACCTGTGACTTTCTCTGACATGCTTTCTTTCCCTTTGCTAACTCAGAAGAACCTTCAAATATTGAAGATCTAGTGAGGTTCTTTTATGACAGCATCATAAAAAACTAAGTTGCTGCAAGGGGAGCACCTCACTCAGCAATGATTTTGTACCTGATGTGGATTTCTAGTTGGGGGGAGTTCAAGACTGAGTATGTTGGGGGGGGGCTTTGAAGACAGGCATGGGGGGATACTAGTTGTGGAACCATGTAACCTCTTTACTTCTCAGTTTATCCATCTATAAAATGAAGAGTAAAATAGTTACCTCCTAAGGTTCTCTGGAGGATTAAAGAAGATGATATAGGCTGCATTATGAGTGCACAGTAGACTTTCAGTGAAATAGATCTGCTGTATATTAAGTGCTTTTCCACTGAAGTTGCAAAGTTTGTCATAAGGAGATTATGCTAGTCTCTATGGAGTAATCCTGTTCAAAGCCAGTGTTGAATGGCTTTTTAAAATTAAGATTATCAGTAATGCCATTATTGTTTGCTGTTAATTGCTTTCCTTTGGGAACCAGTGGAATTCCAGTCAGTAGTCTCTCCTTAGAGTGTCTCATGGTTACTGCTTTTCAATAGATGCTTTGAATCATGGAATCTCAGAGGGATTTAGAAATCATAATTCCCTTAAACTACCTGTGTGTGCAAGTGTGTATATACAGTATTTTTTCACATGGAAATCCTAAAACACACAATAAAGGCAACATAGATTTTGGAGTTATATCTACATTTGATTCCCAACTCTGTCATTCACTAGCTGTGAATTACTGGGTAAACCAATTTATTTCACTGAGACTGTTTCTTCATCTGAAAAATAAGTAAATAATTATAAAAAATAAGCCAGTTTTATTTTATATAGAACCTAGCAGAGTGTCTGATGCTGCTGGTTTTAATGCTAATTTCAAGAAACTTACTAGTAACATCAGGGGACTTTTGTCTAGATATTCCAGTTGTAATCTAGCATTGTCACGAAGCCTTAATGGGGACATATTGTGGGCAAGAAGTTTAGCTCTGCAACAAAGTCATGAATGAAGACATCAGACCACAGAGCAACAAATGCCTGCTCCTGCCATAAATAAATGTGGAAGGAAAATAACACAAGAAGATGTTTTCAATCCATATAATTCTCAAAATATTAGCATCCCTCAACAAAATTGTCTCCAATAAATCAATAAGGAAAGGATGACATGTTAGATAAATGGATCAAGACTATGATTAGAACATTTGCAAAGAAGGAAGATTGGATTTTACAATGGGACTGTTGGAGTAAAGTATTACTGACTTTAGTGAGGCAGCTCTTTTTTTCACTCTGTTTGCTATAGATCCAAACATCTCTGCTCCCTCATTGTCAGTCAATAGAAGGATCTAACACAATGTCTGGCTTGCAGTGTGTCATTGATAAATATTTTTGAATAAATGAATGAACATTTCCCCAACCTGCCTGGTACCATGCTAGAAAGAATTCTGCTTCTGGTACATCTTTGTTGTCCAGAGAGAGACAGTTCTTTCACTGCCGCCATTTGACCCAATATGCCAATATGTTGGTGTTGGCTTCTGGGAACTCCACTGCCATCCATTACTGCTTCTCCTTGCATTTCCATCTGTCCACTTTTTCCTCTTTCTCATACTTTTTACAATATGAAGCGACTACTCCTCCCTTCTTTATTATTTATTTTGTGTTTGGCTGGGGTGGTGGTGATGGTGGTGGTGGAGTGGACAAAATTCTCACAACAAGATTGCCTAGTTCCCAGATTCTTCATCAATTATTGTGGTAGTTCTTTCAATGAACATCTGTAGTTCTGTTCCTCTCCAGAGAGCACACACACCTACAACATGTTTGCAAATGGACTAGGCTGGGTAACAGCTTCCATACTTTGTCCTGGTCTCCTTCCTACTTACTAGTCTATATACATTATTTATAAGTCATGCGCACTGTGATATGTTCTTTTTTCTTGTGAATTTTTTTCCACAGGCCTTATAATCTCTGCAAACTGGCTCTGTCCACACTGGTCCCTCTGTCTGTTGGACACATCTTGTACATGTCTGTACTAGCTACGATTCAGGATTTTCTTCATCTCCTATGTAAATAAACATAGCCAAATAGGATCACATGTATAGCTACAGCCTCACTCCATTCACTGAATATTTCTGAGTCTCATCACCAGATGAGATAATAATGACTGTTGGCAGAGTTCTGAGGATTAGTGAGGATTAACACCAGGCATATGGTAGGTAGGCTTCTCAGTAAATAGAAACCACATAATCAGGAGTTATGAGCAGATTTTCTGGAGTTAAATAGGGACTCAGTGTTAGAAGAAATAGGGTTATGGCAGACTATCATGGTAAGGACCCAGGCAGAGAGAAAAAAAATACTGATTACAAAGAAAGAGTGGAATTATATTGACAAAGCAAAAGTAAAGACCCTAGAATTTGGTTGTAAAGCCAGTAGGAGCTTTTAGACTAGTTTAATGCTGAATCTACTAAGTACTGAGCTAAAGTTCTTTACCATTCATGACAATGGCAATGTGTGTCCTACCTGCCAACCAGGATGCTGTACAGTTTGCCCACTCAGTGGTAGTGGAGCCAGTCCTGTTATACCACTCATTTTCATGTACCACTTATGGCACCATTTTTGTTAGCTTGGGATCTCTGAAAGCAGACTGCGAAACAGGATTAGACATGCAAATGATTTTTTATGGGAAATGTCTACAAGGGAAAATGGGAAGCTGGGGCAGGCTGTGAGAACCCCAAGACCTTAATGATATTCTGACCTTTGCAAATAAAACATGGAAAGTTTATGAAGAAATCTTAGGTTGTCTGCAGTGATGGATTTTTGAGTATGGAAGCTAGAGTCAAAGGTGTTGGAAATGTACTTCTGTAGCCACCACAGTAGGTATTAAACTTGGTGTTCTTGTGTCCTTGTCTTGTTGAGAGCAAGATAAAGATATTTATTAACATTTATCTTAACTAAGTATATAGGTTAAAATATTTTAGAAGTACTGCAAAACAAGGGGACATTTTTAAAAAAAATTCCTAAATAAATAAATAAATAAACAGACTGGGACAAATAGAAAGCATAAAATAGTAGCACACAAATATATACAAAACACTAGTAATTCAAATAAATAAAAATGGACTAATTTTTTCATTTGAAAGGCAAAATTTATCTGATGGAAAAAGAAACATGAAATGAGGCTATATGCTTTTACAAGTGTCACAAAAAGCAAAAAGATACTGGGTTAGCTATATTAAAACCAGAAGGCTTTAAGACAGAAATATTACTAGCAATAAATAGTTTAACTTCTCAAGAAAGTATAACTCTAAATTTGTTTGAATATAAGAAGGCATATCCAAATTGTATAAAACAAAATTTGAGAGAATTCAAGGAAGAAATTGATTAATCTATCATGATAGAAGAAGGTTATAACACATCTCAGTATTGAGTTCAGACAAAAATATATCAAAAGGATACATGTTATTTGAACATTACAAATAACCATCTTGATTTATTGGACATATATGGAATATTGCACCTAATAATTATAGAATTCCAAGTACACTTGAAATATTTAGGAGAACTGACCTCATACTAGGCCGTAAAACATGATTCAATAAGTTTCTAATAAATTGTACAATCTTAGAAAGTAAATAAACACATATTAAGAAAAAGGTCTAGAAAATAAAAATGCACTTTAAAGAAATGTATACATTAAAGAACATTATGAGCTAAGTACTAAACTTTATAAGTGGGAAAAATAGAACAAATCCAAAGAAAGACTAAGTAAACTGATAATAATGAGGCAAAAATTCATAAAAATTAAAGTGAAGATAAAGTAGAGAATCAACAAGGAGAAAAATCATTTCTGATGAAAATAAAATTGACAAACAAAATTGACAGGATTGATCAGTAAAAAGGGAGTGAAGGTACAAATAGATATTATTAAGAGTAAAAAATAGGCATAACTGTATATGCTATAAAAATTAAACAATATAAGGACATTATGAACAATTTTATGCCAATCTATTTAAAGTTTAGATAGAATATGAGTCCTAGAAAAATTTAATTTTCCCAGGAAGAAATAGAAAACCTGCATATTCCTATCAGGATAAAGAAAGACTAGGTCAAAATGGTTATGTCAATAAGTTCTATCAATCAATGAAGGAAGAAATAATTCCAAGATTTCACAAACAGTGATAGGAAACACAAAGTAGAAGCCAACAAAGAAACAGTTTGAACTCATTTTATGAAGGGACAAAGATCAGATGATAGACAAGAACTCAAGAAGCAATAAGGACAACTGATAATACACCCACGGGCGACACATGCAGATCATGGGTAAGACCAAATAACAGAAAAGGGGGGTGCATTTGTATTTTAGTTACTGCTGTGGTGAAAGAGAATGCCTTTACATTTCTTCTTGTTTTTAAAGTAAACATACTGCTTATGAAGAATAAAAAGCCTCCCAGTGTCTCAATCTAAATTTTCCAAAGCCGACTGTCAGAACAACGAAATTCTCTTTAAGGTCAGCATTTTGCCCCTCAAACAACATTCTAAATCTTAAGTTTCTTCGTGAATGTCTATTTTTTATTATATGTCTTATCAATAAAATTAATAAAATAATTAATACTTATAAAAATCAATAAATTAAATTTGAACCTAAATGCTTTGGTGAAAGGTAGCCTCACTGTCCTTTGTAAATAATTACCTTTCTTTAAAATTTTTCTTCATTCACTTAGATTCTTCTCTTTGAAAGTTTAGTGCATGTCCTATCCTTTCCAGAGTGGTCTCACCGATTTCTCTAGCTCATGTGGATCTTGTCTTCCTTAAAAGCACTGTTGCTCTTACTGTTTCTACCAGAGACAAGAATAATAACCTATAATCCAATCTTCTGCAATTAATTCACTAGGTGATCGATTTGCTCAGCTATGCTTGTCTTTTCCCCGTTGAGTTCCGCTTGGCTAAATATCAGTGTTGCATGGGATTCATACTGTAGAATGCAAATGTCTCAAAAGTCAAATTGTGAGCTTTTTATTTAACACAATTCTCCATTTTTGCAGGCTTTGAGAATCATCTCTGAATCTGTCTCTGCCTCCCAAAGTGAAATAGCTGTGAAAAGCCAGTTTAAGGCACTTGGCAGTTTTTGATGAATTGGCCATTCGGCAAACTATCTTTGGAAAATTGATGTTTTGGCAAATTAACATAGAGTGACCTCCCCAATCCCCTTAATGTTCTAGATACAGTACTCATCAGGAAACATAAAGATGAATAAGGGGTGTTCCCTATCTTTTGAGAAAAGATGTTCAAATCTGTCTTCCTAGCACTTCACATGCTATCTAGCATGTTATAAGCAGGAAATAAATGTTTGTTAAATAAATGAATGAATAAATGAGACACTCAATGCATGGCAAGGAATGAAGGCCATAAATAATTATAATGTAAGACGATATTTGCCGCAAATAGATGCATGTTTAACGCAACTGCGATACAATAAGGCTGATGGTGGGAGCATGGATAGAAGCAAGGATTGTAGAAAATTACCAGAGAAGATGCTTAAATGAGATCTTTAAACATGTAAGAAGTATATAACGCAGGGAGTTTGTTCCAAATAAAAAGACTACCTTGAACACAGGATGAGGACCATGGAAATGTTCTCACAAGTATATTATTTTTTATTGCTGCCTAAACATAACCACCAATTTAGCAGCTTAACACAGCATGCCTTTATCACCTCAGTTTCCATGGACCAGCAGTCTGGGGATGGCTAACCTGAATCCTGGTTCAGGACCTCAGAAGGCTGTAATCATGATGTCAGCTGGGCTGTGTTCCTTTCTGGAGCTCGAGATTCTCTTTCAAGTTCACACGGTTGTTAGCAAAATTCATCTCCTTACAGTCATAGAATCAAGGCCCTCAACACTTAGGGGCCCTGCCATGTGACCTTCTCATTCACTTCATAACAGTTTGCTGCTTCAAGACCAGAAAGAAAGTGATGGAGACAGTGCATGCTAGCAAGACAGAGTAATACATATTTTATAAGCTAATCATGGGAGTGACGGATCTCACCACTTTTGTTGTATAATGTAACCTTGTTACAGGAATAACCTCCCATCTCTTTTGCTGAATTATATCATTCCAAAGCAAGTCCCAGGTCTTGCCTACCACTCAAGGGAAACAGATTACACAAGAGCTTGAACACCAGGGGGCAGAAATCCTTGAAGGTGTAACTGGATTTACACCTTATGTTGTATCTACCACAGAGAGCGATCACATGGTAGGAAAACCAAAAATGAAGGGTGGCAGGAATTGGATCTTGAAAATACTTGGATGCCATGTCTAAAATTTAAAGTAAATAGACTTAAAGACACACAGAAGCTTAAATTTATGCTTTTTTTTTAAAAAAAAGCTTTCTTAAGAAAATTAATAGCATAAACAAGTTTGCAAAGAGGCCATGTTAATGTGTCTTGGATTACTAAGAGTGTTTGAAAATATAGAACTATTCCCATTGGAGAGAAACAAAAGCAATATATTATTTTAACTTCCGACTCAGGGAGTTTAAATTGGTTCACTTTTAAAGTTTTGTTCCAAAAAAAAAAAGATGCACAAACTTTGCACAACCTTTCCTGTCTTTGAGTTATACAACATCAGTTTATTTGGGGGAAAGTGTTTCTAGCTGACCTGTTGGAGTGCTAGAGAATAATAGAGATCTGACCTGCACGTTGACTTTTTTATTTTATCTCTCACAAAACAGCTGGAAGACAAGAGTGTCTGCCGTCCACATATTCTGGAGATAGCTTTGCTTTGGGCTTCAGTCAGGTTGAAAGGAATTGCAGTTATACTCGGCACCTGCAAGTGCCTGAAAAATGCAAGAAAGATGTGTGTGTCATTAAAAAAAAATAATTTGATGAATCTGTTCTTCCCTGAAGAGACTTTCAATGACCCTCCAATGATTAAAGTCTAAACCATTTTCCCCTTGTTTTTTTAAATGATGGAAAATGTCATATATCTATCTATATCTATATCTATCTATACCTATATCTATCTATACCTATATCTATACAAAACTATAGAGAATAGTTTAATGAATGTCCATGTACCCAGCACTCATCTTCCTTGATTATTAACATTGTCAGTCTTGTTTACCTCTGTGCACATCTCCTTTCTTTCCCACAGTCATGCTTTAATTTAGCTGTTAAAGTACAACCAGACTAATCAAATTTCATCTGTAATACACTCTAGTATGTATCTCTAAAAAATAAGTACTCCTTTTTAAAATAATACCGCCATTAAAGTACCAAAAATTTAACAGTAATTCTTTATCATCAGCAAATATCCAGCTTAAAATTTTTTATTGTCTAATTTTCTTTTGAAAGAATTATTATTTGAATCAGAATCCTAATAATGTCCACAGTCTATGTTTCACAAATAAATCTCACATCTTTTTTAGCTATGAGTACTCTCCTCACTCCTTTCAAAAGTCCTTATAATTTTTTGTTGTTTTATTGTTGTTGCAGAAACTGAGGGTGATTTGTACAGTTTGGATTTTGCCAATGTTTCACCATTGAATTTACTTTAACTTGCTCCTCTGCTCCCTCTATTTACATGTTGGGTTGAACCAAATGAAATTATACTTTTGTAGATCAAAATGGTAGAGGATGGGGCATTTTATATGCTTCAACTTAATAATTAGATCTGCAGGTGTGATCAGATTCAGCTTCAAATTTTTGACAGAATACTTCATAGAAGTGAAAACTTTGTAGTTCATTACCTCCAATAGAATTCATGGCTGATTTCTTTCTTTTTGTGATGTTAAGATTAATTAGTGGGCTCAGGGGTTATCGGCTTCATCCAGACATTGTAGAATTGCTCATCAGCTTTTCACCTAACGGCTTCAGAGTCACTGATGATCATTGTTTTGATCTAGTTTCATGAGAGGTTACATAGAGTGTTATTCATTCATTGGAATTCTTTTAAAAAGAGTAACTTTCTATCATCAAGTATTTGGTTACTTTAAGATATAATTGATACAGGAAAGGCAGGACAAATGCTTAGTTCTCTGCATTTATTTAAAAGTTTTAGAATTACATTTTGGTTGATCTAGCACCTCCAATGGTGAACAATGAGCTGGTTTTTAATTTTTAGAATCATTAAAAAAAACACATGATGGATTTAAATCTCATGAAGATATTTATTGATTTTAATGTTCACATTGTTCTATCTTTAGTTATTTTCGGTCCTTCGAAGTTGGCTTTTGAGTCCTTTTGATAAAACTCCAGTGGACTTTGATAACTTATTTTTCAAAAATGAAAAATGTAGTAGTACTTTACTGCCCCAGATCTAGAATCAACTGTTTCTTCTAGGTACCAGCGTTTGCTATGGTGGGAAATGCTATAAAGAGATAAGGAAATGCACTTGTCCGTTGCTACTGGATTCACCGTCATCTCTAGATTTTTTTAGTCAACAAAAGTGGGAAATGCATATTTTGAAATAAAATACATCATAAATTTAATTGATACCTTCAACTGAAATGTGTTATTATAGTGTTTTACTTAACTTCTCTGACTCTCTTCTCACATGGCAAAAATCCTACCCCCAACATCACTGACATTATTGCCCACTTGTTTTGTCCTATGCAGACAGACAACAGTTTAGAATAACACCACCAGCCTTAACACCAAAAACAAATTAAGATTTCTTTGCAGTTCTTTTTGCTGTTAGGCTATATCCTTCTGGGGATGTATAGTCAAGCCACTGTCTTTTCAAATCACTTGAAATAATTTTTGTCTGTGTGGAACAATTCAATACACAGTGAAGCTCATTTGTTTCATTTTGTTTCCAACTCTTAATCATTAATTTTTTGAATAAGTTTGTTTTACAGTTTTGTAAAACATTTACATGATTCCATAATGTAACTGAACAGCAATTGGGTCCCACTGCCCACCGCTACCCTCTGGCAAAATTCTGGAGGCAAAGGTTTGGTGATAAGGGAAAGGAGAGTTTATTAAAAAACTACACAGTTTTGGAATAACAGCTTTCCACAGGTGTTAGTCACTTAAACCTATCAAATAACCTTTAACTACTGAGTTCCCCTATGACTCCCTGTGTTAATTTTTAATTATCTTATTTTTATAGGGTTAGTTTACAAACTAAAACAACATAAGATACAAAAGCTACACAATTTTGGAAGAACGGCAGACTTCCACCCCAGAGCTTGTCCCCTCTAGAACACCCAAATGAGAATAACCCTGCCACCCTCTGCCAGGCGGGCCTGATCTAGGCTGTGCCCACAGTTCCTCCCCATCCAAAATACTGTCCTCTGGGGAACGCAGGCAGCTGCAGCACCATCATCCAGTCATCTTTGAGCAAGAGAGCCTGAGAGCCCATATCTGTTCTTTGTTCTTTTCTTTTTGTTTTAAATCATCCGACCCATAATTCCATGCACTCCGGAGGCATTCAGCTTCTTAGCCAATCCTTTCCTAGACTGTTTACCAAAGCCTCAGGCAACATCCTCCTAGGCCCTCTCCCTTCTCCTCCCCAGTGATCTGATCAGATTTCTTTGTGTCAATAATGTAGCATAATAGTTTTAAGGATGATCTTTTTTTCTACTCCAGTGTGTAAATGTACTAAAGTTAATTTATCCTCTCTCCTATAGAATAGACATTTGAGTTGTTTCCATTCTTTGGCTATTAAAAACGATGACATAAGTGAGTTAAGTCAGCCAGTGAAGACACAAATACCACATGATCTCACTTACATGAGGAATCGAACAAACACGATGAACTAATGAACAAAACAGAAACAGAGCACAGACACAGGGAACACACTGACAGCTGCTGGAGGGGAGGTGGGGGTTGGGATGAAAGATGGTGAAGGGATTAACCAAAGAACACTTATGCATAACCTATGGACCACAATATGGGGATTGACTTAGGGAAGGGAGAGGGTGGGGCTGGGAGAAGGTGGGGAAAGGGAGAAAAAGTGGGGACTGTAATAGCGTAAACAATAAAAAATAAAAAATTTTAAAAAATGACATAACGAATAGCCTCATGCATATGACTTTATAGGGGAAAGGGGATTGTCAATGTATAATTGCATAATAATCTTTGATGTGAGATTGCTGACTCAAATGGCAAAAACATGTAATTTTATTAGGTACTGCTTAATTCTTTTCTCTAGCAGCTGTACCACTTCGCATATCAGCAAGGTATGAGACTTTCCCCGAAGGCTTACCAACAAGAACATATTACGTTTTTGAACTTTTGACGGTCTGATAGGTGAAAATGGTATCTGAAGTTTTCATCTACTGTTCTCTTATTATGAATGATGTTGAACATATTTTCATTTTCATTTTTCTGTGAAATCAATATCCATATCTCTTTTTCATTTTTCAATAGGGCTACTGGAGTTTTTCTTGTCTGTGTTAGATAATTATCTATTTATTGTCTGTTTTAGAGATGCTAATCCTTGCCAGTCATAAATGTTGCAAATGTTTTTCTGTTTGTCATTTGTCTTTTTTAGTTGGCTTATAATTTATTTTTGACAAAGTATTTAAAATATTTATTTATTAATCTTTGTTTATTGCTTCTTATTTAAGTGTGTCCTTTTCCAAATTACAGAGAATTTACCCATGCTTGTTTCCCCTAATATTTGTATGTTTTCAATTATTACATTTAAAAGTCTTACCCACTGGCAACTTTCCTGAGTTGTGGTGTGTGAGAAACAGTCCAGTTTAATCTTTTTTTTTTCCCCAAAATGTTATGGTTATCCATTTATTCCAGCATCACTTATAAGCATTTTCTCCACTGATTTGCTTATTAAATATTAAATATCCCTATGCAATTTGTCCTATTTTTAGAAATTTGATGCTATTTTATTGATATGTCTGTCAATACATGTCATAATGCCAGATTGCTTAACCCTTAGAGGGTTTATGTTTTACTATATGGTAGGGGTATCCACCCCTTATCTCCTCCAATTTCTCTTCTTTTTTAGAGAAACCTTAGATATCATTCCATATTCCAATTTTAATAATAAACTTTGTAATTAACTCATCTAGCTTCATAAAAAGGGGTATTTTATAAATTGGGATCACGTTGCATTTATAATTTAACCTAGTAAGAATTCATCTCTTCTTTTTTTGCATTGAGTCTTCCTACTCAAAAGCATATGTCTTTCCATTTGCACAAGTCTACTTTTATGCCCTTCAGGAGTGTTTTATAGTTTCAGTGTTTTGTTCATTAAATTTGAATATTTATTGATAAGTGTTTTGCCTAGGTTACTTACTTATTTATAACACAAATGAGAAGTTTCCTCTTCCCTTATTTCTCGTCATTGCGTTGTGTTTGTGAATGTGCAATGGAGCCTGAATCATAACCTGACATTCTAAGTCTTCCATTTCTCTCTCTTTTATTTTATTCATTGCAGTTTCTTGTGCAGACCATCTTCATCTCCAGTAAAATGGCCAACAGCTGTCCCTAGGGCGCCTGATGTTTTCCCAGTACCTCAGCATTGCTTAAGTATCCATCCCACCTTGGTTTCCCCTTTTCCTTCTCTTTCATCTTTAATTTTGTAAACCCTTCTATGCCTTCTATGTTCTTTCTTTCACATATCTCCTCATGTAAATTAGCATTTACATGACAATTCATATGCTGTACAGCTTAGGTTCATTTCTAGTTAATTTTTTAATGGTATACTCTATTACCTAAGGCAAGCCTGTGAAATGCAGAATGACAGAAACTGCGTTTCACATTTTCATTTTCTTAGTACCCGGTGATTTGTACATACTATGTGCTCAATAAAATATATTCATAGATTTTCATAAAATATTTTAAATTGTTTGCAGTTACTATCATTTTCCTTGGAAAAGCTTGAGATACTCTCATCCTGGTGAGCTAGTATGCATAAGAGCCCTTAGGAGCTAAGCTTGAATAGAACTAACCTCCTTCCCTCCCTTCCTTTCTTCCTTCCTTCCTCCTTCCCTTAAATGTATAATTTTTATTTACCAATTTTATTTTATTCCATTCAATATTGTTGCTTATTGTCTTTCTCTACCAATAAAACATAAAGAACCAAATTTATTTTATCTATATCTATATATATATATATTTATCTATATATATCTAGATATCTATATCTAGATATAGATTTATCTATAAATCTATATATGTGTTTAGCTGTCTTATATTTCAGGAATTTTGTTTTCTGGTTAAATTAACTTTGAGGTAACTTGATCTTTTTTGTTTTGATATGTTCCTTAATTTTCTTGGAACAGAATTTTCATTGTACTGCCAGGAGATAGCTTATTAGAAGATTAAAGAACCTGCCACACAGGAAACCAGGTCTGAGCCAGGGCTTGAGGTCTGTTTTTCTCCCCAAGTTCAGAGCTTTTCTCACTGAGTTCTTTGACCTCCCTCTGCAAAAATGGCTGAGTTAGAAGTTGTCCTAAATAGTCCTCAAGGGCCTGCTCTCCAATGTGGAGAATAAGTTGGTGGGAGTTGAGAAAGAAGAGTTTAGAGTCACTGTGATTTCAATGGGCCTGTAATACAGGTCTTGAACTTTCCGGCCAGTTCAAACACACAGAATAATATTTTCTCCCTGATTATTGTTGATATTGAAATAAGGATGACAAAACTGTCTGCTTATCAATAACTACAACCCTAAGCTTTTTTAAAGATGTTTGATCAATAACTGGAATACTAGTAGTCCCACTTGGCTAAGCCATTTATTTCAAAGCCACAGAGAGACCAAAGAAAAGAGGCATACTTGTTGGGGGAGGTCAAGAGAGAACGTGACCACTAGGTGACCTGTGTGCTGGGTCTGGGAAATCAGAGGTTCCTCACCCCCTCCTCATCCTTGGAATATATGCTCCACCCCCCATTTCTGCAGTGGAAGCTGGTTTCAAGAATGCATCCTTGAGAGAGCAATGTGTTGTTGAGACCATCTGGACTGAGTGTGTGACTGGACCCCATCAAGACCTCTACAAAAACTTTGAGATTCTGGCGGGTAGTGCAGAGACTCACTTGTTTTGTGGTCACCAAAGAAAAGTCTCATGTTAAACCCTACACTTACCAATTTGGATGGTCTGCCTCTTCCTTCTGTCCTTGCTCTCCATGTGTGGTGGCCAGGTTGCAAACCAAAAGCAATGCAATTTTTCCCACCTATGAGCATCTACACATACTGCTTTCACGTCTCTTCCTTCGTGGGAAGGCCTCCTGTCTCCGTAAATAAACACAGTGGCTTAAACCCAGAGGAACTTAATTTCTATTTTTTTCATTACTATTTATTGGGCATGTAACAATCTCTCTGACTTCTTAAATTGTTCAGTCCTGCTGGGAGAGACTGTGAGAGAATTTTTACAGAGAATTTTGTTACCTGGAGATGAAATGTGCTATGTAACACCACTATCAAGTTGTCATTAATCATAACCAGGGCTTAAGTTAGCTGTCAGTACTGTGAGTAGCAGCAAGACCACAGGGTGAAATGACAATTCCTTCAGGAGCTTTAAAATGCACATAACTTGCTGACACTAACACTGTACTGACCAAAGAGTGGAAAATCAAGGTAATGATTGCAATGGGCTCGATGGATGTCTGCAGGCTGGGTATCACAGAAAAAAACTTCCTTAAGGAGAGAGTAATATGAAAGAATCTGAATAACTGGAGACATTTGTGATGGTGGAGCAGCAGAACCCTTCTTGTCTGTATCTGACCTGGAGAACCTGAAGGACATTCACACACACCAATAAGTGACAGGAGAAAACAGTTCGTGCAGAGTCTCCGGGGGAGCTCATTGTATCTCGACTGGGCTCCCTCAGATACAAATTCTGACCTGTTTCTTTAAAGACTCATGTGCCTGGGGCATCATATGTGCTCAGTCAGTGTTGCTGATATTATTTTACCTGGAAAGGGAAAGATGCTATTGACATCGGTCACCACAGGCTTAAGGATGAAGCACATAGCATGCTTCCATAAAAGGGGCGAAGCACAAAACAGTGTGTTAATCTGTCTTCACCTGAGCTGATGAAAAATACCTCTGATTCTATTTTTAACCCCGGTAAAATACTTGGAGGCTTTTGGAACTCATCCAGTTGTATCCTTGGAAATAGACTTGCTTCTCGTATAGACTTTGATTTTTAACTGTTGCCTCCAGACAAAAAGTCATTACATAGCCGTGGTAGAACATTCATTACCTGGACCTTTTTATATATCCCACGGGAGCAAAGGTTTTCACTGTCAACCCAGATGATTAAACGAACACAGCAGAGGCTGGAAACTCTTCTCCAGACTGTGGCTGTGCATGCACATTAGGTTTTCACAGGATGTACTGTTCTTTGACTTCCCTGACTTCCTCCTTCCCCACCAGCTGGCATGCTTTTTGGTTAGGCAGCTGAACTTCAGCAGCTCCCATGTCCTTCTTCCTGGAAGGCTGTGAATCTCCTAAGCATAGTTTCACCTTTCTGCTATGTGCGATTGACCACCAGCTATGACAGAGCTCTTCTGATCTGTGTAGCGGATTAAGCAAGGGAGAATGCAGCACCTGCACGGTATCTTACTCCTTCCCATCATGCTGAGCCTTTTCCATGTTCCCAGATGAAACTCAATTATTTCAGGGCACTTCTGGAGGCAGCTTCGCCTGCAGAGTGAATACAGAGGACACTAACAGCAGGTGTTTGTTGAAAGTTTAGTTGGTGTCAGTGCTGTGGCAGGTGTTTAGGTACATAATTTCATTTGAAACACAAACCAACCCTGAAGCTCACAGAGATTAAGTAACTTTCTCAGCATCGCACAGCCAGGATGTTTCCAGGAGTCACACCTAGGCTTGTACATCCTGTATTTTTCATCATCATACTGCATTCAATTAGTGATGCCAATAATAACATCGCCAGGAATGTTCAGGCTATGAAGTCCATCACATTTCTGTCTTTGTGTTAGGTAGCATTATGCAATTAAAGCATCCCAAGATTAGAAAACAAAGCAATAAACAAATGGTTAAACACAGATTGCTAAGATGCTGCTTTTGCCATTTAACAATTTTGTTTTACTACATTATTTAGCCACCTATGGTACCAGGTTCAATATTCCCTCTTGCTGAGGATATAATTTCTGAAGGGTGTTTTTTGCAATAGAACTGAACTCAATGCCATTAAGCAGCAATTGCCATTAGCCCCTGCTTCTGCAGCATCATATATAATAGGGCTTCACAGGACTTTTTATAATGATATGAAATGGGGCTTTGGTTTTAGTTTAATTGCAAAAAAGAAAGTGTGTGCATTTAAAAATATTCTCATCTCCAGTGAGCAGACAATGTTGGCTTCACAAAGACATTGAAGCTGCAGAGAAGACACACTTGCAGGACAGGAAGCTTGGGTTGGAGAGGAGTTAGATAGTGTTATGTATTTGAAGGTAACCGACAGTGTGTACAGAATGCTGAACAGTAAGTTTCATGCTTTCCTATCTAAGCAACAAATTGGCATCAAATATAAAATATAAGCCTAGAAAATGAATAGGAATCTAGTGAACAAGTTATTTAATGGATGTCCTTGTTGTCTGTGTAATTTGGTTGTGAGCAAGGGTGGTCCCTCTGATCTTAGTGTCAATTTCATGCTCTGTGATGATCTAATGTCCTGCTGAAATGTTCACAAATTCACAGATGTGGAGGGCATGTTTTCCCATGGTTGGGGAGTTCAGTCTTCTTCAAAGCTTAGTAGTGAGTTGGAAACTATTTTCAAACAAAGATTGCTTACTTGTTGGAGGATACTTAGTTATTTTCCAAAACTAAAGGGGTCTCTGCTTCAATATATCCACTAAATTATAAGGACATATATTAGAGCCATCTGCATGGAAGTGAGGACTAGCTTGAACATTTTCTATTGCATTGGGCCCTGTTTAGAGCTGTCAGCTTTTTAAATTATTACATAAAATGATCCAAATAGAATATCCATATGGGGAGTATCTTGTCTTTTTACCTAATGATATCCACTAAACACCACACTTTTTCTTAAACAACTTGCTGCTCTATGTTTCATCAATGTCTTGTCTTTCATGGAGTAAATCAGCCTGATTTCTTACAAGATTGGGAGAGGTTCTTGACAACTATATTGTGGCACAGAATTGGAGAATAGACAACCTAAAGTTGTCACTCCTATGACTCCACAGACATACTGTTGTCCCTGTCAAGTGGAATTAGACTCCTTCCAGTGTTCGTTGTTTATGGGAATGGAAAAAAATACATTTACTCTATCAGTAACTACAAACTAGTGCAGATAACTTCAGTAAGGAAAGCAACCTGACAAGCAGCTGCAAAAGGCATTACCACCACTTTTCTGTTCTTCTTAGTGTTTTGCACTGGTCAAACTAGAGTTCTATGGGTATATGCTAGTAATCACCACATATGCATCTTTCAGGTACTTCTTGTTGGCATCTCTATGGTACCCCCAGGGATAAATTTTGTTAATTTATATTTTGGTATGGATGAGGGGTAATGCCAATGCTTTCATGTGGTCCTTCAAATCATGATAGTACTTTCTCCATGGGTCAAGATCCATGTGAGAATTTTGCAAGTTGGAATCAGTATTGGGATTTTACAAATTATTGAAAATACTTATTCCAAATATACATTTATGAACTGAGATATTAACATTAATCATGAGATGAGGTGGACGTCACTAAAACTCTGAATAAAGGATAAAGGAAAAGTAATCTATAGTTGTCACTCTTATGTTATGTAGATATTTACTATGCTGTCTCACTGGGTCATTGTGAGGATTAAAGATAATGGATGAGAAAGAATCCTTTAAATATCAGCTTCCTTTCCCACCATAACGTTATACATCTCTTGAAGGCAGGAATCAGGCTTTATCTATTCCTGTGCTCACAATGTATCTGGCATATTACTTGACTCATAGAATAGGAAATCAGTAAATGTATGTTGAATGTATGTTGAATAAACTTTACATTGCATATCCAGATTCCTGTTAGCATCAGAAAGTGGTGGGCATGATATGAATGTGGTTTTAGAACAAAGAGAACTAGATAAGCCTGAGAAATATTTCTGTCAAAACTTGACATGTTCTCTAACATATGGAAAAAGGACAAATTAGTAGGAAAAGTACAGACGTGGGAGTCAGGGAGAGCTCAGGTTTTAATTGTTGTTGTGCTTTTTATTTTAATGGACATCAGGAGAGGTCCATATTCTGCACACCTAGTACAGATATGAATTTCAGGTAAGGTGGTCCAGAGTGTGTAAAGCTGTCAGAGGTACAAGAGGCTCTAGAAATCTCAGAGTTCAGTATTTTCTCTTTATAGTGAGGAAAGCTGAGGCCATGAAGTCAGAGCAACTTTATGGTAGAATTTAATTCTAACTTTCACAGAGCTAGTAAGGTGTCCACATTACCGTCTCTGTAACTTGGAGATATCAGTGAATCCACCCAAATCTTAGTTTCTTCATTTACTGGGATGTTGTAATGAGATTATGAACATAAAGTACTTATTTTCTAACAAAGTGCTCAGTACAGTAGATGACATTATAGATGATGATGTTGTTGCTATTATTATTATTATTTTATTATTATAGATGATGTTATTAAACTGCTGCAAGAGATACCTCCTCTACATCCACTAGGATTAAAATTTTTCTGTTTCTAAATATTTGGCCAAATACTCGTACGCTGATTTCTGGCACGTTTACTAGTCTCCATGCAGATCTCTTTCCTTTTCTTGATGTTTTACTTCCAATCTAACAATACCATGGGAAGATTATAATTTTCTCTTTTGTTCAGCTTTCAGTGCCCTGATCATATCCCTTTGCTCTACCCTAGAGATCTGTCCTATAGGCAGTTCTCCTTCTGCATTTCTCCATTGGAGAGTGTCCTCTGGGAACATGTTTGTCTTTCAAGAGAAGGGGAATTCTGGGGAATGAAAGTCCCAAGAATGACTCCGTGGCTAATGAAGGTTGGGAGTTGGTAGATTAATATCCCAGCTTCCTTGTCTTTAAGTACCACTGTCCCAAAATGTTTCACATTCCCATAGAAGGTCCCCAGGGATTTGTGCCTTAATCTATTTGTTAATACATATTTATTGGCTTTCCTCCCAATTATAAGTCCCTCATCTGTCTTTCACAGTGCTTGTTAGGACTGTGAACCAAAAATACTTCTTGTGCCCAAATTCTTCCCTCAGAATCTGCTCTTAGGAGAACCCAAACAAATGGCAATCCTGCCTGATAATCCTACTCTCATCTTGCTCCTTAAAATCTGGTAGGTGTGATCATTCTCACCTATAATACATGGATTTTGTGTGTTTTGCTTCAAAAGATTGTTTTATTTCTAAGCTCATCTTATATTGATACTATAATACAGACACTGATGTAATGAAATTACTTCATAGTAATATCACTAGAGGCAAGGTGAATGAAGGTTTTTGCAGAGCTTAAAGAGACTAAGGAAAAAGAAATCAGGAGTCTTCTGTATTCTTGGTAGAATCTTTTTTTTTCTGGTGGACTGTATTTTATTTTTAAAAATATATTTATCAATTATGCTATTACAGTTGTCCCATTTCCCCTCTTTATTCCCCTCTGCCCTGCACATCCCCTCCCACCCACATTCCCGCCCCCCTTAGTTCATGTCCGTGGGTCATACATGTAAGTTCTTTGGCTTCTCCATTTTCTATACTATTCTTAACCTCCCCCTGTCTATTTTGTACCTACCACTTACTCATCTTATTCCCTGTACTTTTCCCTCATTCTCCGCCCGTCCCAATGATAACCCTCCATGTGATCTCCATTTCTGTGATTCTGTTCCTGTTCTGGTTGTTTCCTTAGTTTATTTTTGTTTTCAGGTTGGGTTGTTGATAGTTGTGAGTTTGTTGTCATTTTACTGTTCATATTTTTGATCTTCTTTTTCTTAGATGAGTCTCTTTAACATTTCATATAATAAGGGTGTGGTGATGATGAACTCCTTTAACTTGACCTTATCTGGGAAGCACTTTATCTGCTTTTCCATTCTAAATGGTATCTTTGCTGGATAGAGTCATCTTGGATGTAGGTCCTTGCTTTCATGACTTTGAATACTTTTTTTCCAGCCTTTCTTGCTTGGAAGGTTTCTTTTGAGAAATCAGCTGATAGCCTTATGGGAACTCCTTTGTAGGTAACTGTCTCCTTTTCTCCTGCTGCTTTTAAGATTCTCTCCTTATCGTTAATCTTGGCTAATGTAATCATGATGTACCTTGTTGTGTGCTTTCTTGGGACTCTCTGAGCTTCCTGTACTTCCTGGAAGTCTATTTCCTTTGTCAGATTGGAGAAGTTCTCCTTCATTATTTGTTCAAATAAGTTTTCAATTTCTTGCTCTTCCTCTTTTCCTTCTGACACCCCTATGATTCAGAAGTTGGAATGTTTAAAGTTGTCCTGGAGGTTCCTCAGCCCCTCCTCATTTTTTGAATTCTTGTTTCTTCATTCTGTTCTGGTCGAATGTTTCTTTCTTCTCTGCTCTGAACTGTTGATTTGAGTCCCAGTTTCCTACCCATCATTGTTGGTTTGCTGTACATTTTCCTTTATTTCACTTTTCATAGCCTTCACTTTTTCCTCTATTTGGCGACTATACTCAACCAATACTGTGAGCATCCTGATTACCAGTGTTTTGAACTGTGCATCTGATAGGTTGGTTAGCTCTTCATTACTTAGTTGTATTTTTTCTGGAGCTTTGATCTGTTCTTTCATTTGGGGCATTTTTATGTCTTGGTACACCTGTTACATAATAAAGGGCCCCGGAGCCTTCGGTATTCACCAGGGCGGGGCAACACAAGCTGCTGCACTGTGGCACTGTATGTGGGGGAGGGGGCTGAGAGGGAACAATGTCACTCGCTCAGCTCTGCCAGCTTTCCGTCACTTCCTCTGCTACCCCCAAGCAAATTGGGCCCTTCTGGTGCTGATTCCCAGGTGGGTCATTTTGAGTGTGTTCTAGGACCCTGTGGGTCTCTTCAGTGAACTCACCTGTAAGGCTGGGAGTTTCTCTGACTGCCACAACCCCCACAGATTTTTTCA
>CM052543.1:141097382-141113695 GCA_028533065.1 Trachops cirrhosus
AAATCTGTATAATGAGAGGGTTGTGATAGATTTGGCTTACACATTTGTGATATTCCGTAACTTACAACGATACTTCCTAGAACACCTAATGTCTAGAACAAAAACTCCTGGCAAGTAACTTCTATCCTTCCTCTCACAACAATGGTTTTATTTGATCAGTGATATACATAAGTGAATAGATGCCTGGGTATAAAAAAAGGTTTATCAGTTATATCAGGCTTACTGTAGCCTAGTTTATCAATGGAGTGAGCCCAGGCGAGGTAAGATCTCCCAAATACCTAACTGTCTATTGATGAATGACATTGCTTTAATAAGGGACAAAATCTTCACTTTATAGAGACACTGAAAAATGGCTGAGAAGATGAGAGAGAGTTCAATGCCAACATATAACACAACTCATACCTGCTTAGGAACCCCATTAACAGGGAAAGCCAGCTGGACAGTTTTCTGGAGCACTAGTGTGCAAGAGGCAGTGTGCTAAATATCATCAAAATAAAATGACTAAATGTATTCCCACTTCCACTGACACTGAAAATACTATTCAGAAAATGTATATCACTGTCTGAGAGGGAGAAGAGATTGTTCTGCAATGTGGTATCTGTCTTCACCCTGGGCGTTGAAATTCCTGTCACCCTGAAGTCAGCTGAGACTTTGAAACTACATAATGCAGGTCTTAAAGGTTTCTATTTATTAGGAATGAAAGATTTATTATGTTATCCAAATTCCAAATCTTTAATATGACCCTCAGGATATGTCTGCTTTAGGAAATTACAAGGACATAAAGAAAGTGGGGAACTATTTTGATTGTTCTTTTTTCCAGAAGTTGACATTTCTTCAGATCTTCAAAATGGATGAGTAACTAAATCTATTATGGATATAGTTCTTATTAGTAGAAAATTACTTGTTGCCTTAATTCCACTGGAAATATAGTGATCAAATATCTTTAAAATATAGGTTTGAGGAGGGTCCAAGGTTTTCACATTTCTTAGTTTGTTTCTGACTTCTCGTGCTTGGCAAGATGTGGTTAACCACGGTAGAGCCATCTTGACTTACCACCTTCAATAACAGAAACGCCAAGGCCCGTGGTCCTTAGTCTCCCTTTTTCCCCACTCAGCATCCTGTTCTTAGCTGCTGCCTCTCAGGTCAACATTTAGTTTTGACTGGACTCTGATTTTTAGAACATTCCAAGAGTCAAAGAGAATTCCTCTCCGCGAAACTAATTTGTCCTTAAAGACTTGCTGTTAGTCTATGTACTTTCCCTAAACAGATGCTTTTCATGGCCAATTTGGCATAGCGCACCATGGGAGAACAATAAAACCAAATCCCATCCCCTAGGGGTACCTACATTTCTTCCCTAAAACACTAAAGGCTTATTTTAATTTTGCATGCTTTCATCTGACTCTGAGGGTATGTTTCTGAGATAGTGTCCCTTTCAGACGGTGAATGGAGGACTGTTAGGGCCAGTCTTTCTGCCAGCTGCCGCAGGGGTTCTTGAGAGAAATGAGATACTTCTTTGTTTTCAAATAAATATTTCATTTCTAGTGCATCAATTCCAGGCATAACGGAGAGTTAGATTGGAGAAGGGGGATGTGTGGTAGAGTCTGGGAGGCCCTACGTACTTCTGTGAGTCTGCTTTCAAAGAGGTAGTAAAAACAACACAATCTAAAGAACAATACTATAGACGTTTTGGGCCATTGCTGCAAGTTGGCCGGGATTTTGACTGGTGGAGAGGAGCAGGGAAGCCATAGCAGGTAGAGGAAGAGGAGTGAAGTGTGAGGCAGAAAGATGCAGTCTCTTAGGAAATGTTGAACAGTCAAATGTAACCAAAATACAGGGTCAAAGTAAGGGGTGGTTGGAGATAAGGCTAAAATTGTTGGTTTTAGCCACACTGTGCTGTGTCTTGGATCTGAGGAACTGGAAATTAATTTGCTAATGAGAATCATTAAAGTCTTTTATGCAGAAAAGTGATAGGATTAGAGTCCCTCATTGAGATTAATTCTGAAAGAGTATATAAGATATATTGATAGAGCAGAGAAAGGAGGAAGAAAGAGATTAGCTAAAAGGTTATTACAGTTGTTCACTTTACGTCAGAAGTAATGGATGAGGTAATAGAACTGCAATTACAAAGGAGACACTATATTTAGAGGCCATTAACAAAAATGGAATGTTTGGAAGTTTTCAACTTACTGTATGAGGTGAGAAATAGAAAATAATTCCAAGCAAGTAAAACCTGAATAAATTGATGATTAAAGGTTGTAATGTTGTTTATATACCACTTTCTGCCTGGAGACCTTCTTCCTCTTCTCATTAATTGGAAAGATTTTTCTTTCTTCTGCATTCTTGAGATGTTTTGTTCATTATTCTATTTCAGCATTCATAAGACTTTTCATGCTTTGCATTGTATTTTATTTAGTGGCAATTTGATTGTAAGTCCCCAAGAGGTCACCCCCCCAGATTTCTAACAATGTGCCTAATACATAGTAGGTCTACTAAAAGCATTTACTTTCATCAAAAGCAGATCAATTTAAGATGATGGAAAAGTTGAGGACAGAGTTCAGTTCAATACTATGTTTATCTGGGTTCGGTTATTCTGTTAGGTATAGATTCAGAGTGAATGTAACATGGCCACTCCCTCAGTGAGTAGTGGGAGCCACAGATACATAATTACAATACATTGTGGAGGTATTGCAATGTAAACTAATTATGAGGTCCCGTAGGAACACAGAGAAAGGAGATACAATTCTACCTGGAAAGATGGGAGCCAAATCACAGTGTAGGGGAGCATCTTAGAGGAGTCAGTATATTGACTAGTGTAAGAAAGGCTTTCTGGGGGAGAAGGGGTAAAGAGGTCTTTCCAGAAAGTATCCAGCCATGCAATATGAAAAATAGATACATTTATTGAAGAAGATAGAAGATACAAGAAACATTGCACACAGGGCAATGATACCTCAGTTCCCTTCAAAGTAGGCACCTTGAAACCTCACACAGTTCTCCCACTTGCCATCAGGTGCCCCATTGTATTTTCCTGAATCTTGTGGATGGTCTGAAATCTCTTCCCTTTTTAAAACATACGTATTAATTTTATTCTACTACTGTTGTCCCCATTTTTCCCCTTTACACTTCTCCTCCCAGCCCACCCTCTCCTCCCACAGTCAATCCCCACCCTGTTGTCCATGTCCATGGGTCATTCATACATGTTCCTTGACTAGTCCCTTCCCCTTCTTTCCACCTTTATCCCCTTCCCCCTCCCCTCTGGTCACTGTCAGTCTGTTCCTTGTTTCTATGCCTCTGGTTCTATTTTGCTCATTTGTTTGTTTTGTTCATTAGGTTCTAGTTGTAGGTGAGATAATATGGTCTTTGCCTTTTGCTGGCTTATTTCACTTAGGGTAATAATCTCCAGTTCCATCCATGCTGTCACAAAAGGAGTTCCTTCTTCTGTTTCTGCTGTGTAGTATTTCATTGGGTAAATGTATCAATTTTTTGATCCACTCATTTACTGGCAGGCACTTAGGCTGTTTCCAACCCTTCACTGTTGTAAGGAGCACTGCTATGAACATAGGGGTACATATGTTCTTTTGAATTGGTGCTTAGGGATTCTTAGGGTATATTTCCAGCAGTGGAATTGCTGGGTCATAAGGCAGTTCCATTTTTAATATTTTGAGGAAATTCCACACTGTTTTCCACAGTGGCTGCCCAGTCTGCATTCCCACCAACAGTGCAGTAGGGTCCCCTTTTCTCCACATCCTCACCAGCACTTGTTTTTTGTTGATTTATTAATGATGGCCATTCTGACTGGTGTGAGGTGATATCTCAGTGTGGTTTTAATTTGCATCTCTCTGATGGATAGTGATGTTGAGCATCTTTTCATCTGAAATCTCTTCTCTTTCAAAGGTGATTTTCATTTTGGGAAAAGCCAGAAGTCACAGGGGGCCAAATCTGCGCTGCAGGGGGACTAAGTCACCTGGGTGATTTGATGTTTCACCAAAACACTCTGCATGAGATATGATGCATGAGCAGGTGTGTTGTCCTGATAAGGCTGCCAATCACCAGTGCCCATAGCTGTGGCCTTCTGAATCATCTGAATAGTTTCCACGGAGGAATATTCAAGCTTAATGCAAACTTTGATGCAGATTCATTGCTCTACTCTCTCAGTCATTTTGAATGTGATGGCCACACAGTACACGTGCTCACTCAGTGGTGTCTACTTCCCCTACTGACTAGTACAGTGAAGTTGTTATTGCTCATGCATGCATATTCCAGTCCACTCTCCTTGGCTGCCAGGTTACATTGATGTCATGCAAACTAGTCTCATTATATTAATAATGGTTGGACTTTTTCCCAATAGGCCTTGTCATACACATGAAGTCCTTGTTGTTATTTGGGAGAAGGATCAAGAGTAAAGGGAGAAACTGAAAATCAGAGAGGTGAGTGGGAGAGGATTTCAAAAGGTATCGTGATATCTTGGAATTGGCCACCACAAATGGTATTTCCCTTAATACATTTCAACTGCCTTTCTACATTCAATTAGATGTATGACTGGCCATCATCCTTACTCTTCAATCCAAAGTGAGGGACTTAATAGTGGGTTTGGGGGAACTCCACTTATGAATGGAAGATGTATTGGTTCCTGCATTTTTGGGAACAGTTTCCTGGTCATGATATTGAATCTATGATATCATGATACCTATGATATTGAATCTAGAGAAAGTAGAGCCTGGAGAAGGGAACAAGGACTATGTAGTTCATCTTCTCTGGCTTTAGAATAATGAGGTAATTATTAACTTTAGAAACAATCAAGACATTCTATAGACACATGAGTCAAAAGGAAAAGTCATCTCTAATTCAGAATGGTGCCCCAATGGAGCAAATAAGAATGATTCAGCAAAATGGAACAAGTACAGAGTGCGGCAAAAGTAGGTTTACAGTTGTTTGTAGGAATATAATACAATAATGAATAAATAATAAGAATGAATTCTGTGATTTGCATACTCACAACTGTACACCAGGTTTTGTCCCCACCCTGTACAACAAATATGCTTTGACTCACCCAAAAACTTTGGCTAAAAAGGTAGATATTTTGAAAAACCTTTTACCTCTTTGGAGTAAAGTGAAAATTCTGTGTTGAGATGAAAATTCTTATCTAATTTCTGAGGAAGAAGAGAAAGATGTACGGGATCACAAAATGGTTGATTTGTAATGATTTGCTGAAAAGGCTCAATCCCAGAAATGGTTTTTTCTTTGGCAATTTGGTGCCTAGAACCTACCCAACACAGAAAATTGCCTGATTCTGGGCTTAAAGTGTATTTAATAACAATCATTTAAACTTTTGTTTATCCTAAAAGCAGTAATAAAATACATTATTAACAAATCTATTTCCATTGAGTTGGCAGTGAGATGAAATTGTTATTTATGAAAACTTTCATTAAATTTTATAAAATTAATAATTTTAAAAGTTACCTTATAAACAGAATAACACATTTAAAGATTCTTTATTTTAACAACTTTTTTTTTTCAAGTATCCAAATATGGGAATTTTTTACATTGAAAAGATTTAAACTTCCTTTATTGGAGCTTATGCTTCAGCACCTCCATGAAGCTTTTCCTGCCTCACCCATATTTTTAATGATCTCTCTTCTTTGAATGTATTTTCCCTTTCTATTGTTAAACATAACAATTCATAAAAATGCCTTAAACACATATGCACAATTTAACAAATAATTATCGACCCAGTACTGGCATAATTACCACCCAAGTTAAGAAATTGTGCATTGCCAGCACCCTAATAGCCCTCCGTGTGTCGTGTGTCCATTTCTAATCATAGCCGCACATTCTACCCTGGAGGTAACCAGCATTCTGATGTACATGATAATCATTTGCTTGCTTAGCTTTATATTTTTGCTATGTTTCCTTCTGCAAATACAGTGCCATTTTTCCTATTTTGGGGCATCATACACATGAATACATACTGTGTGTGTTCTTTGTGTCGCATTTTTTTGCTCTAGATTGTATTTTTGTGAGTCATTCATAGTACTGCGGGCAGCTAGCTACAGTTTATTTTCATTGCTGTATGGTAATCCATTGTATGGTCTCACCACAACTTAAGCTACTTCTATTCATAGTGATTTGTCTCTAGTTTGGTGTTTTTTGAAAAATGCTGCTATGAGCACCCTTGTTTATGAGTTGCTGGTGCACAGATGCATGGGTTTCTCTGAAGCAGTGGTTCTCAAAGTATGGCTTTTGCATCTGTAGCCTCATCACCTGGGAATTCATTAGACATGCAAATTCTCGGTCACATCCCAGAGTTATTTATTCAGAAACTTTGGAGGTGGAGCCTGGCAATCTGGGATTTGGCTGGCCCAGCCAATGATTCTGATACACATCAAAGGCTGAGAACCGTCTAAAGTATCTACTCAGACTTGGAAATGAGTCACAAGTATGCATATCTTCACTTTACTAGATATAGTCAAACTGTTCTATGAAGTGGTTCTACCAATTTACATTATTGCTAGCATCATATTTTAAGTCCATGATTGGATTGCATGAAAACCCAAGACCTTGTTATAAAGTGCAAGTTTTTGAATTTCAAACAATCTTATAAAATTCAGATGCATTATTTATTTATGGGTACTAATGCATTCTTATTTTTCTTGACTGAATAAGCAGATATTAGACAGTCATTGCTTTTAACTCTGGAGAAGGATTAATTTCTCTAATCACTTTTACCTGTCATTTGACTTTAAATTAATTATTTAATTTGTGAACAGGGGATGCATGCAAAAGGCGCACATTTCAAAGGCTGAAAAATGCATA
Source organism: Trachops cirrhosus (assembly GCA_028533065.1). NCBI lineage: Eukaryota > Metazoa > Chordata > Mammalia > Chiroptera > Phyllostomidae > Trachops > Trachops cirrhosus. The sequence goes on from CM052543.1 coordinate 141,104,193, forward strand.
TACACAATGAAAGTAAGTCTCTCCTCAGTTCTAACTTTTAGTCACATATTTCCCAACCTCTGTGATCAGTTTCCCAGTAAGTATTTAAAAATAGTTTCTCTGTATGTTGATTGTATGTGGCACTTAGAATTAGGGGTTCCTCTTCTGTCATCCCATATCTCCATGGCTTATCTTCATCATGACACTTACAACATTGAGTGGTTCTTTGCATTGCAGTCTCTCACTCTAAACTGGGATTTCTTTGCATGTTGAGATTGAATTTTATTATACCCAGATTCTTAGTACAAGCAGTACCTGGTACAGCAAAGGCAGTTAATAAAAATGTGACATCTAAATAAATTAAGCCAGTAATTTTTTTTCTTTTTAGCTCCATTGCTTTCTCAAGTTTCAATGTCTGGCTTTCTCAGCTGATTTTTGTCTCCCAGAATGTGTCCCTCTGGGTGAGGTAGAATGGCATTGCATGATGGATGTGGCTCTGTGCAGGTAGATAACTAGCTAATGAGCTTTGTTGGCCTTCAGAGCCTGGAGGCAGGAAGGTGGGCATCTTCTCCATCTCTGCCCTCCTCTGAGAGGCTGCAAAGGACAGTGCTGCTTTCCCGCTTTGAAAAATGCTCCAGTTTATGGAATCCATCCATTACTATTGATTACACAGCAACAGGACACCCATTTGATTAAGGGAAATGATTGCTTAGGATTTTGTACTCCTAGAAAAGCCAGTATTTGCTGAATAGGAGTTTTATTTTAATCTTTTTACCTAAATGAGAGCTCTTTTCTATAAAACCTACTGAGTTGCATGTTTATGAGCATTCTGGAATTCTGTATGTCTTTTTGGTCTCATTTTAACTGCAACTCTACTCTTTGCATTGAACAAGGAAGCGTTTTAAGGTCCTCATTGAGTTTAGGAAAAGGATGTTACTCTGTTATCTCTGACCACCCTTGAATGTTGAGAAATAGTTTTTTAAAGTCTGTGTTTGTCAAAACAACAGCTCAGAATTAAAACTAGCAGATTGTTTAATCTTTCTATCTCTGACATGAAGCAACCTGAAGTGTTTTCTCTTGTTCTTTTTATTTTTATTGTTGTGAACTCGAGGGTAGTTGTCTGGAGCTGCAAGTCCTGAGGAAAAGTTACTGAAGCTTGCATTGTGTTGATACAGCAAGCAAATGGTTCCAGTCTTTTTATTTGTTCTGTGTGTGTGTGTGTGTGTGTGTGTGTGTGTGTGTGAAAGAGAGATATTGCTTGGGATTATTCTGTTGCTTGTGTGCTGCATCATAAACAACCTGAATGAAAACCTTCCCTTTGAAAAAGAATGATTCCTGGCATGGCTGGATGCTGATAAAATGCTGTTCTTAAAGTTAAGTTGTTAAAGTTGACAATATGACCTTTTTCAACCTAAGTTTTTGAATTTCTAAAGGAAAATTTTACAGAGCTACCTGGCATAGTACAAATGGCAGTGGTTACCAAAAAGCAGGAAAAATGTGTCCTGTTTTTAACTCATATGGAAATGAGCTGTCATTGAACAGAATAGGATACAGCTACATATGCTATTCTGGAAGGCTGTCCAGAGTATATTGTTACCAATACACGCAGGGTACAAAATATTACTTATATGAGAATCCCATTTATATGTTTTAAAAAGAGTATTTATTGACATGTGTTGCCTGATTTTGATGTCAGGTTTCTAAGTCACAAGGGCGGCTTCTTCTGGGCAGTAGGAATAGGACTTGAGGTAGAGCTATGGAGAGATGGAGAAAGCTGGCTTTGCAAATCAAATTTTTCTTGGTGTTTGAATGTTTTTCCACGAGATAATATCACTTTTATGAAAAATCATAAGGCCATTAAACACATGTGCAAAACTACAGGTGTGTAACACCTTTTACATGGCACACGATGCTTTGAACTTCAGTTTATCTGAGACAGTCATAATTACTTCAGTAACTATTACCTAGATTTTTCTTCTTTCCTGTGTGCTGCACCATAAACAACGTGAATAAAAACCTTTCCTTTGAAATGAAATGGCTGGTAGCATGGCCAGACACTGATAAAATATTGTTTTTCAAGTTAAGTCTTTGAAATTGATGTTATGACCTCTTTTTTTCATTTCAATTTTATGAAACTACTTAGGAAGAGAGTTGTTCTTTGCTCATGAAGGTGTTGTGGAGATTAAATGGAGAAATCATTTTAAGAAAAAAATTCCTTAATTTTGTGAAGAGTCCAAAGAAGGCTGCTCCCTTAAATAATGCAGTCTGGTGAGGAAGCAGACATTCAAACATATGAACTTTATTATTTTTTAAAAGATTTTATTTACTTTTAGTGAGAGGGGTAGGGAGGGAAATAAAGAGGGAGATAAACATCAATGTGTGAGAGATACATCGACTCGTTGCCTCTCACATGCCCCCTACTGGGGACCTGGCCTGCAACCCAGACGCGTGCCCTGACTGGGAATCCAACCTGTGACCTTCTGGTTTGCAGGCCGGTGCTCAGCCCACTGAGCCACACCAGCCAGGGCTCAAACAGATGAACTTTAGAAAGAACTGTCCTTCGTTTCGTTTCTTCCCCTAGTGCAGAACATATACAAATATTATTTCATGTCCTTAAATTCTAAGCACCCATTTCCTCATATGCTCAATGGTGATAATAATTGCTGCGAGCCTACCTGTGGTGTTTTCCAAAAAGAAAATGGCCAAAAAATATGAAAACTCTTACCATTAAGAATGCTGTACAAAGGGAGGGAAATGGTTTTCAAGGAAGAAATGAAACATAACCTGTAGGTGATTATTAGATTATGGATCTCTTGAAGGCTAGAATAATGTCTGATTAATTAATCTGTATAACTCCAGTGCCTAGTATGATGTCTGGAAAATAGTAAGTGTTTATAGGTTCTTATTAAATATCTGCTAAATAAATCAGTGAATGTTTTGATGAATGTTCTCAGCTATCTAAAGTTTTAGGGGGGAGAATCATAGCTAAGCGACATAGTAATTAGGATTTCTCATCCTGCTAGTATTTAGAGAAAGAACAGGGTGAAAAAGTATTATGGACTTAATGTTTTGTCTCCCCAATTCATATGCTGATGTCCTAACCCCCAATGTGATGCTGTCTGGAGATGGGGACTTTGGAGGTAAGCAGAGTTAAATGATATCACGAAGGTGGGGGCCTTAGCATGGGATTAGTGTCCTTGTTAGAGATGGCAGGAGCTTGTTGCCTCTTTCCCCCCCTGAAGTGAAGGTAGTGAGAAGGCAGCCTTCTGCAGGTCAGGAAAAGAGCTGTTACCAGGAACCAAATTGGCTGGTACCTTGAACTTGGACTTTCCAGCCTCTGGAAATGTGCGAAATAAATTTTTGTTGTTTAAACCACCCAAGCCCATGGAATTTTGTTCTGGCAGCTGAACTGACTAATACAGATGGGTAAGTAGAATATTACTCTAATATTGAAGTGCAAGCAAAGTACTTGCATAGATTATTTCATTTAATTCTCATATCTAATGCAGTATATGTTATTCATTCTACGTATTCTACTTTACTTAAATGGAAACTGAAGCCTGGCGAGAGATTGAGTGATTGGCTAGAAAGTGGCAGAGCCAGGATTTCAACTGAAGTCATCTGATTTAAAAATCTAGTCCTTTTTAATACTCCATGCTACTGGGGACAGTTGAAGTGATTGTTTCCCCCTAATGTCCGGGTGCATCACTTTTGTCGTGTATTTGGTCTGCATGTTCAGGTTAGAAGCACAGCATTCCCAGGACTGTGGTCACTGGACTTGCACTGGACTGTGGCTTTAAATCCACATCAGATTTGTTCTGAGGACTGAAGTAAGAGGAAGGGATTTAACTTTCCTTTTCTAACTGGTTATCTGAGTCCAAAATACTTCTTGAATAATTCTTCCTTTTCTCTCTAATTTGAAATAATCATCTTTATCATATGATTTATTCTTATGTGTTTTGAGGGATGATATTTGTTCCTCTTATCTCTGAGATATCAAATGTCAGTGCAGCTCTTTAAACTTATAACTATAAAATAAATTTTACTACTTAATACATAATATTATTATTGTATATTTTGTTATTATTATGATTTTAAAAGTATTTTATTCTTATGTAGTCAGTCTTTAAAATTGTTTTTAAATTAAAAAGTGAACAAGTACATTTTAATAAAATTACATACCTTTGCAGATTCATTTGTGTATAATTGACATCTTTAAGATATTGTCATCTTATCTAGGAAAATAATTTTTATTCTCTATTTCTTTATTACCCTACAAGAAGTGTGTGGTTTCCTTCATATAAGTTGCATATATTTCTTATTGAGCTAATCTAAAGTATTTTTTTAGTTTCTGTTTTTGTTATATTTTCTCTGATATTATAAATAGATAAGAAATTCCTGATTTCTGAAAATTTTTTATAACTAACTGTGTAATTAATTTAAAAATTATAGTTTTTTAGCTCATTCTTTTTGGTTTTTCAGATAGTCAATCAGTCAAATCCCCACCAATCATAGTTATTATATCTTGTTATTTGAAAAAATAGTGGTATTAATAGTCATCTTTATCTTGCTATTGGGAAGGTAGATTTTCGGAGTTATATATGTTATTGTTTATTGATTTAAGATTGATATTATTTAAGATTTTCTGCTTCTAAAAGTAATTCATAATTATAACATTTAGCAGTCCATAAATAATATAGAATGATTATGGTTAAATTCCCTCATAGTTCTTATCACCAGAAATAACATGTCGATAATTTTGTATCTAATCTCACAGACTTTGTGTAAGTTTGATGACTTTTAGTGTATTTTCCCAGTCACACAACCACCACTATAATTCAGTTTTAGATCAGGCACATCACCGTTGAAACTTCTTTCGTGCCTGCTTGTGGACAATACCCACTCCCTCCTGAGACTATAGAACATCAGTCTGCTTTCTGTTCCTTCCTCTTGTCTTTTTTATTTTATTTTTGTTTTTTAAAGATTTTATTTATTTATTTTTAGAGAGGGGGAAAGGAAGGAAAAAGAGAGGGAGATAAATATCAATGTGTGGTTGCCTCTCACAGGCCCCTGCTGGGGACCTGGCCTGCAATCCAGGCATGTGCCCTGATGGGGAATCAAACCAGTGGCCCTTTGGTTCACAGGCCCACGCTCAATCCACTGAGTTACACCAGCCAGGGCTCTCTTATCTTTTTAAATGATCATATAGTGTTTCATCACATGGATACATCAACATTTATTTAGTCAGTGTTATACTGTAAATAGTGCTGCAATGAACATCATGGCACAAATACCTCTGCACACTTATGTGAGTGTTTTATAGGTTAGATATGCACATTTTATATTTTAACATATATGGAGAGTTGCCTTACAAAAACCATGCAATTTGTAGTTACACTATCAGTTCAGGAGAGTTTTCTCACATCCTCAACACCACTGAGAATTAACACTTGTTTTGATCTCGATCATTCTTGTAGCTGATACATAATAAAGTAATATGTTAATGAACAGTCTCGGAGGGTGGATGACTTATATCTGAATCTTTTCCTGCTACTTATCCAGGGCCCAGGACAAGTAAAATATTTTATAGTTTTATTATATAAAAGATATCATATTATTATTATTTCTTCAGAAATATTTTGTACTATCTGTTGAGATTTTAAATTAGAACTCTCTTTTTTGGTGGTTATTTTGGTATATAAATTTAGATATAGGTGTAAAAATATTTAGATGTATAGATAGAAATATACTATATATTATTGTATCCTTATTTTATGTTACCTTATGAAATTCTGAATACATGGTACAGTTCTGTGACATTTTCTTTTATTCATTTGAGTTTCTTTCACTCCCTTTATGTAATTTAGCTCCCAAGGTTAGGGATATACTGTATCAATTTTTAAATGCCCAGAGCTCACTATACTTCCTGAATACAATGAACACTTAATATATGCTTAATGATTTATTAAATGAATGGATGAGTACACAAATAAAAATATTTGTGGGCACAAAAGTCTTTCCCTCCCCTTCAGACGAGACTGTGCAGATGACTGCCTATGTGCTTGGCATTTACAGCAAGAATTCATAGAAGTACAGACAAGCACTATCTCAAGCATTCCTTTTGCCACTCATTCCTATTTATTTTCAGGAAGATTGGAATTTTGGCAATAGTGTAAAATTTCCTTTTTTGCTGCATGTGACAGACAGCAATTTTCTCAGTACAATCTGGCTTGAAAGTTCAGGACACTGCTGTTGCTAGAGAATTGACTTTGCTGATGAGCTTTTGGTCAACAGTTTTAGCTGTGACTTAGATGAAGCTGTGTGTGAGAGAGGCTTATCAACTTTGCAGGTGACACAGGTCTTTAAAATTGGAATCAAAGAGGAACACAAGAAGCCAGAACACTGGGTTGAAATCAGCAACTTTGACCTTCAAAAGGTAGTGTAAAGTACTGCCTTTAAGTTTCACTGGTCCACTGCAGAAGTCAGAGAGGCACAGCTTGGTAGTACTTCTCTGAAAAATGCAAACAAACAAACAAACAAACAAACAAACCAAAAACCCTGCACTCTTAATTGATCACAAGATCAATTGATCCCTAAGTAGCCTATCACTACTAATACATGAACCCAAACTTAGCTTTACTAATTGGTGCATGGTAAGAATGCTTCTCTTTTCTGCAAGGGTGAGATCATACCTGAAATATTGGGTTTAGCACCTGGTAAAAACTGTAGGAAGACCCTTAAAGCAATTGTGCCTGTAGAGAGAAATCTGACGATTTTGAAGGAACTCAGTATCACATTGTCTCATTTTACAAGCTGGGGTTAAAGAACTGAGCATAGTCCAGAAAAGGGAATTTTCAGAAGTCATTGCAACTGTGATCTAACTGAGAGAATGCTATATATAAGTAGGGCAATTTTCATTTAATTTTGTTTGTATTTAGAAGACAAAGATAAGAGAATAAAGTTATAGGAAACAACTCTTGGCTACTAGTGGAGTTATCAATAGAGACGACAAGCTACAAAACTTTATAAAGTTAGTGTCATAGTGGCCATTCTACACGAAAGGACTCAAGATTTACTCCAAGACTGAGGAGAACAGCTTGTGGCCAGTAGGGTTTTTTATACCCCAGGTTTTCTAACTCCAATTCCCATGCTCTTGTTATCAGTCACTCTCCATATGTGAATCCGGATGTCCCCTGAGGTCACAGATTTCTAGCCATGGGGCATGGTTAAGCAGAGTCCCACCTGAATACATATATATATGATATATATATGATATATATGTATAAAATCTCCAGGGATTTCACAGGAGCTGCTTTTAATTGAGTGGGTCATAAGAGCAGATACTTTCATTAGGACTCACTTGAAGGTGGTGTTTCCTAAACCAGTGTTACGTGAACCTTGTTCTGCAGGACCTAAAGAAGTGCTCCATGCAGACAGGACACTTTGACCAGACAAGCTTGGGGAATGCTGAGTTAAACCAAGATTCATAGGATATTTAAATCAAGGACTTCCAAAGCCTTTTGATATTTTTAGGTACAGTGGGGTTCTATCAGAACTTAGGAAATTGTCGGGCTGTGCCACCATCTTCTTTCCCCACCCCCCTTGTATATCAGACTCAGAGCAGGAGGCAGATTCTCATGACATTCTTTCTCCAGGGTTCTTCTCCCAGATTTGGCAACATTCTTTATTAGTTCAGTTGGCTGAGAGTCTTGCTAAAAGTGGATATTCCTGTTTCAATTAGATCTGATTTAAATAAGACTGTCCCATATCAATAGCAGTCTTCTAACAGGAGGGAGTGGTAGTGGCGGCAATAGAGAATTCTCTGTAAGTGGATAAGACAGAATTCATCGGCCTCGTCCCCAGGAGGTACTTCTCACCATGCCTGACAGCAGAACAGGGGGCTGTGGGCTTCTTGGCAACCCTCCTTTGATCCCACTTGTTAAGGAGAAAACATGGGCAACACATCACTCTGGTAATAATTGAGATGTTGCTTCAGAGCCTATTGTCTATTTGCCTAGATTAATCACCATTCATTAGTGTCTACTGTCTGTGAAAACTATTCCTTAATTATCTTATTTAATCATAATAATAAAAGTAATTGACTACCCATGTGAAAGACATTGTCCTAAGTATCACACACAATTTTCTTACACTAACTTTTTAATATTAGGACCAGGTAATTGGTATTTCCCCTCTTTTACAAACTAGGACATTAAATTCAAGAAAGTTAAACAAGTTGGCTGAGGACACTTATCTAGTAAGTGGCAGAACTAGAATTTGGACCCGGTTCTTTACGATTCCATGCTCAGTATTCATTCCATTGCAAGAAAACTACAATTTCAAGAAACAGAGATTTTCTTAGGCCATACAGAGGAAAGGTGGGTTTCTAGTGGAACTCTGCTGGAAGGGTTCTGGGACTGGGAAGATATTCAGGCTCCAGGGAAGCTCTGGGGCCCACTGATCTCTTTTTGTGGGATCTTAGCTTTTTTGCAAAGGATTGTTCCACTCTCAACTTGTTCCTTTTTGGCTAATCCCCTTTGGAGTTGCTAGCTCCAAGGTTGCCACTCTGATTGGTCAACATCTATCACTTCTACTTGGCAGCACCTTTGGTGATAGGCCCTCTCATGATTTGTTGGCTGGTCATGGGAGTCCAGCCTTTGGGTCAGGAGCCAATGCTGTTTCAGTGAGTCACCAGCTCCGCACAAGACCCGGTCCAGCATTACTTCTCTGAGCAAAGTGTTGTGAGTTGGGCAGTTTTAGCCAGAGGGGACATTGGCCATAACAGACCTTGGTCTGGTCAGGGCAGCTGCACTATCTTATATAAGTCCCCAAGGAGGAAGAACATCACTTCAGTTTAAGCCTCGCTTAAAAGAATATTACTGGATGTGTTGCTATTCCCAGTATAAAACAAGTTTATATCAAGTAGCAAATAGACACATGAATAATGTAGTTCTCATAAGATCAATCTTGTCTTTATAAACTCTATACCTGGACTAAATTTCCATGAAATCTGCTATGAATTATAGAGGAGAGTTTCCTTCAGACTTCATATGGCATTATTAGGTCTAAAAACTAAGCCCCAAGTCAATCATTCATCAAAATCAAGCACATTTCAATCACATTTTGTCCAAACAGAAGGTAGAACAATGCCGAAAACTAAGTGGTCAGATTGAAACATGAATTTCCTTTTGTTTCACTGGCCAGATGGCGGAGCTCCCCTCTGTAGGGCCTGCTTGGAGCCCAGTAGGTGGCGGTTTGCAGGTGGTGGCAGCAGCCTGGGCCAGAATTCCTGATGCTGGGCTCCGTGATCTCTTTCCAGTTAGATTCCTAAAGCCTCCAGGGGGTAGCACTGTGTTAGCAAATCTATAAACTTTTACAGGGCAATTAATGAATTTGCCGTTGATCTAGGGGAGACACTATTTGTACAGTGTGTGCCTAGGGGCACAGAGCAAAATTTTAACATCAAAACCGTGCCTCTTTCCTCTTGGATTCAGTAAAAGAAAAAAATATCTTCATGTTCCTTC
>CM052543.1:141114195-141133604 GCA_028533065.1 Trachops cirrhosus
TTACATTGATCTTAGCTCTTTAATTAGCTGGCTTTGAAATCCAACAGAAAACCAGAAGCAATGTGGCGACCATAAGACATATTATTACATGGTAACATTCATGATGCTTAACCTTAAAACAGACATTCTGCTGTTTCCCCTACTCCCTGAAATAGAGACAGGAGTTAGGAATAGCTTTGTAAGAAGAAGTTTAGAGGAATCATGAAAAATACTACTGGATAAATCATGGTTTACTCTCTTCAGAGTTCAATAATGATATATCTGTAGATTGCTTTGGTCCAGAGTAAGTTGATAGAAATGTTTTTTAGACCAGCAGAATTTGGGATATGTGAATTTTTAATGCAATATTTATTTTGAACAATAGCTATGTATAATTATAAGCTCTGTGATGTTTAAACATTAATAAAAATAAAGCACAGAAAAATGCTATATCAGTGCAGTTTCTGATCTTGTAGAAGGAACATATACTTTCAAATCAGGAGATCTGGCTTTAAAGCTCAGGTGTGCCACTTACCTGCTGTATGACCTTGGGAGAGTTGCTCCAGTGGGCTTTGCCACAGGGTCTTCAGTGATAAAATGAGCATAGGCCTTTGGGAGGATTCACTGCAAACATGTACCTGCATATCAGATGTGTGCCTGGACTGGGTGGATTTGCAAGAAATGCTAGCCTCTTTCTTTTTTGTGGAGTGGGAGAGCAGAGGACATAAGTTGAGATAGTGTCTCCTCATGGAAATCCTATTTCTTTCGAGCCCAGCAATACTTAAGGACTGTTCCACTGCCAGCCATAGCATTTAAGTGACAACTTAGTGAAAATCAAGGCAAGTGTTTTTTTTTAATGTTAGGATACACAAACTTCCAAAGTAGCCTTGAAAAGTTCTGAGACCAGCTCACGTCTCTGAAGGATTCTGCTCCCCTGCAAGAAGATTTCCATAATCACTCCAACACCAGCAAAACATTTCCTCCCTCAGAAACTGCATCTCCTGGAGGTACTTTATGTGGCTTTTGGAAAGCTCTTGAACTGCTTTTAAAGTATATGTAGCCATTGAACTTGCCAGAAAGCTGCTTGGGTGTCTGGGATCCCACGTAATGTTCCCTCTCTATAGCACCTAGTGGGAGAAAATCTGAAGAAGATGGGAGAGGACCAGACACAGTTCCCAAGCTGTGGGAGACCCTCGGGACAGAGGTGTGCTTCCATGTGGAATCTGTCCCAGGACTAGCAGCAGTTGTTCTGGTTTGCATTATACATCTTAGAATAATGAATGCCTGTATACGAAAACTCTGCAGTCTTGCCCCCACAACAAAATACTTCCTTAAAACATCAAATGACTTTCCCATTCTATGAAAAGCTGACTTTTTCATTTGTACATATTTTTGCATACCAACCATTCTAACAAAACCTACAAGTTATTATTACTGTGATGAATTAGCTTTTCTCTTCACCTCCTCCTTACTGGGTGAAAAGCATCAATAATTCTTTTCTTTTTTAACAAATGAGTGAAATAATGTATGAAGCATTGTACTAAAAGATGTAAAAGCACTCAGAATGATGCTTGGCATGTAGTGAACACACAACACTTCCCTGGAGAAAAGGTTCACCAGGTGGCTTGGGGTTAAGAGATATGTATCGAAGGTTGAAATGGGAGGATATTCAAAGGGAACATTATAAAGGAGTGTAAATACCTTTGTTCTTGAAACACACTGAATGCAGTTCCTAATGGCTAGAGGAGCGTGTGTGTGAGGACAAAATAGGCAACATGAAAGATGATACTGGAGAAGCAGAGAGTGACCAAGTTGAAGATTGTACTGAATGCCATGCTGGAGACTTTGGACTTTGTCATGAAGGTGCTAGGAAACTGTAGAACAATATCACTTAGGACACTGATGTAGCCTTTCATGACCCCCCACAAAACTCTTCACAGGATGGACTTCCTGTCTTCACTCCTGCTCTTCTGTGAAAAGATTAGGTTGTGGGCTAAATTCAACTATTAGGTGGGAATCTCAATGATTTCCACCTATTCATGTATGTACATTTGAATTCATCTCTACAGATTTACTCAAAACTTTATTGGAAGTTATAATATAAAATTTGCTTGTATTAAAAAAATGAAATCAAGAGCTATTAAGCAAATTTTGTGAGAGGGGCAATGGGCTATAGCTCAGAATCCTGAAGAGTATGAACTCATTCTATTTCACTGTGGGGTGCTTCACTGGAAGAGTTGAGGGAGCACTGCTGTCGGCCACAGGGAGCCGCTTGGGATTCTTGAACAGCGGAATGGCATAATTTGCAATAGAGGAGACATTTTAGCTCTGGAGAAGCATCCATCTTCTTAGGAAAAAGGCACTATTGAGAGAAAGTCTAGGCAATGGCTAATTCCATGGCACAATAGTACAGAAATAAATGCTGTCAGAGCTCTGAAGAGGGAGAAATCTCTGTGGCCTGGAAAGATCGGAGAGACTTGCTTTCGGGAGCTCAGACATGAGCTGGATTTGAAAAGACAGAATGATTTAGGAGGGCAGAGAGGAGAGAGAAGAGAACAAGTACATAAAGAATACACTGCCATGTGCATGCAAATGTGTTTGTATGCATGTGTGTGTATGTGCATGCTGTGTGTGCTGGGGAAGCTTCAGTGAACAGATTGGAATCAGCTTGATCTCAGAAGCTGTCTCCGAAGGAGCCTTGTTTCTCATTCCATATAAATGTGTTTAAAGGGTGAATCAAGAGCAAGAAAAGGGGAGTTGGAGATAATTAAGTTTCTAATATCTCCAGGATATTACAGCAGAGAAAGCAGGAAAGGAAGGCACAGAGAGAGAGAGAGAGAGAGAGAGAGAGAGAGAGAGAGAGAGAGAGAGAGAGAGAGAGAAACACTGAGAGACTTAGGGAGGGAAAAGGAGAACTGTGGTTGGAAGATATAGCATCTTCCCCTTTTAGTTCTTTACGTCTGGGTTTAACAATGTTGGAATCAGTGGCAGTGAGAGCTCTTCCCTGAAAAGGAATGAGAAATGAAGTTTCATGTTGAGATGTAGGAGCATTTGGGGTAAGCAAGGATATCCAGCAAAGTCTCATAAAATGTAATATTTTTCAGCCAGACTTATGAACTAGTTCAGTGCAGTATGAAGTATGCTTTGAGAGAAAGGTAAAAATGAAGTATTAAACTTCCCATCAGTATTTGAGGTATCTTCATTTTGGCTTTATTTTCAAAGCTTATGGAGAATTCAGCTCCCTCAATGTATCATCCTACTCAGGTTTCTCATGTGTGCATTGTATTTTGACAAAGTACTAGAAACTCCAGTGACAGATTTAAGGGAACAAAGGGGGCAGTCATACCTTTCTGCAGGTTTAGTAGGGGCTCTAGAATTGATCAGCAGGAAGGCCACAGGTGGAGTGTCTCCCCACAAGGAGGACAGCATAAGTCCCTTCAGGCTGGCCAGTCCCACAAAGTTGAGCTCAGCCAGCATCTACTGATATTCTAGAATGAATTTCTGGATCTCCTTCGGTAAAGCCATGGGCAGCTTCTCCTCTGACATTATTCTGCACAACACTCCTAACACTAATGGAGACCTATGTTAGTGTGGATGTTTTCTCCACTGCAAGTGCTTTGAGTCAAAGGTAGTTCTTACTCATCCTTGAAGCCCTAGCACAGGGGATAATCAACAAATATTTGTGGAAAGAAATTTCCTCAGGGGGAGCTCAGGGAGTTAAAACTGAGGCTCAGATTTTCTATCCCTTCCCTAAGTGCTCCCCTGGAGGTAGTCCTGTTTCTGTCTACAAGCTGCTAGCTCTGTTACTTGCTCTAATTTCAGAATCAACCCTGAGGGAGAGCTTGGAACAATGCCTAGCTGCTAGCTTGTGAGGGCTACTTCCCAGCCCATGTGAGGGCCAGCGTACTCATTCTAGCTCTGTGATCTGGCAGCGCATCCCTCTCTGTCTCACTTTCCTGATTTATAAAGTGAGCAACAAAATAGCATTCTAAAAACGGTTTCCTGTGAGGATTGAGTAGGAGAATGTATGTGACCAATGTGTGTGACCTGGAATTAGACAGTGCTCCATACACATTTCTTTCTATCATGCTCCTTCAAATTACCTCTGTGCTGTGAGTCTAGATTTTCTAATTTCCATATTGGAATTGATGGTTTCCCAACTAGGAAAAATATGGATATCATTGCTCTTCTCAGGCCATTGAACTTGCATGTCAGTTTCTTCTTATGTCAAAAATCAGACCCTATTCTGTGTGTTCCTTCCATCTGAAGTAACTCCTAGAGTGAATGAGAGGGAGTGTTCTAGTTATCTATCACACCTAACAAACTCCATCAAATGTATTGGCTTTGTGCAGAGATCTTTTTTGGCTCATGACTCTGTGTGGGTCAGGAATTCAGAGCAACTTGATCTGCTGGTTTGTTTCTGACGTTGGAGCCATTGGTTAGGATGGCTGGGACTGGCAAGTCCACTTCCATGGTGGCTTTTTCATGCTTACCTCTGGCGTCTCTGTGTCCCGTTGCATCTCTCTGTCCACTTTGCACCTTTAGGTTGCCCCTGATGGTTTGAGTTTCCCATAGCACAGTAGTTTCAGAGTAATCAAACTGCTTACACGCACGCCGACTTTGTCTAATGTGAACATCTCTAGAGTGATTGTTCCTAGAGACCAAAACAGAAGCTTCAGGCTTCATATGAACTGGCTTCAGAAGTCACACAGTATCATTCCTGTACATTGTATTGGTTACACAGAAGGGAAAATAAAAGGAAATGCAAACCAGGAGGTATGCTTTATTGCAGAATCATCTTGAAGACCAGTTATCATAACAACTGATTGAGCATTAGTTTTTTGTCCTTTCTTCCCTCTCTCTTCCTCCCTCTCTCCCTCTTTCCCTCCCTCCCTCCTTTCCTTCCATCTCCTGACTTACTGAAATTTGCCAAGTTAAATTCTCAGTACTCGCTGTCCCTGGAGAACGCAAAAAGAGCATGTGGAGCTCTTGGGCATGATGGATATGGAGAACGTGGATGGTAACTGTCTCCAATAAGTGTTGGAAGTGTCCTCTCAGCTTTAAGTGGGGCAAATATTCATAAGCACATTCCCTGTGATCACAGTTTTCACAGTGAGCTTACATGAAATAAGGTAATCCATTATGGAAAAGAATGATGGAATAGGTAAAGGGTATGCATGTTTCTTAGATCTCTTAAAAAACTTGCAACAAATTGGGGCTTGAAATGATAATTTATTTACATGAATCAAGGAAAACCAGGAGACAGGTAGTGGGATTGATATCAGAGAGTAAGAGGGAAACAGGAAGAATTATGCATTAAAATGGTAGTGAGAAATGACCATACATTGCAATTGCCTCGAGGCAGAGAAAAGTACTTCTACACTATAATAGCACCTCTGATTACTCACTATTGGTGCGAAGAAATGTGTCAGCTCTCAACTTGTAAATGGAGATAAATCTTACATGTTTAGTTGTGTCAGGCTATCATCTCACCTACACTAACTGAATTTCTAATAGACCAGTCTGAACCTTGACTTTCACCAAGGCTTTTCCTGACTACTTCATCTCCTGTTGATCCACATTCCTATATTGTCTTGACCATATAGCATGGTATCCAACTATTAACTTGATTAACTCACTAGACTGTGAGTTAAAGCCTTAGATCAGGAATTTCTCCTTCACTACACTTTTCCCACTCTATACCAACCCATGTGTGCGCATACACACAAACACTTAATCTCACAAACACTTAATCTCTTCTTCTCAAAACAAGCCTAAATCCTGAGGAAGCACTTAATAAACACTGAAGGGAAAAAAAAATGGGTTCCCATACATTCAAATCTTTCCATCAGAAGCAATCCACAGTCATTAGGATTTTGTTTGTAATGCTGATCTAACTTTAGGTACTGTCGCCAGGGACATCTTGCCCTGCTTGCTACCAGCTCTGTTGGTGGTTGTAGCTTCTCTTAGATGAACATTTCCCAAAGTGGTTTCTTTAAAATATAACTCTGGGGTCTTATGCATGTTATATGTACCATAGGGAGAACGACAATTCATATTAGCATATTATTTGCTGTAAGAAGACCTGCAGTAAACAGAGCCATATGTTAACTAATTATTTTACAAATTTATTTGACCATAGAGCATCATTTAAAGACAATATAGCAGTACCTATTTATTTTCTAGGCAAATGGTGTTCCCTGGAATACACTTTGGCAAGTGATGTCCTATACATCCTAATTTCATTCTTTGTCTTCCTTGGTCTTATGCTTCCACTGTACTAGCGCCTCCCCTTGCCTCAGCCCAGTTTAACTTCTTGCTTCTGTAGGCAGAAAGCTTGAGAACTGAAGGGAAGATGACTCTTTGGGCTAATTCAGTATTTTGAGGGAACTGGAAGGGACCTTGAAAATACCATACTCAGTCTTTCATTTTAGAATTGAAGACATAGGTATAGATGAATAGAAGTCCATTAACAGACCCATTAATGCCTGAACTGGGGCTAGAATTTGGATCTCTGAGTTCAAAGGCAAGAATATTTCTCCCTTCTATTTTTCTCTGTATAGAAAAACTCTATACAGAGTTTTTCCTAGAGAGTTTTCCCCAGCATCTGGGCCCAGCTGGCTTCATTGAAAATAGGCAGCCCTAAAAGCTGGTAGTAAGGATTATGATTTTCTCAGGCTATAACAATTAGGATTTTGAGGCAGTCAATACATGCCCTGGAAAAGGAGCAGACTGGCAATTGGAGCCCATTCTTTTGGCAGAGGCTGGATGCTGTCTCTGAAACTCAGAAGAGCACAGGGCATTAGCCACCCTGCTTCTTACCTTGAAATAAAAGCTCCTGGCTTCCATGGGCTGGAGAAAGCAGAGGGAAAAACAACTTTGTTTTCAAAGAAAGACCTTTGAAAACCTTCCAAGGACATATGAATTGTGGGAGTACAACCCAGTGGTAAATGATGGCATGGGGAGTAAACACGGCCGTGCTTAATCTTGGCCCTAAAAGGCCTATATCAAATTCCCAAAGGTTATGGAAAGCCCAAAGAGATGACTTGTGCTTTGGCAAACAGCATTCACTTCATAAGACCAAGTTGGCTACTTCCTTTGGGATGGTCCCGCATAGGTGGGTTCATTCTAATAGATTTGTTTGTCGGAAGCTCTATATAAAGATGAGACAAGAGGTAAAAGCAGGGTGACAGAGCCATCATCACTATTGGATAAAACTCAGACCTTTCCAAAGCCAAGAGATCTAGTTGGACCATCAATACCAGGACAAATTCTATGGAAAAAAATGTGGAGATTTGGAGTTGGTATATAGAAGACAGTGGGAAGGAAGGACTTGGCTATGGTCTTCCAGACTCTTGTTAATAGTCACCTTCATGGGGTCTTGGGACCTCAAGGTCATGTACTGAGTCACCTGCATGGGGTCTCATCTATGACCATTCTATGCTGGGGAGCAGTCAGATAGGAATGCCAGCAGAAGAATTTTAAATAATGTATGTGCTGAAAAGTGTTACAAGTGTCAAGGCACCCTTAGCAAGTAGAAAAGCAGAGCACAGGTCTGGGTATGGGAAGGAGACCTGTTTACTGATGGGGCTGAGTGGTGAGAACACAGGAAGATTCTAATTTTCAAGGTTTAGCTCCTGGCCTAGACCAAAAAGTCCCCAGTAGCTGAATACAAGGACCTGCCCTTTCCACGGAAGGATGGGTGTCCTGTGCCTCATTTGGTCCCACTCTCCTGCTGCTGCCTTTCCGGTGCTGATACACAAACCTACAGTTCTATAGAGCTGGATTCAAGCCTTCCAGCTGTTCATTGCAATTCAATGTCTCAGGCTGGATGTTTTTCCATCCACATATTCATCCATTCATGCATTAAAGGCAGAATGACTCTGTACCACACCATGAAAAGGCACAATGCTGGGCACATCTTTTGAGATGTCATTCCTAGGAAGCCCTCTTCCACCACACACTTTTGTTACGGTGGGGCCTCTAGGTCATGTGGTCCTGTGGGCTTGCCTGAAACTGCAGTGCTGGAAGATGCCCCAGAGGTCAGCTAGTCTTTCCACCTAATTCAGGAAACACATCGAAAAGAGGCTGAAAGGAGGAGAGGAGGTTGGAAGAAGGCAACTAAAATGTATTGAGTGATTACTCAACACAAGCTACTGGTAATACCATCATTGCTGTTATTGTTACTACCCGTGCAGCACTGTTCTAGACACCTTGCTTATCAGAAGATAACAACTCTGAGTAGAAAGCTGAGACTGCAAGAGGTTCAGTAACTTTCCCAAGGCCACATAGTGAGTAGGTGACGGAGCTAGGATTCACACCCAGTTCTGTCGGGCTCTCACATCTGTCTCCATTCAACCTCACTATATAAGACAATGACAATTTCCCTGTTAGCTTTTCATTCGCCTTGTTAAACTGATATCACGGTGAAAATGTTGTCTCTCCCTGATTTATTAGACCTTTGACTTAAGGGAGACATTGGTGCCCTAGAGCCTGGACATTTCTCTGTCCTTCATGCTGAGCCCCAGCAGCTCTGAAAATGTCCTCTTGATCATGTACTGGGGCAGCCGCGCCAGCAATAAGGGTGGCAGGAGTGGGCAAATATCACTTATTCCTCTGAACAGGGGAGGAAGTATTTACAATTCTATTCATAAAATATTTACTAGGCTCTTTTGTAATTTGTTGATAGCAAACAGATTTCAGTTAACTTTGAGGTGATGAGCAATCCTGTTAAACAGATGGGACCAATAAAAAAAGTCCTGATTAGACAAATGTTTTCTGTAGAACAGTGCTTGTACTATGTTAGGTTTGCCGCTGGGAGAACAACTCCAGAGAATTGGACCCAAGGTGAAAATAACTGTGGATCCTTTGATGCTTTTTTCCTCCCCTCTTTTTCCTGCAGGAGAAGTTTTCTTATATTCCCCATCAAGGGGCCGTTTTGTAGGACTTGTCTTCACTGTAAGCCCCACTGTCCAATTATTGAAGTCAGTCTCAGGGCTAGAGACTCTGCTGTTGGTCCCTTTGCTTTTCCCCATACATCCGGCCCAAACGCACATAGCATTTCGTTATTGAATCCTTTGCAGCACGCTGATTTTTCCCTTGGCTGATCTCCAATTCAGATTTTCTGAAAAGTAGATACTGCCTTTTATTCTCTGCAGTGAGCAGTGCAGTGTTTTTTTTTTTTAAAGATAATGACTCCCAGGCAGCAGCCACATCCACCGCTCACAGGCCGGGGTTACATAACCTCTGCAGTGAGTGCCAGCAGCGCGGGGGCTGTCTCCTCGTGCCAGTCTGTCACTTCCTGCAGAATTTACTTCCTTCAGGGTTTCCCATTTGCTCAGTTCCCTTACTTGAAAACAGCAGAGTGAAGGTCTGTCTGGTACCAGCACTGTGACCTTGAGGGTCAGCCCCCTTGTCTGTAAAAGCAGGGCTGTTGTGAATAGGTGAGGGGCTGCAGGTAAGGTAAGATGTCCAGTGAAGCACCTGACGTCTGCCAGATGCTCCACAAATGGAGCTATGATTTTTATTATTACCAAGTAGGACAGGCTGGACTAGGTAAGAATTTTGACCGAGATGGTTTCCTTTTAGCTTTGCTGCTTAACGCAACCCTCGTCCTGAAGACTTGACCCCCACAGGAGAAGGGAGTAGCAGCAAGAGCTCCCCAAAGGGTGATCTTCAGTTTATGTCCTCATGTTATTCTAAGGCTATCAACATGATACTGGCAAGACTCAGATTTTCATCTGCGACATGAAAGCATCATATGAAATGATTCTCATGATTTCTTACAGCTCTTATATTCTTTAATGAAAATGCTTTTAAAAAAGTCACAGTATGAATTGCAAACTACATAATGATAGTTTAAAGAGACTCCTCACCCCATCGTACCATTTTTATTCCATTTGGTGCTCCCAACCAGTCTTCAAGACAGGGTCCTTCCCCCACTTACCAGATGAAACCTCTCTGTCAAGATATCCTGTCTGGGTTCCCCCAGGGAGCCAGTGGCAGAGTTAGGATTGAAGTAGGTCACATTTAAAGGCAACTCTCTTTATGCAACACTTTGCTGCCTTTCTTGGAGGACTGTTCCTTGTCAACATTTGGGGTCCAAGCCTTTCAGGATTGCTCAGTCACTTATGAGTATTCATTCTAATGATGTTTTAAATATACACTCCCTGAGATCTCTTAGAGAACGCTGTCATGGAGAGGCATGTTGCCTAATTGAATCACTAGTTTGAAGTGTGTCTCTAGGTGCTACTGAGGATTCAGAGTTAAAATTTTCAGGTAGCAGTGGGCTTTTGAATATAGCATTGACTCAGGAATTGTTCTGAACAAAGGAGAAGAGAAATATCCTGCCCAAGGTTTCAGTCCTCACTGATTCAAAATCTGCAGTCACCCTTGTTCTGTTTATAAGGAACAGATTTGCTCACCAAATTAATAGCATACAAAATTGACACAGTCTCTTTATCTACTCAAGGAAACTGGCTCTTTAAACTTGAAAATTCTTCGTTATTGTTTATTGACGCAGACCCGCTAAGCAGCTTTATGCATTTCTCTTAAGTTCTTTGAAATTTACCATGATTCAGACTATATACATTGAGCCTTTCTTTCTCCCTAATTAGCTTATGTTACTGAAGCTTAGAAATACTTCTCAATGTATTTTAAATCTGTGATGGCAGGAGAGGCTGTCTCCTTTCATCTTCTTGTATCCCTCTTGAATCTCTCCAGCTCTCCTCTATTCAAGTCCCTCCTAGAAGAGATTGATAACTTGCTGGCTCAACTCCCAGGGCATTGACTAGGACACATTTCCTTTTTGTTATTAGTAGGGATCAATGTGGTTAAAAGGCAGGACTGCAAGTAGCACTTTCTCTCCCTTCCGTGCCCTGTGGCAGGGGCCAGGCTAAGTCAAGGCCCCCTTTTGAGCTCTACCATTCTGTGTTTGCAGACGCCGGCAAGCACATTGCCATTGTATTGGTGCTGGCCAGAGGAGATAGGCTCCTGAGACCTAAATGTATAATTAAGGGATGTATGAGACCTTGTGTCATCTCTGAAGCTAGGTCTCATGCTCTGACCTGGCTTTTCTAGGTTCTGTTTTAGGAGTACATTAGATACTGATTTAGGAAATATTCGGTGATAGTCTTCTCACTTATTATATTAGTGTGTATGTCTTATTCAGAATGGGGGTAATTAAGTGGAGAGTTATTCCTGGCATATGCTATCAAATGCCACGAAGCCCCCACCTTTAATGTTAATAATCTATATAAACATATCTGACATTCTAGGTATTCTCCCCCTCCAAAAATACAAAGATTCAGAATTGTAGCAGACTTAGCAATCTCAAGTTCACCACTAGAAACAGTCCTTTTTGCTGAACCCTGGACTGGTGCCTGCTGGGCCTCTGCCTGGGCTCTCCCAGTGACAGGAAGGTTACCAGGCACAAGGCAACCTACGTGCCCGCTGAATGACTTTGAGTGATGCCTCTTTCCACAGGCGGAAATTGTCCTCTCCTTAATTCTCATCCGTTGTCCCTTTATAATAATTTTGATAAAACTTAAGAAGTGACAGAAATGGAGACTGATTTCCTGGAAAATGACTGGTTTCTGCACTTGACTAAACTTTGGGCTCTTCAGACCCACCACAGAGCACGGGGGTTGCCCAGAGTATATTGTTTATGCAGCAGAGACTATGAAAAGTATACGTAGGCACTCAGGGCATCGGAATCGGTTAGTCATTTGGTGAGTTAGTCACCACATGGGCATTGCACACCCACTCTCTGTCAGGGAAGTAACAGGTACTGGGGAGCTAGAGATCCAGTGGTAAGTGAGGCAGATAGAACCCCTGCCTGCAAGATGCTTACTTTCCAGTGGGGACAGATAGGCAATAGACAGGTACACTAAGCTCTACATAAATAAGGTAATCTCAGGTGCTCATAAGTGCTATGAAGACAATAAAATAGTAATGCAATCTGAAGGGGTAGAAGTGAGCAAGGATGGTGAGGCCAGGCCCCTGAGGCAGCGACCACATGCTCTTAGTAGATGAAGCAGTGGGTGCAAAGGCTAGGAGATGGACATGGCTTCAGCATGTGCAGGGGACAGACAGCAAGCCTGGGTGGCTGGAGTGTAGTGAAGGAAGAGGAGAGCCAAGGGGCACGAGATAGGAACCGCTGGACCCACATCCTGGGGCCCCTTCGGGCATGACTGGCTGTACGACTTGTGGAGGCTTGTGCAAAATAAAAATGTAGGACTTCTTTATAAGAAATTATTAAGGACTTCAGGACAATGACAACAGAGCATTAAACCAAGCCTGGGTGCTTGTAATTGTGGGGCCCTCTATGACTGCATGTGCCGCATGATCAGGAAGCAGACCCAGCCTCTACATCATGGTGAGGAAGCTGTTTTTTGTCCAAACTGCTATTGGCAACATTTGGACTAGAAGCAGGAAGAGGAAGAGGAGGAGGACCTAAAAATTATGTAACTCCATTACTTAATCTGAGAGAAAGTTGGTGACTGAATATCTTTGGAGACTGGAGTTCTTCTGGTTCTGCCTTTTTCTTGCCATGTGGTTTTGAACACGTGAAAACTCACATGTTGCTCTGACTCCCACTCCCCTCAGTGCTAGAGGCTGGAGAATTCCTGAGTCTGGAGCAAGCCTTGGCATCTTAATTTTTAAAGATATCCAGGTGATACTAATGTGAGGTCAGATTTAAGAATACTAGTGCCAAAGCGTCTATGGCTATACATATTTATACGTGTGTTAATATTCCGTTTGTCGCTTGACCCAACTCACTGTTTGACACATACCCTGCAATTCTCAAGATAATGCTTTGCCAGTTCCCAAAAGAGAACAGTTTTTTTCTGAGACCACGTTGGCAGTGTTGGGACTGGCCTGGTGGGAATGGAGCTCACGGGGCGCATCTGCCGTGTAGACAGTGCCAAGAAGAGGCAAGTCAGGGGTAGAACAGGCTCAGGGCTCTCCTTTGGACATTGTGCTGCTGTGCCCTAAAAGGTAGACTCATTTGCTATGTTAGTGTACTAGATTCTTTGTATAGTGAAATATTTATCATTTCATTTTTCCAGAGATCTTTTCACTGAATTTAGCTTCTATTTTAAGATCAGGTGAAAAGATCACTTCCTTAGCTGTCTCTCTGTGTGAATGTTGACATCTCCCTTTAGCTACGTCTGCACACATGGTCGGTGAGGCTGAAGACAAGATAACAACACAGTCCACACTTTCCAGTCTTCAGTTTCAATTGTTAGGGAATGTTGACAATCAAAAATGGTGAAATTAGTGAATTGGCATGCAAAATCTCTAAATATTTGTAAAATGTTAAAGAACCACTTCTAGATGTTAACATAATCTTTGAAACATCTTATCTCAGTATTTAAAAAGCGTCAACTGCATGGTTTATTTGAATTAGTGTGTGGGAGCAGGATCAAAGAAAGTCATTTTGTATTTGGAAAAGAAAGAAAAGCGAATAATTCTACAGTGCGGAAATGGCTCCCTTTGAAAGGTGTCCTTCACTTGCCTTTGTTTGAGGTTAATTATATACTTTTAGAAGTACTTCCCACGGGAATGATTTTTGACTCATGAGTTATTTTTGTATGTATATGTTACCCCTCCAAATAGTTGCCATTTTGCTAAGAAAATAGTAGTCAAAAGCAACATTTCTCTGCTGGTGTCGGAAAGCCTTTTTTTTTTTTTTTTTTTTTTATTACAGGAACAATACAGCAGTCCCCCTTCCCTGCTGGGGATATGTTCCCAGATCCCCAGGGGGCACCTGAAACGGGGGATAGTGCCAAGTTCTATATATGCTACTTTTCTTCCTATACATACCTGTGATAAAGTTTAATGTATGAATTAGTCAGTGAGAGGGTAACAATAACTGCTGATAGAATAGAACAATTACAGCACTATGCTGTAATAAAGTTATGTGGATGTGGCCTCTCTTTCTCTCTCTCTCTCAGAATATCGTACTGAACTGCACTCGGCCT
Organism: Trachops cirrhosus; assembly: GCA_028533065.1. Classification (NCBI taxonomy): domain Eukaryota; kingdom Metazoa; phylum Chordata; class Mammalia; order Chiroptera; family Phyllostomidae; genus Trachops; species Trachops cirrhosus. Next base: position 141,128,160 of record CM052543.1, read on the forward strand.
TCTTGGGATGGCGTGAGAGGGTGCAGTGCCCGTGTGGCCAGATGAAGTGAGGCACTCAGAACGGTGGGCAATGGAAAATGTATGAGTTACTTGTTTCTGGAATTTTTCATTTAATATGTTCAGGCCTCAGTTGACTGCACATAACCAAACCTGGAAAGTGAAACAATGGACCAGGGAGAACTACTGTATAACAATAAGACAACTATGAAAAGAAAGAAGTAACGCCCTCAGTCCTACATGCATCTTTATTTTGTACTTTTCCTTTCACTTAAGATCATTTTAAGTGGTGTTCTCACATGATTGTATATGGGATGTGACAGAAAAAGACTGGTCAGAATGTAGAATTAAATCTTGTGGGACCATTTTTTCTTTTCTTTCCTGTAAACACATTTGTCTTTTTTTCAGACTAGAAGAGTCAATGAAACAATACTGGTTTTATTCTCAAAGCTGGGGATTGTTTTCCTGTAGAAATTAGTTGCTCATATCTTTAAACTTTGCAATATATCTCCTTCCTTCCTTTGTTCTCTCCCTCGTCCAGGCTTGCTGTCTCCTTGCCACCTGCCATTTTTGGCCTGTGCATGTCATGCGGAATCTCAGATGATTGTCGGGTACACACAGGACAGATGCTTCTCAATGTTTATTGAAATATGACAGTGATTCATCATTTCTTTGAGGACATAGGGCCATTATTTTACCTGAGTAGATATGAGTCAACTTTGCTACAGAAAAGGTGTCAGGATTTAGCTGCAGCATACATCGCAAATTATATTAGTGATTTAACAACGTTGTCGGAGTTGGTGTTACTTACAGTGACAAAACGATTCCCAAAAGACCAGAAAAGAGGGTGTTTTTTGTAGTTGCCTGGCAGTAAAGGAAAGTGTAAATCACACATGAGGAAGCTGCTAAACAGATTAAAAACTTGAACAGTGGTCCATGAGGATTATTTCTGATAATTGCTTTCTGTGCACAACTATTAAGCTAGTATGGAGGTGACCATGCACTCAGGTCCACATTTTCTAATTGTAACTCAAAGCCTCAGTTTCGGTGGTAAAATGTCTCATGGCCTATATTTTATGATGAATAGTTAAACTTAGCTTTGTTTTCAGATTTTCATTTATGAAACCTTTATGAACCTTTATTTATGTTCAGAGTAGAAATGTAATAGCCAAAAATACAAAATTAAGAGGATAGTCAAGACAATAATATTAAAGGGTTGAATCCATTTATTTTTTTTGAAGTTAGAAATATATTTTTATTTAAAAAAATTTTTTTTATTTTAGTTTATTCAGTACAGTTTCTATCCTTTATTCCCATTCCAGCCCACCCACCCATTCCTCCCCTCCTCCCTCTCCTTTCCAACCCCCCCTAGTTTTGTCCATGTGTCCTCTATATTTGTTCCTGTAAACCCTTCCCTTCTCCCCTGAAATTCCCTCTCCTCTCCCCTCTGGTCACTGACTACCTGTCCTCTATTTCAGTGTCTTTTGTTATATTTTACTTGTTTCTTTGTTTTGTTGCTTAGGTTCCTGTTAATGGCGAGATCATATGGTATTTGTCTTTCACTGCCTGGCTTATTTTGCTTAGCATAATGCTTTTGCAACAGCATGGATGGAGCTGGGTTGAATCCATTTAAATTTTCTCCTTTTCAAAGATGCTCTGATTCCAGAAGGCACTGGTATGTGATTGGTGGACTAGTATCTGCCTAGAGATCAGTGCATCAAACATGTTTGGGCCCACGCGGGTCTGCACTGCAATATTCCATTTTAGATTTATGTTTTCCCCCTTTCACTCCTCCTGTATTCATTTCTTCAGACAGCCCTCAAACATGTAACTGAATAGTGTTCTGTTTTCGCTCCTATTTTAAATAGTTTTACATGCTACCTTTTTAATAGAATATGTGCCCATTTCACAGGCATGAAGCTTAAATCACTGTGTCTGTGATCATTCAGAATCTCAACCAGAGCTGAGGCTCTAGAGCACACTGGTCTCAACGCCACTAGTTTTCTTTCAGCTTGCCTTATACCAACCTTTTCCAACAATTATTGTTTCATAAACCCAGAAGCTTAAAGTAAAACACCATAAAGAGCATTTTCATTTTTAAAACAATGGTGTTATTAGTCTGATTATTAGAAAATATGTTAAATAGAATTGCATAAAGCACTTGCCAAATGCTTCCTAATAACTGACTGGAAAGGATGCAGAACTATTAGCTGAAATCAAAAGCAGACAGGAGGCTCCTTGTTATGGCTGAGTAATCAGACCACAGAATTTATGCTAATGAATCTTGTTGGTTTCTTAAAAGCTCCATCGACAATCCTGCCCCACTCAATATTTTTATAAAGGACATAAATGCAGATAGAAGACATACCATATTTTCCAATGACACAGTATTACCCAGAATGATAAACTCAGGATTAGACGGAGCCCACTTACAGGATGTTTTCTCACAAGCACGTTCAGGAGCCTAACAGTCTCTGCCTAAACACCTCTCCCGATGACTTTTTTGGTAGATTTGGCCTTGATGTTGAACCACGCCTGTCTGAGTCAGTCTGCACTGCTGTTAACAAACTGCCATACACTGGGTGGCTTAAACAAACACTTATTTCTCACAGTTCTGGAGACTGGGAAATCCAAGATTAAGGTGCTGTCAGATTTGGTGGTTCACAGATGACCACCTTCCCACTGTGTCCTCACATGGCAGAAGGTACAAAGGAGCTCTCTGGGGTCTGTTATAGGGTCACTAGTCTCATTTACGAGGGCTGCACACTTATAACCTAATCATCCCAAAGGTCCCACCTCCTCATACATAGGGAATTAGATTCAACAGATGAATTTTTGAGGGACACATTTAGTTCACAATGCCAATCTTCAGAAAGACTATTCTTACTTGAGTCAAAATTAGCCTCCTTGAAGCTTTAGCTCACTTCAAGTTAATCCAGAAATTATTGCATACTTACTATATGCAGGGGGCTTTGCTTGGCCCTGGCTTACAAAGAAGAGTAAGGAAGACACAGTTCATAAAGCACTTAATGTTTAGTGAAAGTGATGACTGGGATTTTCTTTTTTAGGGAAAATAAAAGAAAACCTCTCAAAGTACCTTAAAAAAAAGATAGTTTATTTAAAAGATCCAGTGATTGGTTTAATGTTACCTAAGGTGAATACAGGTACTTAGACTATATTACAGCAATTCATCTCTTTAAATATCTCAGCTCTTATTTTCTTTGTGTTAGTTTTTTTTTTTTTTTCTATCAGGCTGTGTCCGAGTGTGAGAAAGATGGATGACACTTGGTAGCTTATATGAAACTTAAAGTGGGAATTTCGGAGAAGTGAAAGTACCTTTTGCCTGATAATACAGAATGTGGCAATGTAGGTTTATAGTTGTGAGTATGCAAAACACAAAGTTTATTCTTATATTGCTATTTGTTAATTATTGTATCATTTTTCCATACAAACAATTGTAAACCTACTTTTGCCCCACCCTGTGCTAGCAAAAATTCAGAGGAAGATCAAATCAGGCTTGCGTCACACCTACCCCCAAATCAGGGCTGGGTGTTGCTTAGAGGGATGGAATTTAGCCCTACTTGGACAATGTGGAATAGACTGTCCCACAGGAAATAGGTGACGAGAAGACACAGTGAAAGGAGAACATACTTGTAGTGAAAACTTTATCTACTACAGTCCACTGTGGTGAAGGACATGAGATGTCCTCAGTGTTTGAAAGAGGCCACCCTGCTCCTTTATCCCTCCCCCAAGTATGCACACACATGTGCACACACATGCACTGCATTCTTCCTTAATCTTGTCTCTAGCCCAACAAACGTGTGTATGTTCAAGTATTCCTGCCGTGACCATGTGTTTACACTCCTCCTGGTCACCAGCCTGTGGCTTCTTTCTAGTCTGTCAACATAAGTCTCTGTACATTGCACAGTTGCCCAGCGTGGTCCAACTGGGACAGATTTCCAGGGAGCTGCCACCTTTATCTGAATTGCTCCATGACTTTCACCTGTGATTAAGAAGTAGTTTTAGTTACTGAGGAAATGTTGATTCAGACTGGGTATTGCAAACTAGTAGGTTGTAGATTATATCTTTCAATAGCTGTGTTTTGTTTAGGCCAAATATTTTATGAAATGACTGGGTTTCCAACATTTTCCTTCAGATGATTCCAAACAAAAACCTGAATTCCCACAACCTTCATTCTGTGAGAGTAGAGCTCTCGTTTGTCAGTCTCTCCTTAGTACTCGGACCAGAGAAGCAATTCAAGAACTATTTATTAAAATGAGTTTTAGGAGATTATTTGGAAGGTAGATACTGTGTATCACATAAGCTATTTAGCCTAATACTATGTCATTGGAAAATATGATATGTTTTCTACCTTTATTCATGTCATTTATAAAAATGTTGTATAGGATGGGCTGGCCAAGATGGAGGCATAGGTGGACGCACACTGTGCCTCCTCCCACAACCAAGATAGGGACAACAACAATTTAGAAACAAAATAACAACCAGAACTGGCAGAAAACTGAACTGTATGGAGGTCGGGCACCCAAGGAGTTGAACTGGACACGTTCATCCATACCGGTAGGAGGGGCGGAGTCAGGCAGCCAGGTGCCCGTCGCAGAGCAGAGAGCAGAGAGCGATGGGATTGGACGCTCGTAAGGCAACTGGGACGACACGCAAGGCAACAAGGGTGGCGTGCCTGACCACAGTGGGCAGACCCTGAGCACTTAAGCAGCGGCTGGCTGGCTCGGTGGTGGCGAGCAGCAGACCCCTGAGGTGGCAATTGTGAAGCGAGGCACTGCGCGCGACCCAGGTTCCCAGTGCCGGGAAACAGAGTCTAGAGGCACTGATTGAAAAGGTAGGTCCCACGGGGTGCACAAGCCCACCCACACGGGAATTGGCACCAGAGGGGCCCAGTTTGCTTGGGGAAAACGGGTAAAGGGACGGAGGTCCGACAGAGAGTGGAGCAAGCGCCATTGTTCCTTCTCAGATCTTGCCCCCACATACTGTGTCACAACCAAGCGACTGGGGTGCCCTGCCCTGGTGAACACCTAAGGCTCTGCCCCTCACATGTAACAAGCGCAACAAGACCAAAAAAAAAAAAAAAACAAAAACAAAAACAAAGAGATGGCTCAAACAGACCAATTGAAAACCCCCGAACTCATCCTTTTAAGCGACCAAGAGATAGCCAACCTATCAGATGCACAGTTCAAAGCACTGGTGATCAGGATACTCACAGAACTGGTTGATTTTGGTCACAAACTAGATGAAAAAATGAAGGCTACAATAAGTGAAATGAAGAAAAATGCACAGGGAACCAATAGTGATGAAATGAAAGATGGGTCTCACATCAATGGAGTGGACCAGAAGGAAGAAAAAAATATACAACCAGAAAAGAATGAACAAATAAGAATATAAAAAAAAAATGAGGAGAGGCTTTGGAACCTCCAG
>CM052543.1:141134104-141168865 GCA_028533065.1 Trachops cirrhosus
AAAGCTTTCATTTAGAATGGAAGGGCAGATAAAGTGCTTCCCAGATAAGGTCAAGTTAAAGGAGTTCATCATCACCAAGCCCTTATTTTATGAAATATTAAAGGGACTTATCTAAGAAAAAGAAGATAAAAAACCTGTACAGTAAAATGACAGCAAACTCACAACTATTAACAACCACACCTAAAACAAAAACAAGAAGAAACTAAGCAAATGACTAGAACAGGAACAGAACCACAGAAATGGAGATCACATAGAGGGTTAGCAACAGGAGCATGGGAGGAGGAGAGAGGGGGAAAAGGTATGGAGAATAAGTAGCATAGATGGTAGATAGAAAATAGACAGGGGGAGGGCAAGAATAGTAGGGGAAATGTAGAAGCTAAAGAACTTATGACACATGGACATGAACTAAAGGGGGGAATGTGGGTGGGAGAGGGTGTGCAGGGTGGAGGGGAATGAAGGGGGGTTAATGGGACAACTGTAATAGCATAATCAATAAAATATATTTTTAAAAAATGTATAGGATAAGATTGTTGATGGTGCTTTGGAGCAACCACCAACATTCATTAGCATAAATTCTGCAGTTTAATTACTCAACAATTCCAAGGAGCCTTCTGTCTGCCTTTTAAATCACCTAATGGATCTACATCTCTTCCAGGACGTTAATAGAAAACATTTGGCAAGTGTTTTATGGCAATTCTATTTAACATATTTTCTAATAATCAGAATGATGTTAGTTTAGCAGGAGATATTTTCTTTGTGAGTTAATTTTGGCTCTTGGTGATGATCTTCTTTTCTCTATGATTATAAATGGTCTGTTTATCAACACCTAATTCTAGAAGTTGGTCAGGGCTCAGGGTCTCCTGTATTTTGACACCCGTAGGACCTAAAGGGTCAGTTGCAGTGGCTGTGGGTAGTCAGCAGAGGGCAGCATGTAAGAGAGGTGGATGACAAAGGTCTTCAGGCGGGGGAAGCCATGTGCACAATTTCCATCTGACAGTCATCTCCTGAGTAAGAATATGTATGTGTTTTGGAATATGGAATAAAGAAGCTGTACAAATACATGATTAATTGATATTTATTGAGTTGAAGGAAGTGAGATTATCCTTCCTGGAGATGTGGGAAGCCAAATTATGGTTGAGTGTTATGCCCTAAATCTGTGCCATCAGTATCTTTCAAGCTAAGTGTTGGATCTAGCCATTCCTTGAGCATCAGGTCATGGCGAGCCTCTCAATACTCTGATTGTCTCTAGAAATGTTGGTGGTTTCTGGATTTCTGCCTGTCTCGATAACTATGTGACATGCTATATTGGTCTTTACATGCATTTTCCTTTTGGTACCTTTTGTAATGTGCTCTTTGAAAACTTAAGATAGAATGAGAGCTACTTGTTGGTCCTCTTTGTCAGTACAGGCTGATGTTTCAGGCCCCCCTTTCTCTCTATGATTCAGAACCTAGAAATGCAGCCTGCATTTTCTTTAATGGCTGTCCACACCCACTCGATCTCTTTGTTTCCTCACTTTAGACGGACTGTGGAGTAGAAAATGTCTTATCTGCTAACACCTACTCCCTTCTCTATCTTATATCCAAACACACCACAGGCCCTTTTTATTATAAAGGATTTATATACCCTGTTGATTTCTGTGAGAAAGAGGCAAGGTAAAACCAAAACAAGCAAGCAAGGTGAAGTAGCAAAATTTTCACTATCATGGTCCTCTTGTGTTTTATCCCCTGACAACATCAACATGGCCACAAGGACCCCGTCTTCTGCTCTTAGCTTCTAGTTTCAAAGGCAGAGCTCACCAATCTTCCAAACTAGGGTGGTCCCTCCTTCACTGAGGCAGAGAGGCAGCTTCCTCCTCATCTCATATGGCCCTCTTGCATCTCTTTAGCTGTCCAGATCTACCGACACCCAGCTAAATAGGCCTTTAACACACTCAGAAATAATTCTCTCTTAACATTTTCTTCTAAAGCACCATCCCACCCCATTCTGTGTTTGTGGGTTATTTTCTAAAGCATATCCTGAATTTGGTTTCTTAGTGGACTCATTCTCTTCAGTTCTATTTTCTTTTAAAGCTCCTGATGGAGAGAGTCAGAATTTTTCTTTCTCTACTTGGTTTACAATTTATTTTCTTGAGGCCCATGGAGTCAGTATGAACCAAGATGCTGACAGTTTCCCACCTGGGCAACCTTGAAGCCAATTTGACATGGTTACATTCTCTCAAGACTTCTGGTACCCACCACCCCCTCAAGCTTTCACTTTTACTTGTAGGTAGGAATTAAGTCATGAAAAGTATTTATTCTTGATGCTTGCTCCTCTCACCCGTTCTTGATGATCATCGCTGCATCTTTGGTAGTTCCACCTAGAGAATGCCCAGCATCTGGGACCCAACTTGTACAAATGAAACTTGTTTGCACTTGCCTTCCAAACCAGGTACTTTTTCAATCCTGCTCTTGGCTGCAAGAAATGCTTTCTAGCTACTTAAATGTATAAACTAGAAGCCTTAGATTTAGCATCCATGCTTTTATTCCATATTTCTAAATCTGGTTAATTGCTAATTTCATCTTTGATCTCAATTGCCACCAACCAAGTTTAGGCTTTTCTACTTTTTACTGGACTATTATAATTACTTCTATACTGGATTGTTTGCCTTTATTTTTGTCTCCACTTATTTCTCACTGTCATCAGTTTCCTTTTTTATAAGGATAATTGAGTCCTGGTACTTCCCTGCTTAACACTTTTGAATTGGTTTCCCATGTGTGGGATGATTTCCAAGATCCTACCATCTTCAGAAGTTTGGCTGGTAACAGACATGTAGCAGGTCCTCACTATAGCATTACAAGCCTTTTACAAACAACTTTTCTATCCTTATCTGGGACTATTCAGCACTACACAGCAGACTTCTTGTTTCTCAAACATACCTTGCTTTTTTTTTTTTTAACTGTGTAACTTTGTTCAAGTAATTGCCTCTGGAAGCCCTCTCCTAATCTCTGGTACCTAATGGACTCCTTTCACTTAAAGGTTTACTTCTGTTGCCCTTCCCTATGCAGGTAATCATGATAAAGCAAAGTAAGTAAAGTAAGCTGGAAAGTAAAGGCAGGCTTGGTCCAAGGTTTGTAGTTTGACAATGCATGATCTGCACAAGCAATGATAGGGGTCTAACTTGAATTAGGGAGGAGGAAGTAAAAGGAAGATTCCAGAGAAGTCTGAGGCTGTTAGCATAGGCTGCTAGGTAGTGCTGCCATCCAAGATTGAGAATATAAAAGTGTATGTTGTGCTCAGTCTTTCACTGACTGAGTTTAGGTGCTCGAGATACAGGTAGGGGACAGCTACACCTGAGAATATATGGTCTGGTGGACTTTTGACCATCATGGGAAATGCTGCTGTTACTCCTCATTAGATTCCTCTATTTTGTATGAGTTCTGAGTTAAAATAAGTTTCCTTTAATCCTATCACCTACAGAATAGACCATTTTGAATAAATTTTATGTTTTTGCCTTATGACAAATAGGACCCTTAACTAAGTCAACTGTTTGCAGCTCCTAACTCTAAAAGGGGCAATTCATCTAATGCAGTAAGAAAACAGGTCTATTATTGTTTCTGGGAGATTTTGTCTTGTCATTGGGGGGTTTAATTTATCTCCATGCTGCAGGTAGGGATCCCTTCTGCTGCTTCTGACTTAAGCTAGGTCAACCCCTTTTCTCTGCCTTCATATTTTTCTCAATTATAAACTTGTTCCAATGGTTCAAGGGGATACTTAACACCAGGAGTGACCTTCCGTCCATTTTTGACATGAACCAGTTTCACATGGCTTTCCCGTCCTATCTCTCAGAAGCGATGAAGACTGAAATGCCTAGTAATGTGTTGGTGCCATGTTATTAGGGGGTCAGGACAGTCATCTTCCTAGCTAAGTCTCTCCTGGGTGGATTTCCAAAATCACAGGTAGCAGCCATGATGTGGCTCTGTGCAGAAGTGCCTAAGGCCTAAGGGACCCAGACTTATGGGAAAAAAGTCATTGGTCTTGTATCCATCCTGCATCATATCTTTTCCTACCGTACCCTTTCTGTTAAAACCTAACAAACTCCCATTTTTCTGAGGCAGCATGGAGACTAGATTACTACTTCTTATTTATTTATTTATTTTTGGCATGTAAGGCAGGCTCAGAGCGAGGAATCAATAAATCAAACACTGTATCAATTCTGACTGCACATTCAAATCACCTTGGGAGCTTTTAACAGATACTGATGCCCAGACCAGTTGCATCCAAATCTCTGGCATTAGGACCTGGGAATTTTTGTTTTCCAAAATACCTCCAGATGAGTCTAAAGTGAAGGTAGGTTGAGAAATACTGCACTAGAATCAGAATTTATTTTATTTTTTGTGTGTGGTCAAGAGTATGGTAGGGAAGTAAAGTGCATGAAATTAAACATTGTTTTAATTTGCTAGCCTGTGAATAGTTAATATTTAACCAGGTAGTCATACGTCCTTAAAGTATATGCCCTTGGCATTATGAGAGCCTTAGAAATGGAACCTACCAGGATTCCCAGGGAATACCACATTCCGTTCACCCTCATCTGCTGGTGCTGGCTTGTTCTGCATCCATTGATAAAAATGCATAAGAGGACTTTTCACCATAAACAGTTTTATCAAGTAAAACTGACAGCCCTTTAAAAATATATCATGAGCTATAACTGTAGACACTCCTCTGCCCTGTGTTCTAAAGGAAATTGGATATATTTAAACTCTTCATTCTATAAATGTAAGGGAAATATAATAAACACAATATGTGAAATATATCAACAATATGTACTTTCTGAGTGACCACAATATCTTGTGCTATGGTTCAGAAAAATCAAATCTCTTTTTCTGAAGTTGTACCCAATTAAGAGAGAAAATAAGAGATATAAATTAACAGCATTAGTGAACTAACATGCTACAAGTAATGGGCAGACTACTGGGTAAGTTAAATGGCAGAAGGTGGGCACAAGAAAAAAGGGAGATGAATTGTCAAAGACGTCTTCGTGGAAGAGCGGTATAGAGCAGAACCTTGAAGGAGGTCTAGGCTTTGGGCATGTGGCTGCTAAGGTAAAAGCTTTTTATTTGACTTGAATAACAAGTCAAAGGAAAATGAGAAATTAATACCATTGTTGTTATTTTAGTGAATGTTAGGAAGCATGAGAGGAAAGATCTGAAAGATCTCACTTTCAGTAAAGAAGTAATCTATTTTTCATTTTCACCATTGACAATTTTAAAATGCATGTACTACTCTCTTTTCTCTTTAAAGACAACCATCCAACTGAGAGTTAAACTTTGTTCCCCCACTTTTTAGAATAAATAAAACCATCACTTCCTGATGAACCATAATTCACCACATATTAAGTATTCGAGGTTAGTTATAGAAAGCTCAATAATGTGGAAAATATAAATACAATTTCCCATCTTTTCTTTCTTAATTGCTAGATAACAAGTCTCAGGCATTACTCAAAACCACAGTGGACATGGATAAGCCTAAAATAGATCTTTGTCTTTGTTAGATCACAGATTGTAATGGAGAAGGGCACAGCCAGGCAGTCTGGCCCATCACAGGTTTGTCTTGAATCAAGTCCAGTAACCTCCGGTAAAAATGACACCAAGGCACCTTCCAGTTCTATTGTTGTTGTTGTGTTACTACTTACATAACTAAGAAAGAGAATTAGTGTAAAAAAACATTTAAGAAGCACTTACTTTAGGACTGACTATGTTAATAAAGAGGCACCAACGTTTAAGGCACATCCACCTACCTGTCAGGGATGGAGCTGTATGTGAAGAGGTGGAACACACTTATAAGGAAGGGGACATGCTGAAGGGTAACATAGGAGCAGCGGTCATAGGCCAGGCAGACCTCGCCTCACCTCTGTATTTCCTGCTAGTTGGAAAACCTAGGAAAAATTACTGACATAGCCTTAGCTTCATTTGCTTATCTGAAAAATGGGGTTAAAAACAAGATTTTTAAATAAGATAGAAAAAGATAGTTTAGGTAAATCACTTAGTAAAGGAGACATTGATTTTTCTTCCTTCTGCCTGAGTCTTTTTATTTCCCCCATATTTTTTGTTGTGATGTTGAAGTACACAAAACATGAAATGTACCATCTGAGCCATCTTAAAGTGTATACGGGTCAGTGGTATTAGGTACATTCCGTGTTGGGCGACCATCACTGCCACCCAGCTCCAGAGCTCTTTCCATAGGATAAAACTGAGACTTCACACCCATTCACTCAAAACTCCCCCATCCCCCTTCCCCCAAGCCCCTGGCAACTACCATTCCACTTTGTTCTTTATAAACGTGATTACTCTAAGTACCTCGTGCAAGTGGAATCATACAGTATTTGTCTCTTGTGACCAGTTTATTTCACTGAGCCCGATGTCCTTAAGCTTCATCTGTACTGTAGCATGTGTCAGAATTTCCTTCCTTTTTAAGGCTGAATAATGTTCCATGGTATGTATATGTGCCACATTTGATTACACATTCATTCGTTGATGGACACTTGGGTTGCTTCCACATTTTAGCTATTATGAATAACTTCTCTATGAGCAAGGGTGTACAACGATCTTTTTGAGACCCTGTTTTCACTTCTTTTGGGTATTCCTAGATGTAGAATTCTAGTTTTAAATTTTTGAGGAAGAGATATGCAGTTTTTCCACAGTGGTCGTACCATTTTACGTTCTCACTAACAGTGCACAAAGATTCCAATATTTTTATATCCACACCAATGCTTGCTATTTTCTGGCTTCCTGATACTAGCAATATCAATGGGTGTGATGTAGTTGCTTGAGATTTTGAAAGTGGGTGAGATCAGTCTTAAATTAGGAGACTCAGGAGTTCAATGAGACAATGATCTAACAGAATACGCTAAGGAAGAACCAGTTTTACTTTCAATTTCCGGACACAAGTTGCATACACGATGGGTGAAGAAGGGGACAAGTTTGGGGGCTGAATTTAGTTAGGAAGTCTTCCTGGAGGAAGAGGGATTTTAATTGGGAATTCACAGATGGGAAGAATTGGTACAAATTCACAGATGGGAAGAATTGGTACAGGCAAAGATGGGAGCCTTGTATGTAAGACAGCAGGGCCCAGGCCCAGACATTAGAACAGGTTCAATCGGGTGTGAAGAATGACGAGGAGCCCGGAATGGGGCAACCTGAGGAGAAAAAGAACAAGGACACAAAGCTCAGCTGTTGAGCCTTCGTACCTGGCTAGGAGTTTGCCCTTGGGTTGCACTCTCCTGGGCAAAGACTGAGCTAAAACCTAAGCCATCTTAAGTACTTAGTTTATCAGCTGTCTTGGATTTTATGTATATGTGCATATATAAATATTAAAATATGTATAACCTAAGTTATATATCCTAAAATACATATAAATATATGATATATCGTATATATTATATACAACAGGCTATATGTATATATAGTTTGAGCAGCCAAAATTTCATCAATTACTAACAATTGTGACAACATGTACTTTCTAAGGATAAAACTCCACTTGAGACATGAGGAGTCTACTTCCATTTTTTCCTTCTACAGACTCTTACTCTCCCATCTGGGTTTTCAGCTGGATATTTTGGAATAGGACCTTGTGATTGGATCTTGATTCCGTCAAACATGATTTATCTAATGTCTTCTATGTGACAGATGTATAAACTATTTTGGGGCTATTGTTTAAAATGCTATAATTATTACTGCAGTCAGGCAATCATCACCTTTGGAAAGGAAAACAAAAACTCCTCACTGAAATTTCATTAGGCTTAATCAATGCAAAGTGAATAAAATGACCTTACATTTGGCCAGGCTGCAGTTTCATGGAGTGGCTCTTGGTCCTGGCCTGTGTGCTGGAGGGCCAGCAGCAGCACCCGCAGAAGCTCCTTTGAGGGTGACCATGAAGGAGGCTAGTGATTCTGGCTGCACAGTGAGTACTTTACTTCTGTGTTATGCTTTGCAAATTAACTTGTCTTTCTGGGAAACAAACAAGAGCATCAGCATGGAATGATGGCTAGAGACTTGGAGAGAAGCTCTGATTTACCAAAATAAATCTAGCAAGATAACCACTAAAAACCCCCATGTAAGCTCCCTTTCTCTCTCTGTCTCTCTCTTTTTGGTGTCACAAAGTGGATCTAACATGTCTAGCAGTGTTTTCAAAACTTGATGCAATGCATTGTGTATGCACTGGTTCCTGCTTAGTTTGAACTGTGCAGGTAGCTGAGCAACTGAGCCAACACCATAGGGAGGGCGAACACACACCTTGCCAGAGAAATAATGCCAGGAACAGTGCCAAAAAGCAAATCTGGGCTTTATTCCAGGGAATGATTAGTGTGGGACAGATTCTGGATGCTGGAAATCTTGGAGATGAAAATAGTTTCAAAGGTGAGAGAGAAAGGAAAAAATAAAGGGAGAGTTTAGAGACTCTTTTTCCTCAATAGACATGGAACATTCAAGGTTTATTGTCATTGGCCACTATGGAGCAGTCTATAAGGTTTTGAGATAGCCTGGTTTGAAGGTATAGAGTTCATCAGATGCTCTTATAGCTGAAAAGGGAAGGGACTCTCTTTTCCTCAGGGCAGTATTCACCAGTGGATGTTTGACAGAGGAAATGGAGCATCTAACTCAGAGTATCCTAGTGAAGTCAGGAGGAATTGAGAGTACTATAAATACTCCATAAGTGTTACTTGAATTTGAGAGGATATTGTTAGAGAAGGAAGTTCTGTAAAACAAGATACTACTTCCTGGTGGAAAATTGAACTATAGGCATGGAAAGGACTGAGATTTCCAAAATAGATAGCTTGAGGCTGAGGAAAGTGTGGACAAGAAAGCCTGAAAAGACAAGTCAAAACTGGAGGACCTGTGGGAGGAGTGTCAGGAAAGATATCTGCATAGAACCCCAGAAAGAACTGAACGTGAAGTTTCAGCATTGTCCTGTGGCCCTTTCCTTCGAACAGCCAAAGTGATGGCGAGGCTGCAGAGAACCATCTGTTCATTCCTGGTGGGCAATAGGTGTGTCATGTGGGGAATGGTTAGAGGAGAGGACTTGGGGCAAGGACCTTGAGAGTGGCCTCCACCTCTCTGAAGGAACTTCCTGGACCAGAGAGAGCATTTAGCTTTGTGAACCTTAGAAAGCCGAACCGAGACCAATGAGGAGGCACTCTGACAGTACAATGCTGGTTGGTAGGGAGTACTGGGCAGGGGTTACCCAACAAGAACTGGCTGTACTTGCTGCGTAGATGGGGAAGTGGTAGGAGAAGAGGTCATCAGACTGACAGCTGGAGCAGTGACTGTTCAGATCTTTTCCACACACTGACTTTGCTCCATGGCAGTAGGTGTTCTGGCTACTAGGGAAAGAGCAGGGGTTACCTGAAAAGCTAGACCACAGGAGAGAAGTTTCTGAGAGCTGGAATAAAAGCAGGGGCCAGGGCAACAGTGGCTCTTGAAAGGTTGGCTTGCAGAATCCAAAGCTTTTTCTACTCCAGGGTGAAGGAAGACAGACATCTGGCAGTGGAACAGATATTACAGGTCAGAGCAGAAAGGGAGTTGGGAAATAACAAACACTGGAATGAAAAGCAGTAGCAAAAGTGGTCAGGAATGGAGCAAACTCTAAGGTAGGTCCAGAGAGGGGGTCTAGGATCTATATCTGAAGGCCTTGCTTCTCCCCCGAAGTGCCACATTTGTGCTGGTCCTGGTGCCTCTTACCAAGAGGAGGAAGATTTCTAAGGGAAGCAGACTGGGCTGGGACACACGGTCCTTATCAAACTGCATGGCAGTGGAGGGGGCCCTACCCCAGCTTTAGTGCAGCAAGAACAGTTGCGAAATGGGGACAGACTCTGGAAAATTCAAGTGGGAGAGGGGTATGGTGCTGTCCCTACATGCTTTATACTGATGGATCCCCTATAAAGACTAATTCCTGGTATCTCTGAGTCATCTTCACTCTCCAAGAAGCTTCCCTGTTAAGGAAGAGGAGATTATTGTTTCCCTGGCAACCACAGAGCCTTAGAAATTCAGCAGTATGCTTTTGTGGTATCTTCATAAACACTTTGATTATATCTAGTTTCTAGGTACATTTGTGTGAGCAGTAGTAAAGTTGGCTGAATTGAATAGAATTCTTTTCTTGCCTTGTCCCCCACATAATCCTTCCTTTTTCTTTCTGTATACTAATACTTGTGAACCACAGAGCTGTTGAATCATGAGACAGAGGGTGCTGGAAAAACAAGCTTTGTTTGCTAATTAAGGTGATGTTTCTGTGCCAGACTGCTCTAGTACAATGATCACAGCTTTGGTGTCAGGTAGATGGAGTCCCAATCCTGGGTTTTCCACTCAATAACAGTGTGACTTTTCATGAATCACTGTAGGAGAACATTCTGCGTGGCATGGGCCCAGCTCCCGGTGGAAAGCAAGATCCGATGCACAGGACCCACGCTCACAGATAGGTTCTCCCATGGGGAATCAGGCCTGCATTGTACCTAAGTCACTTTGAGACTTGCTTTTGCTAAAACTCCCTCACCCTGAATTGAGGCAGCAAACATTTACTGCAAAGTAACTTCCTAAAATCCATGCTAAACCGTCAAGGACAAGTATAACCAGTTCAACTACTTTTCTCTTTTTATTTGCAAATATCCTTCTTCTGTAATGGGATTAGTGGCATCATCTCCTTTGTTTTCTGTAAAAGGTAACCACCTAAAGCGAACCCATACATAGTAAATGAGGACCATCATGTAATGTGCCCAGAAAAGAAATAAAGGCTGGTCACGGCAAGGGCCAGGGCTTTTGTTCCTCTTGAGAGAAAAGCCATGCTGTCCCTTCTCCTGCATAGGACTCGGTAGTCCGTGTGAATTTGTCTCATGTCTCATCCACAATGTGGCAGACCGCACTAAGCAGGGGCCGCGTCAAATCACGTAGCTTTCTTGAGTTTCTCTTTTTCCATCTGAAATTGGAGGTGCTGTTCCGATTTCACAGGCTGTCATGCATATTCAGGGCTATTGTCATCAAGGCCTTCAAACATCACGGAGATTTGTCCTTTGGGATGCTGACCAGAGAGTTCTCTCCCTTGGTACCCATCGGGTGCTAGATCATGCTGAACTCTGAAGTAAAACCATGTCCATTTCTCCCATCAGTGGAGTCTCTCATGCTACCAGATTCTAGCAAAAGCAGTCTAACACCCTTAAAGATGGAAAACTGAGGTCCAGAAGAGGAGATTGGCCCAGTGAGTCAGAGGGTGGGTGGACACCAGACCCCACTTCTTTTGTGTTCTGACCCTAGTCTCTTTCTGCTATGTCATGATGATGGCTCTTTAACCAAGGAAAAGGCTCTTAGCTGGAAATAAATAGTCACCAAACATTACCAAGTACCTGATTTCTATTTTGTGGTGGTGAAGAGCATGGGTTTGTGAGCCAAACTATTGGGGTTCAAATCTTAGTTCCAACATTTGTTAGATGTATGACTTAAAGCAAGTTACTCATTCTCTCTGTGCCTTAGTTTCCTCACCTGTAAAATGGGATACTAATAGTACTTGTTTATGGATATGAAACAACTTGTTATTTTATATGTATGACTATATCTGTATCTATATTATAGACAATATTTATAATCTCAGAACAATGCTTGGAACATTTTAAGCACTATATGTATAAAAACATGTACAGCTGGTATAGCCATTGTCAAAGGCAGTGACAAATAATTAGGTGATACATTCCGGTTTATGCCTATAGTCTTGGAATAATTTTGAATACTGTTCTCTTTGACTTTTAAAAATGCCTCAGTTTGGGCAATAAGTTAAATGGTCACTCTAGGTATAATGTAGGAAAAATCCACTGGTCAATGAATTCAGAGGCCTTGATCTGTCAGAAAACTTCTATGAGAATTTGGGATTTTAACCTCTTTGCATCTTAGTTTCTGTATCTTTTAAATTGATATTTAATTTCAGCCCAATTTATGTTTATGTTAACATTCAGTTTTTAGATTCCTACCATGTTTACAACATTATTCAAAACATCTAAAGGATGCAAAGATCAATAGGGCATACAAGTAGATGCTTGTGTGCACCAAACATTTTTATTTTAGTGGGATAAAAATCATAGTGGAAGATTGGTAAGATGTACCAGAAATATAAGAGGGCATCCTGCCCTCAAGAATTTCATAGTTTTGTAGCAGATTGCATTTGAGACCAAGAGTCACTTCAAGGCAAAGTGTGCTGAATAGTCAGTGAGTGGGGTAGAAAGAGATGTTCAGTCATTCAGAGTTATATACTCAAAAACAACATTCTGGAGAAGGTGGGCTTTGGGCTGGTTTTGAGAGGAGCATAATGGGAAGAACATGGATTAAACAGCGTTCAAATCCTGGTTCTATCACTAGTTGTGTGTTTTGAATACATTGTTTAACTTTGCTGGGCCTCTGGTTCCTCATCTGTCAAATGGAGACAGCCGTTCCTTCAATGACTTCAAGTGTGGGATTAGACGTATCCTGCTAGGTAATAATACATGCCGTCATTATTTTTGTGGTCAGAGAGGGGCTGAAGAGGCTTTCTAGAGTGTGGTCTGAGAGAGTATCATCACGGGCACAGGAAAGGAGAGCGTATGCTGTGACGGAGTGAGCAGTGCTTTGCGCTGGACTTGAGGGTTTATGCTGGAGGCAGTGTGAAATTTGAGTGGACTCTGATTTCACCACTTGACCCAATACATTTGCCCTCAGCAAGGAAGTTCTGACATTTTTGTAGTTCTGGTGACTTTGTCTGCTCTTGCAAATTAGATTTAACCAACCTGGAAACCCTAGGAGGTTGATAAAATTTTGTACAGAACTAGATCTGAGCTAAAAAAAATAAATAAAATAAATAAAAATCTGACTCTTGTCTGTGACATCGTAGGAGAGTGCACTGTTCAGCCAGAGGTCACACTGGTCACTGGCTGGCAAATGAATGTGACTTTTCATTTGGCACTTAGAAAGCTCGCTGAAGAACTGTCTAAAGCTGATACCATTTTTGAATTTATGAGATGGTTTACATGAATCTGCAAATTACAAAAGGAATTCTTGATGTGGTAGTGAAGAGCTAGATTAAAGCAACGGCAATAAGGCTCCACTTCTGGACTGCAGGGCAGACAGCCAGTCTGTCCTGGCACTGAGGTCTTTAAGGTGCTGATAAGGGCTGCTTTGGAGTAGCAGGTGGCCGGCCCCAATGGGCTCCCAAGTTCAGGAAGGAAACCAGGATCCAAATTTACAGAAGATGTCCCTTGTCAAGTCTCTCTGCTTCCTTTGGGAAGATTTCTCATTTCTCCCTCAGAATTTTAATACTTTCACATCGTTTTCAGTCAGTATTTTGTCTTCCTTATACTTTTATTTCTAATAAAAATAATAATTATGACTTTTAATAAATATTCATATTATTGCAGTTATACAATTTAATTCTATTATTAAATTATTAAATGAATATATTAACTTGTATTAATACACATTAATAATGGTAGTGCATATTTTCATAAATATAACATGTTAGGGAGGCAGGATACAAATAGTGATTATAATTTTATAAATGAGGGCACTGAAGTTCAAAAAGTGGAAGGGCTTGAATGCAGGCCCACGGCTAGAAACGGTAGGGTCCCAGGTGAATTGGTTGCTCACCTTGGTCAAAGGGTAATTCAGTGTGATAAGCTGTGCACAGCAAGACAGGAAATCTGAGCACTGCTTCCAACCCCACCACTTCCTAGTCCCCATTCTTTGGGCGAGGCACAGAATATCTTCAATAAAATGCTGATAACATTTGCTCTGCATACCTCACAGAAATGTTGTGAATATCATGCGAGGAAATTAATGTGGAAGCATTTCATAAGCTAAGAAGCATTATGCAAATAAATGCAAATGTAGACAATGTTCATTACTAAATTATTCACAGAATCTTATTTCATTAATACCCCTACAGCTTTGTATAGCTCTTTTGGGAATCCCGCTGCCAATCAGTGAAGGCCAGGACAATTGGGTGAGCTTGCATCTGTTATTTGCTCTACTCTGAAATATTTCTGTGTGTCAGCCTTTACATTTGAGGCAGAGACTGCAAAGATGAATAAAATGTTAACCTGCCTTTTAGGGCCTTGCTTACAGTCTGGTTGAAGGAAATAATCCTTAGACTGCAATATGTACGATACAACTTCTAATCCAAAAATTTGTGACATTTTGTGAATCATAATTAAGAGCTAAGCACTGTGCTATTTTTAGAGATACAAAGATTAATAAGGCATAGTCTTTGCACTCAATGATCTTGCTGTCTTATTGGGGACACAGATAAGTGAGCAAGGAGGGATAACAACAAGCACAAGCAAAGTGAAGATGAACCGAGCAAAGACTTCAAGTTCAGAAAGAACCTAGGTCCCAGATTCTATAAATCAATTTGCCTGCATGATAAGTGGTTGGGAAGCTCTGCAACTTCGGAATTAAAAAAAAAATGAAGTGTTGCTGTAAGGTATTAAATAAGATATACACCAACTTTTCTGGCACAGAATAAGTACTGAAAAGCAGTGATACATTCAAACAGTGATGTCTTTGACAGTGGCACTGTGTCACAGATGCTACCAAATGCCCCAAGTGGTATGTCTGGTTTATTGGTGACTGAGGACATCTCCTGACAACCCTCACACAACAGTGATTCAAGTCAGCTCCGTGCAGTGTTCTGTTCCCAGTTTTGGCTCCCAGGAACTGCATTCAGATCAGGGAAGAGATGCATTTCTTTAAGGGACATGGCTATTTTGTATTGTCTTTCTATAGTTTAGACAAAAGTCTAGTGTCCTTTGATCCCCTTGTAAAGAAGGAAGATTGCAGATCTCCCTCTTTTGTCTTTGGAGAATCTCTCCTTGGACTGGAAAGTGGGGACAGACTGTTGTTCCAGAAGCTGGCTTTAGAAAGAACAGTCTGTTAGTTACAAAGGTCCCCAGGGCATATGGATCAGCTGACCTACTGAGAATGTGGCTAAGAGAGGCTGTGTTTGTTAACACCTGCTGGATGCCTGCACACAGGAAATGCTGCAGTGTGTTATTCATGGTCTTTAAATACTCAACAATTCACTGATAAGTTTATTTGTAAGTAATATTGTTTGGTTTGGTTTTTTTTAATGTAAACAACTTTTATTTCAGCTGTTAATTTTGGGATTACAAACTACCTCAAAATTTAGCAGCTTAAAACAACAATTTTGTCTTGTTTTACATTTCTGTGGGTAGACTTGGTTCAGCTGGATGATTCTTACTCAAAGTAGCAGCCAAATACTGGCTGAGACTGGAGTTTCCTGCACCTTCAGTGGAGCTGAATGTCTCACATGGCTGGCAGTTGACACTCGGAAATGGCTCAGCTAGGACTATCTGCCAGCGTGTCAACATATGGCTCAAGACACCTGACCTCTCAGTCTCTCAGTCAAGTCTCCTGGCACTCCTTGTCAAGGTCTTTGCTCAAGTTTTTCCTGCTGCCTGGAACTGTCTTCCTCCCACTATCCTGCTTTCCTCAGTTATGGCTACTCTTCTCTCAGATCTCGGGGCATTGCTGCTTCCCCACAGAAACCTCACAGCACCTGCGTCTCTTTCACCGCACTCACGCAGTAGGACTATTACATTTGTGTGTCAGTTCTTACTGATGTTTGGTTCTCCCCATTGATGATGGGCATCTCCAACAAAGAAGATGTGATTCCAAGTTTTATTCACTACCTTCTTAAATCTCAACATAGAAAGTTGTCCGGTATATAGTCCTTTAACTGTTCAATGAGCATTTGTTCAATCACTGATTGGATATTAATTGAGTTTTTACTATGTGCTAGGCTCTCCTTATTGCCCTTAGGATGAAATACAAGTTTCTTAACCGCAGAGCAATGCCCTCCATGACCTGGCCCCTCCCTAGCACTCCAGCCGCATTTCTCGGTGCTTCTCAATTTCTTCCCTTTTCATGTTCAAGCTCTTTTCTCCAGGCATACTAAACTGTTGGCAGTTCCCAAACATGTTATACTTTCTCCTCTTGGCCTTTGCACATATTTCTTCCTATAAACTTTTCTCACTACTCCGACCAAGTTTTACAAAATTACAGAATATAGCTTTGAATTTTTTTTATGAGGCAGGTTCTTCTGAACACTCTAGAAGGATTTCATGCCCTATTGAGAGACCTATAAGGCCTTATTCTCACATATTTAGTAGTGAGACTCTTTATTGTTGATTGAAATTGAGAATACTTGGTGTCTAAATTAGACATTTTGTTAGCATGGTCTCTGTCTCATCCATCAGTGTATCCTCAGTGCACAGCATGGTGCTTGGGGTGTCGTCAGCACAGAGTAAATGCTTGCTGAGTAACTACATGAGTGGGACCTCCAGGGGGCTTGCTTTCAGGCAAAAGGGCTCTCTCAAGACTCCAGGAGCCCCCATGAAAGACACTGCCTTAGCAAGGGCCAGGGAACTAGGGATATCTATCGACTTGAATAGCTCACGTATTTACATTAAGTCCTGCTCCACTACTACGGACTTTCCAGATTGAAAGGGCTTCCTCTCCAGCAAGATTCTCTGTTGAGGCTCAGTTGCTTGAATCACTGGATAACCTAATAGAGTGTAGGTCAGAGGCATGCTTAGAATCGATCTCACACCTTCCTTGCTTCTTTTAGCCCCCTCTTTTTCCTTTTGTAAATGTGTCATTCATTGCCTAGTTTCTGTGGGGTCTTGCTTTGAACTAACTTTTCACTCCTTTATCCAGGACAAATACCCAGGGCTGTTAAACCCCAACATCCATGGTGTTAGTTATCATCCAATACTGCCACAATTGTCGTGTCTTTTTTTCTGTTTACACATGCTAATGTGTTTAGCAACGGAGTTCGTATGTATTTTGAGAATATATTGGGGATCTAAGAAATTGCAAAGATCTTTAATATCCTAAAAGGGATGATTTTTTAATGGCAGAATTCAGGTGTCACAACAAGTTTTAAAGGATGTTTCAGACTGAAGTGTCTCTGAAGTCATTTCAAGGACCAACCCTTCCTGGGAGTCTCTTTCTGGCTGTGGTAGCCATGAAGAAGTTTTGCGTAGGGTCCCTCTTAAAAAATAACTCTGCTCAGTGGTGGAATGATTAAGTGACAGCTTTCAGCTCAGGTTTTTTAGGGTCTGCCTGGGCTTTTGGTATGTATGGTCATGCTATTCTCAGACTGGATTCTGGCCAAAGTCTGAGCAAGACAGCAATAGGAGCACCTAGCCCCGTCTGCCCAGTTTGGGATTTCTCTGATAGGCAGTTTTTGTTCTGAAGCTCCCTGTTGGACTGACAAGTATCATTAGATTGGCATTTCCCCGATACCAGTTCCTGTCTAATCCTGCTTCCTCCTTTTCGCTTTCACAGATATCATTTGTCAACAAACCTTTGCACTCAACTCCATATCTACTTCCTTGAGAACTCAACCAGTGACACTGGTTACATAGAGTTAATTCCAGTATATGCAGTACGTATCTAGTTGGTATAATGGGCTATAAGGTCAGGGTAGAGAAGTATTGCTACTATCATTGCTCCCCTGACTTTGGATATTGACAGACAAAGTTGAAGTGTAGGGACTCTCTTGGGGAGAGAAGAGCATACGCACACTCAGAGCATCTCCAGTTTGACTACACTCCAGGATGCATTGTGTTTTGCAGAATTCCGAAGCTATCATGGAGATACTTGAGCCTACAAGGTAGCTTGAGGTCAGCCTTGGATATTATGCTAAGGGGTGTGGGTTTTATTTTGTAAGGAGTTACTGCATTGGAAACAAAATCATGCTTAATGCACTTTGCAGGATTATCGGGCTTGGGCCTACACAGGGATTTGTGCATTAAATCTAACTAAGCAGAAGCCAATTAATAAGGTGCTTACTATTTGGGTTTACAATAGAAATTTGATTTTTAAATAGAAGATTAAGTGGGAGGGTGAAGCACTTTCTGGCTGCAGTGTCTGCTGAGTTAATGCCCTCTGATCCTTCCATAGCCTGTCAGTTTCCTCTGCATCCCAAACCCCAAGGATCTCTAGGGATGACACAAAGGCAACATTCTCACCAAATTTATACTATGCTCTAGGTGGAGATACTCCTCGAGTCCCTTCTACTTCCTGATCTGAAGAATGTAACTGAGTAAACATCCCGAAGAAGGCCTGAAATTAGGGTTGCCAGATTCAACCACAACAAACAAACAAAAAACATAAAATATATTTATATGCATACATGTGCAACATACTTACACTAAAAAATAATCATTGTTTATCTGGAACTCAAATTTAACTAGGTGTCTGGTATTATATCTAGCAACCCTACATGAACTCTGTCCCCTCTGCTTTCACCTTGATGGTCTAGATCTAGTCTTAAAAGAAACCAGGCCCTCCAAGGCCCTTTCCTCACTTTCGGACTTCTTTCTATCTCTAGTTCATTTCCAAAGTCAGAGATGCTTCTCTACACCCGTCAGCCCCAGATCCCAAAGGACTCCACTGAAAGGTCTCTAGACCCCCTACCTCCATCTCCCCTCACACATTTTCTGGGCCACTACTGCACCTGCACTTGCCTTAGAGCATTATATCAGAGTGATTCAGAGCAGTGGGGCTGAACTTGACAGACCTGTGCTTATACCAAGTTAGGCCACTTCCTCTCCATATGATCCTGGGCAAATGAGGCAATCTCTGACTTTGAATTTCTCCATCTGTTATAGTAGTGTCAGTGCAGTATTTACTCTTAGTGTTCTTGAGAGGATAAAATGGAGTAGTCCTACCCTCCATATAGCCTTGACTGTTGTTGATGGTGTTCTAGTTATATGAGCCACTACTCTAGTTATCCTTCTTACCTCTCTGCTATAGGACAAGGCCTCAGATATAGTACAAGTCTAATGCCCATTTGTTGAGTGAGTCAGTGAATGCATGCCTCTAGGGGTTGCTTGGACCTCACTAAGAAAAATGGGTGGAACCCAGGATAGCTTGTGGGTCCGACAGGCCCAGAAGAACATACTCAAAAGGTAGAGTTAGCTAGGGGCTAAATGGGTCAGGAGGAAATAGGATAAGAAGAGAAATATTACCACAGCCGCTGGGTTTACCAAGTGGGTAGGAGGGCCTGGGTGGAAGAACCAATATAGAAGAAAGCTCTGGAACTAGGAGCGGCAATGGCCAAAGAGAAGCCAAAGCACAGCCCAGGACCGTCTGCCGTATTCTCTTGAGTCAGCACAAGTAGTACAAATAAAACAAGCCTGACTACTCACAGATGTTTAAAGGGCCACCAGACTGAGACTGGCACTCTCTTTAGTTAGCTGGGAAGTACAGTCACCCTATCTCTGGCCAGGGCACCTCTTTTCACAGAGGGAAAAGGCTTGGCTGTACTTTTCAAAGAGCTATTAAGACTTGAATGTGAATTTCTCAGACCCTCCCTTAGGAAGTGTGCCACCAGGGTTTCCCGACACAGGAAGGAGCTGTAGTGAGCTGCCCAGACGTTGGCTGGGAGAGGCTACAGCCTGGCTGGGGGACGTACTACTTCGATTACTGTTTGCTATCATCTTCCTCAATCGTTTAGCAAGCATTCATAGATTGCTTGTGTACTTCACCTTTGCAAAAATTATGAAGAGAAATTATGCATGAAATAAAAGAAGATAGTATGCACCAAACCTTTTATCTCTAATTAATCAGTTTACTTGTCTGTAAGCCAGAAGACTGAATTGATATCATTTATCTCTCTATCTTCAATGCCTAGAACTGGGAACCCACCAGAGGCCCATTAACTACTTCTTTACTAGATGAGTAAAGTACGAAATATAAAACTATCATGTGAAAAATAAGAAAATAATCAAGTCCTCTGTGATAGTTTATTCATTCAACCAATATTTTTGGAGTGCTTCTCTATGCTACCCTCTGTTTTAGCCACTGATCATATTGCCCTTCTGGCTCTCATTAGAATTAAATTTGTTTGGGATCTTGAGAATAATTCAATTTCCAACGTGGTAACACCAGGTAATTGTTAGCAGTGGGAAGAGATAAACCTGGGCTGGATTACAGCAGACTTTTTGGTACACCTGACTTGGGCTTTATGAATGATATAAGAGATGCTCATGGGTGAGCATCCTTGGCAGGGGCATCCAAGATGTAAAGGTAAAGGTAAGATATCCCATAGCACATATAAGGCACTGGGGTGACATCTGTGGATGCATGTTATTAAGGTGGGAATTTGGATCAAAATAGTTGGTTAGGGCAATATATTTAATACCAGAAAGGAGAGTTCAGACTCAATTTGTATTAGTTTGTTACGACTTTCATAACAAAAAACAACCACAGACTGGGTAGCTTAAAAAACAGGAATTTATTTTCTCACAGTTTTGAAGGCTGAAAGCCTAACATCAAGGTATCAGCAGGTTCGATTCCTTCTGAGGTCTGTTTCCTTGGCTTGCAGATGGCTGCCTTCTCGCTGTGCCCTTACACGGTCTTTCCAATGTGCACCTGCACCCCTAGTGT
Organism: Trachops cirrhosus; assembly: GCA_028533065.1. Classification (NCBI taxonomy): domain Eukaryota; kingdom Metazoa; phylum Chordata; class Mammalia; order Chiroptera; family Phyllostomidae; genus Trachops; species Trachops cirrhosus. Next base: position 141,154,562 of record CM052543.1, read on the forward strand.
TTTCCCATGTGTTCAAATTTCCTCTTCATATAAGGACAACAATCAGATTGGATCAGGACCCACCCCATGTCCTTTTTAACTAAATTATCTCTTTAAAGGCCATGGCTCCAAAAACAATCACATTCTGAGGTACTGGGGTTAGGGCTTCAACATATAAATTTTGGGAAAATACAGTTGAGCCTGAAACAACATGGTAGGTCGGAGAGATCCATCAGGAATTCTTGAGCAAGGTGGTGATATCATAAAAGTGGAATAAGGTGATTGCATCTGTTTGTGGTGCTGGTGGGAAGAGAGGGGACTGTATTTAATTATAACCTCTGAGTTTTAGCAGATTCGACTTCTGAATGTCAACATGGGCCATCATTACCTGCACAGCTATTAAAAAAGAAAATTTGCCCTCTGTGATTTATTGCTAAGCATCGCAAGCTCTGACCACATAATTTAGTCATAGTTCAAAATGCTTTTGAAAAATCAATGATTTTGTCCTTTAGCTTGCCATAGATGATAATGAATATCCTTCCTAAATTCTCAGATAACGAAAGTTTTTATTTCAGATCTCAGCAAGGGAACATAATGACTAAACAGGAACAAAAGGAATACACAAATTGGAGAATATATATTTTCAAAATTGGTAACTTCATGGGGATATGGCACTTCAGTCGGCTGTTTCTTTGTCTGATGATGATTCTTTAGCCGTATTCTGTCGGTCACTTTCAAAAGTGGAATTAATTGGGAAATTCTTCAATTGACTGACTTTTATTAGATTTACTGCCTTATTTTTTGGCACGGAGACTTACTTTTCATTCTAGTTTAGTGAAAACCCATGTTGCTAAGTGGTACAAATAAAATAAATGGTCATACTTTCTGTTCGTTAAAATAAACTTATTTGTTGAAAGCTTGTTTTAGGTACTGTGACTGATGTTGAAGATGTCAAGATGATTAAGAAATATCACTCCTTTCACAAAATTCCTAGAATAGTTCACCACTCAGATTCTGGAATTATTATGCCCTCAGCACCCAGCTTTATCCTAGTCTTCCCAAAGATCTTTGATGATAATCTCAGTGTTTCAATTTACAAATTTTTTCTTCTCTGCATTTCAAAATCTATTTTGTGCATCAAAATACACAATGGTGCTCTGTCCATTTAAATGCCAATCGTTAGTCTTTTAAAACTTCAGAACTAAATTTGAGTATTACTCGTGTACTCAACATCATCACCATTTGTTTATTGCATCTAGGCTACCCCTACATACCCCTACATTTTCACAGTTTAACTGTCTATTGTTCATATGGTTTTAAATGACTGAGTTTAACATGAGTTTTTTTCCCATTGCCTCAGATGCTGTTATTTGCAGACCCTTCAAGTGTTCTAATTTATGAAATGTTTTCCATTTCTATGCCACTGTTTTCTAGGATGTTTGATGTATCAATTGCTGAGACCAATGTGGGTGTGTGAATGCGGAGAGTCAAACAATATTTTGGTAAAACCAAAGTTTTGAAGGCTGACGGAATGCAGCCTGATGTAGAAGGGTATGTGTTTTTCTGGGTGGTCTAAAAGGAATCACCTCAAAAGACATCTGGAAAGAAAATGAATCAATGAGTTTATTGATTAGCACTTACCCATTTAAGTCAGCTGTGCTCACTAGATTTGTCTGAACTTCAATCTTTTCTCTTCCCGACAGTCAATGTGTCCCAAGCAAAGGCATAGAGAACTTATATGCTCCTCATCAGGTAGTCTGGATGATTGATAACTTCACGTATCTTGCACCCGATCAAGGCATGAAATCTTAAGATACAAACAATTGTCATTCACAGTAGGACTGCAGAAGAACCTCATTAATACATGTGTTAATTATTTTCCTTTGATATGATCACAGTCCTTACCCAGACTGTAGTTACTACATGTCAGCATTATCAGTTCTGTGGCTTCCACAGCATCATGGGCAGAAACGGGGAGAGAGCTGCAGCATTCTATGCTGACTTCCGGTCAGACACATGGTTTTTCACTCCCATGTGGGCACTTACGATCTCACTGCCATCAGGATCAAGCTCAAGAGTAGACAGCACAGGCTAGCTGCTCTAACATAAACCCCCACATCTCAGTGCTTTAACAGAGTACGTGTTTATTTCTCTTTCACACAACAGTTCAATACAGGTCTCCTCCATAGTGACTCTGGGACCCGGGGCGTTGTCATCTTGCAGTTCATCCTCCAGCAGGGACGTGGGGTTCTTTGCTGGCTTCTCATAGCCTAAACCGTTAGGGGGGAGGGCAGTTTTTCTGTTTTAATATTTCTAGTCTGTTGCTCTTGTTTTAACTTCTAAATTTTTTACAATTTCCAATCTGATACTTCTGTAAAATACAATAAGAATGTATTCTACTGTGCAAAAAAAGAAAAGAAAAAGAGGACAACAAAGAGGCAAAAAAATGAGCCTAAAATTTTTCATGTTAGGGTCAAAAAACATAAACGCACTCTGTCAAATTGCCATAGTACTTTCTAAACACACACTCTGAATTATATCCTCATTTCACCGGGAGCCAGAAACCAATAAATTGTGGACTGGTGCCTGGCCGTAGGCCACATTCGGGTGGCCCTGCTCTATGTCCCCGAAAACAGAGCAATTAGAAGAGACCTCTGCCATGCCCCATCATGACATATTTACCAGCCACTTTTCCCAGATGTCCCTTATTACTATAAATAAATTATCATTACCCTTATAAAGTGTAAAACCCTTTTGTTTGCTCAATAAAATTGTTCTAGCAATTTTACTCTCAAATTTTATTTGTTTTGTCTACTACATCAAAACAACAACAACAACAACAGTGGTACTTTTTCCACATTAAAAAATGATAAGGCTTTCCTGGACCTTATGTGTCTCTCCAGCTACTTCTCTCATGGCAAAATTCTTCCTAAGAGCTCATAGTCATAAAAAACTATGCTGTCATGGGAATGAAAGATTCTTCAACCTGTCTGAAATGCTGCTTCAGAATTAAACTTGACCTGCGTTGCTAGTGCTCGTCTATTGTAGGCAGATGAGTGCTGAGGAGTGAGTCAGTCGGTCCTCATGAATGTGTCTTTCACCAACTTGTCCACCCAATTCCCTCACCTTCCCACCAGCAATTAAGCAAGGCTGAAGTGTTTAGGTCAGTCAATGGCTGCCTGCACCACATCATTAATGGAGACAAACTGAGCTGGACCTGGCACCAGACTGGATGTCATTTAACCACTCGCATCCCCAGAGACCCAGTTAATGGCTATTTTCCACAAAGCTTTCTTTGCAGTTTCTGCCTTAATCTGAGACAGTTTCAATTAGTGTTTTAAGTGTGATTTCATTAGACAATGTCATGCACTTAATAAAATACAAGATCTATTGTAGTTATAGATTTTTCTCCTTCTGCTTTGTAATTCTCACATTATAAGGAATTATTATTTTCTGGCACGATTTGTCTTTGCCTAGTCTTGATTCTCACTGCCTCCAAATTGTTATCTTCATGCATGCAGATATTTCCTCTTTTAAGTATAATTTGGCTAAGGCGGTGTTGCCTTTGGCTCGTAAAAATGACAGAATTGTCATCTCCTGTCCTGTTTTCTGCCCTTCTTATATACAATTTCCCTCATTTTCCCAGGACACTGGATTTTCTTTGAAGTGCACTAATGTAATTTATTCTGCTTTTTTTTTTTTACATTATCTATTTGTTTGATGAAGGAGTCATTTCTCTGTTTTGCTGCCTTTCCACCCCCACCAAGAAGTATTTTCTTTTGCCTTCCCAGGATCTCAAGTGAGTCTCACTCAATGCTGTGAGCATAGCATATATGATTTCCACATACCATTCTTACAAATTTTGATTTTTTTGTGGATGTTGGAGTGGGGAGAGGTGGTGATTTAGAGGCTGGAAGTCACTATAATCATCTTAATCTTTTCTTTTCTGAAGATTTGTCAACAGATACCCAAAGGGGACTAGGGTACTTCTCTCCTTGGCCAAAAGTAAGGTGAGCAAATAGTTCCAGTCATGTTGGCCAAGGAGGAATTTGGCCTTTCTGAGTATTTGCCTTGAGCCTGAGGCCACAGGGATAAGTCTGAGAGAACAAAGATAAGAGCTATTCCTCAGCTTTCCTAGAGTAGTAGTGTGACCAACTTAATCTTGGTTTTCCTAATGTAGTGTCTTGGGAAACCCCTCAGTCCCAAGTGAATCTGGACAGTTGGCTACCCTGTAGGGCATAAACGCCTCTCGTTTGATAAGGATGACCAGTGATCTGTCCTGGCAGGATGCTTTCAGGGATACGTTTCTTCTTTGTCCAACTCAAGGAATACAAATGTCTTCAATTTGTGTATGTGTATATATAGAGGGTGGGTGGCTATAGGACAATGGGAGAGGGTGAGAGGTTGAGGAGCAAGGAGGGGTAAACAATCCTCATAACATGAACAGCACAGGGATATGGGAACTTCTCTGTTCTCACCATCATCATAATGGGGTCCCCGGTCACTGCAGATTTAGCATCAGGTATTTAGTGTGCAGCACCTCATTGCAAACCTCACTTGTCGTCTGTTGTCCATGTTTCTATGTGAAATTTCAAGATTCCTTTGCGCTGGGCCAAGCAAAAGTGGTTAGGGAGTCCTTCCTTCCTCCTCAGATTCTTCCACCTCAGGGAATTATCAGGGAGAAAACTTCTACATCTCTCTCCGCCATGGAGTGGCTCTTCCCCAAAGTGGGAAAGTAATGGCTACTATGGTTATGGAGAAGCTACCATTGATTGGGCCACATTTTAAATCACAGAGTTACCTTTTAAAGTTAATTATCTCCAAGTTAATTTCTCCCTCTCAATGCCTTCCTCATGAAGCTTTAAGAGGGCTGAAGGCTATCTTCAGTGTCTCCCAGCTGGTTGCCAACTTCTCTGCTTGCAAGTGAGTAAGCACATGAAAAAGGGACTTACTGTTCTAAGTAATTCTCCCCTCAGGGTAGATTCTAAACTCTTTATGGAATAGTGTCCTGATTGTAGCTATAGGTTCAAGTTATGTTTTCTAGTTCAACTTTTCTCAGAGACTACACCTATTGAAATTATTGGATGTCGGAGGCCGCTAATACGGTTGATCCCAGTTAAGGAGCAGCAACAAAGGCAGGCAGCCTCAGCCAGGAGAAAAAGGCAGGTACTTGTAAGAGGTTTTCACTTGCTGTATTTTATTATTCCTTCAACCTAGAGGCAACCTAGTTTATCATTAATTTATTTACCATCTGGCAATCATTTCTCTATTTACCATCTCTGTAGTTTTGCCTTTTCTAGAATGTCATATGGTTGGAATCATATATTATGTATCCTTGTCAAATTGCCTTCTTTCTCTTAGAAATATGCACTTAAGATTCATCTATGTTTTTTCATAGCTTCATAGCTCTTTTATTCCTATCACTGAATAGGATTCTATGGATGTACCATGGTTTGTTTATTCATTTATCTATTGAAAGGCATCTTGGTTGCTTCCAGTTTTTGGTTATTAGGAATAAAGCCACTACAAATATTTGTGTGTGTTTTTTGTGAACTTAAGTTTTAAAATCAGTTGGGAAAATACCTGGGAGCATGATTACTTGATAGTATGGTAAGACTGTACTTACTTTTATAAGAAACTGCAAAGTTGTCTTCCAAAATAGTTGTTTCATTTTGCATTCCCACAAGCAATAAATGAGATTTTCTTTTTTTTACATCTTTGCATATTTGAAGTCTCACCATTCAAATAGATGTGTAGCAGGGTTTTTAGTAAAGAAAAACACATGTACAATTTTCAATTGCTCAGTGAGCCTTTGCTCTACATATTTTTCACAATAGAGACCTAAAAGACTCTATTTGCATATGTGCAGCCATGGATACACCCAGACTTGAGGAAGTCACTTCTTGGACTGGCCCAAGTCCTCTATATAAAATGGAAAAATCCAGCTCCTTTCTCCTCAACTGCAGGCTAGAGGTTAAAGATCCTAGTGCCTATTAGAACCTGATGCTATATTCTTCAATGAAGTGGGCCCCATAGAAGTCAATAGTGGTGGGTACTGTGGCAAACTGGGAGTTTCGCATCTTGTCCAAATTTAGAGTAACTAAATTTTCCTGTCCCAACTGCTTGTTGCCACAGGTAATCAGACATAGTGTGACCACACCTAATTTTTTAAAGATACTTAGAGATCTGGATTTTATATGAAGTCTCCTGATTTTTAAACATAACATCTAATTAAAATGCTCTCAAAGTACTCTTCAGGGCAACAAACACAGAGGCTGTCACCACTGATTGGAACGTTTATAGATAAAGAGTAGCTTATTCTAGGAAACCTTCTTAAAGGGTTTTTAATCTGAGCAATTTCATGGTTTGAATTATACTTTAAAACAAAACACTCCTGAAAATGTGTTGGAGAGATGCAGTGGATATTGTTAAGAAAAGCATGAGAGTGGTACAGGCGAGAGACTATGCCACTTAGACTCTGCCACTTAGCTGGATGGAATTGGGCAATCGGTGGAAAATATGAGAAGTAGATTTAACTTCATTTGATGATGGTTTGGTTAAGGGTACATTGGAGTACAGGAAGAATATGGATCAAAACTCATGCTACATGCTTCTGTAATTAACTTAGAGGCTTGATATGGTGTTTACTGAGACAGAGAAAACTGGAAGAGAAGCCAGAGAAAATATTACTTAGGTGGAAGAGAAAACAAGGTATGTGGTATTTTTATATTCATTTTACAGGTTAAAAAAACTGAGATCCTGAGCTCTGAAGTAGCTTGCTCAAAGATCACACAAAATATATTGCAGAGCTGGAGATCAGGCCAAGGACTTCTGATTTCTAACTTAGAATCATTAACACTACTTCATGATTCCTAATGTGTTTTCATTGTTTTTGACCTGAAGTGAAACTCAGAAGGAGGAGTCAAATGATGTCCTTTAGATGCAGACTTTAGATGTAGAAAGGTGTCCCACTGACTTCTGATGACCTTTAACATGGAGAAGCGATGAAAAGTCACAGGTATTTACACACAGCCAAAGACAGAGAAGAAACTAATATTGATTGAGTGAAGAATTACAGGTTTGTAAACATTGCATTACACTGTGAAGAAGGAAAGAAAAGAAAGAGAAGGTGATAAGAAAATAATTGCACAGGATATTAAACTATAGTGCAAGACAACTACAAGTTATGTTTTGATTTATCTCTTCTAATTAACATCTAAGAAGTTTGAGAGATTAACATTGAAATTCTTCTATGCTGTTTGGCTTCTACATTACTAAATTATAATTTAAAATTTGCTCCCATGAGGGGAATGGGGACCAGTAGACACAAAGCTGTGCTATTCAAGGCAGGGATTTCCAAAGCAGCTAAACGAAAGAAGGAAGTGAAGTGGCCTAGAGCTCTAATTACAGCAATGTGTTTTTTGTCTGGTATCTGCCCTGGGACCTGGAAGCCACCTGGGTTCTCTAAAGTGAGGGCCTCAGGCCTTGGAGTGTTTCTGTGCCCCTGAGAAGAGTAGTAATCCTAGACAATTATATAAGCACATGAGTATAATTGTTAATTTGTACCTTAACTGGAATTACCTAGTTAATAAAGAAGTAGGAGAGTGCTTCAGTGGGTAGAGAGGGAGGAACATGATCCTCTTTGTTCAGAAAAACACTTTGATTTGCTATTTGAGGATGGGAGATGAGACCCTAGAACCATGAATTGGTTGGTGTTCAGAAATTGTATAGATAGATGCATCAGTTTACTTAGGAATAAATAGAAATGAGTGTCTGCAGCCCAGAAACAGAGAGAGGGAGAGAGCATTGGTATCTAATATGATAGAAATAATGGAGAGATATTTAAAGAAAAATACCTTATATTTAATTTTGTTTTATTATGACCATGTAAACCAACCTTTCCTGTATCATCTCCTCGATGTTGAGTGAAATCTGCTGCGGAACTGTATCAGTTTCCCAGGGCCTCCATAACAAAGCACAACAGCATCGCGGGTTGGGGGTGGTGCTTAAACACAGAAATTCATTGTCTCACATTTCTGGATGCTAGAAGTTCTTGATCTAGAAGTCAAGGTGTTGGCAGGGTTGGTTTCTTGGGGGTGCTGTGAAGTGGAGTCTCTTCTGTACCTCTTTCCTGGTTTCTGGGAACCTCAGGCACTCCTCGGTTTGTAGATGGTGATCTCCCTGTGTTCCCACATCCTCTTACCTCTCTATGTCTCTGTCTCTGTGTCCAAATGTCTCATTTTTATAAGGACACAGTCATATTGGATTATGGCCCACCCTAAAGACCTCATCTCAACGTGACCACTGCAAAGATTATATTTTTAAATAAGGTCATGTTTACAAGTACTAGAGATTAGGATTCTAACATTTTTTGAGGGAAGGGACACAATTCAACCTATAACAACAACAAAAGTCTGTTTTGGGTTATGCATGCATGCATCCATCCATCCATTCATTTGGAGAGGGATGACAAGATTGGGATATCAAGGAAAGGGGATGCATTTTACATCAGAGTAAACATAGTGAAGAAAGATAGCACTGAGAGGATGAAGCTATGATTAAAAAAAGAAAAGAAAAATAATAAAAACAAACTCAACCAATATAATAGAGACCATAGCTCAGATCAAGAGATGAATCATATGCCAACTGCCCTCTCCTTTATCCTCAAGTCTATTACTGGAAAGAATGTTTGGGTTTGAGCCTAATTCATAAGATAAGGCATATCAAATAACACTTGGGTTATAATTTTTGTCATTGTGAGATTTTACTTTTATACAATACCTAACTCTATTTTACCCAAAATTCTTACCCTAGGAAGAGCCAGAACATTTTCTTATAATAGCTGCCAAAGAGTTTAATGGTGCAGGGAAAGATAAATTAAATAACTTGGACTGTATTTGTCCTTGGAATACCACCCCTGAAGAAAACCATGTGCTACAGTGAGAAGAGCTCAGGTATAGAGCAGTGAGACAGACTTGAACTTAAATCCTGTCCCTCCTGGGCCACTTATGTAACCTAGTCAAGTGTCACTTTCTTCATTTAACAAGAATACATGTAAAACTCATGGAAGGTACTCAATTATCACTTATTGTTATCATTCCATTGTGCCTAGCAGAGTGCCCTGAACATAATGAGAGCTCATTATGAGTTTTCAATAATGGCATACTGTAATGACATCCTTGAACAAGATACACTTATCCCTTAGTATGTATTTGCTTTGACTTGTGTCTGAAGTCTAGTTCAAGCATTACTATCATCAGGGGTCGTGTTATTTCCTCCTTATCCTTTTAGGGCTCGATAGCATAGTGGTTGAGAGTACAGGCTCTGGTGTTAGCTTGCCTGGACTCGATTCCTGGGTCTGCCACTTACAACCTAGTTATCTTGGTCAGGAATCTCAGCCTCTCTTTGTCTCATTTTTTGTATCCATACAATGAATCTTCTAAAAAGACCAAAAGGGTATATATGTGAAACATTGGAAGAGTAGGAAATACTCAATAAATGTTAGTATTATTGTTATATATTTTTTATGTACTATTCATCCGAGCGACACAACTCCTCTAACTTTAAAGCAGAGGAGTGCTAGAGAGGACATGAACATTTGCATCCTCCGACACTGTGTTTAAAGATCTACTAGACTGATCTGAAACTACCTCCCGCGTACAGAGTCAAGGAGGATTCTGATGAGGACAACTGCTCAGGGTCCTGGCCCATGGAAAACCACCACACTCCTGCCTTGTTCATGGACTAAGAGCTTTCCAAAGGCCAGGGCTAAGCCGATGTGTCCCATCATTCCCCAGCATGCATTCTAAAGCTGTGTTCATTGAATAATCATCCATCCATTCATTCATTCATTAATCAAAAGTTATTGAGCACTGACTTTAACAGGCAGCAAGTGTGCAGTTGATGAATTTGAGAAGCCATATCTGAGAAGGGTAAGAACCAAGTGGTAGGGTCAGAGTCTCACTGATGTCCTTTTTCATACAATGACAGTGCATAGAGTGGAGGTGATTATAGGAAATGCAGCATCCTGAAGAAACCACATGCAGATTCATAAGAGAATTCTGGGCAGCTGAGTTTCTGTTTGGTTCGGGGTCAGGCATAGGTCATTGATAATGTTTTCCTGAGCCTTGCCTTCTTCTCACACAGACCACTTTCTCTCTTGTTTTATTAAAGATAGGACATATGCCAAAAAGGGAAGCAAGGTTTAAGTACAGCTTAGAATAGAAAGTAAGATCTATAATTGGCTGAAGTCCACTCTCACTGATCTTCCTTTGGGTGCTACTCTCATTGGCTGAGCTCCTGGCTGCCAGGGCCTCAAGGTCACCACTCCCAGTCCCAACACTTGTTTATTCTCTGAATGTGCAATAATAGAATCGTGCACATGCTCTTCCTTCCATCCCACCCACCTATGTTTTGGTGTCCTCTGTTAATATTTTTGATGCCTTCTTCTTTAAAAAACAAATGTCCTGAAATGTAGATTACCTAAGGAAAAAAAAACCCTCAAACCTGTAATTCCAAACCTGTATGAGTACTTTGCTGACTTCATGATGAATGAAGCACTCTCACGCTCACTGTTTTATTTATGCACACGATAGCACTGTAATGCAGGTAGGGATTTTGCATTTATTCCCATGGAGCATGCTGTGGTCAAGCACTGCTCTGTGTAGAAACAGTCTTGTACTATTCGGATAACATTATATTCAGAGGTGTAGGCATGATGAATGGTAGAATCATGATTTGAAACATATTTCATGCTTTCCTATCCCACTTTCTTGCTACTACTCCAAGTGCTTGTTAGAATTTTGTTAAAAGCCAGAGAGATGAATGCACACCCTTGATGGACCCATTGATTTAATAGGCCCAATGAGAACATAGCATCCTGAAGAGGGCTAGGCAGTCCTAGAAAATATTTCTGTTACCTCCCCACTTAAAGGCACCCGTTTGAAATTCCTTTTTTATCACTACTGTACAAACTGTGGAGCTTCTGTTGCTTCTCTCGCCTAAGGATATCATCCTTTTGTGTTTCCCAGCTTATACTCTCTGAGCTCCTCATATCTTCTGACATTGATTTTTTTTACATATGAGAGGGAAAGAATATAACCAGAATAAATTTCCTCTCTCCCTCTTCCAAATACAATAGCACCTCCTTTATGAGCCTATTATGATCCGCATTGTAACTCACACAAGTCTCTCCCAACTTAAACACTTCTCCTCTTAAATCCTATCTGTTCCTCCAGATACCACTGTATCTCTTTCATCCCCATTGCAATTCAGCTTCTGGTGGGAACTATACCTCCTTCCTCAATGACTCATCCCTTGACTTTGTGGTCTGAATTTGACCCCCAATATTTCAACTCCAGCAGTTTTTTGAGATCATCACTGATCTCCGTGTTGATCGATACAGTGTGTACTTTCTAGTGCTGATATTATCTGATCCCCCTGTAGCATCTGACCATGAACTAAGCTTCCGTTTGTCACATCCCCACAGGCGTCTTCAGCTCCTCATACAGTACTTTATAAATAGTTATGTGCCAGGTGCTATTCTTAAAACCATACATTTTATCATTATTTTTATATCTTAATCTATAAAAACAAAGTGGCTGATTATGGAGGTACTCATGGAATTCCGAAGGGAAATATCAGATGAATAAAATGATAAAATCAAGATTTTTGTGGTTGTTTTGTTTATAGAAGCTGAACATTTATATATTGACAGTGGGAATCTTCCATGGCCTTTGTTAGGAAAACAACAGAGTCTACTTAATCACTAAATGGAAGGTTCCTGATGACAGGAAACTTTACACTTCTCTCTAGATTTTTAGCTTGAATATTCATAAACCCAGCAAGATGATTTTTATGCTAGAATGAGAATGGTCACTATATGATCTAAGATTGTCAGAAGAACATTTTAGATCACAGAATAACTTAAAGATTTGGGGTGTCACAATTTCCCATTATTTGGGAGAATGTGGTATTTGGGAAATTACCTGTTTATAAAGAAACATACAGTTGTACATTCCTCATATTATAAATTCAAAGAGCAGTTTATAAAACCTACACGACATTAAAAAATGAAGAATGTTAGATTTGTATTTTAGATAGCCTCTATTTTGTCTTTTTCAATCTGGAAATAAAAACAATCGAAGTGTAGATTTATGAAGTTATTTGTGCACAGCCAGATAGAACATGAGCGGCAGGGTTGGCCCTCAAAGTTCAGCGTTGCTCCGTGAAAGCAGACTGAGCTTCCCATTTGGGTAAATGACCCCCCTCTGTGCTCTCACAGCATGTGTCACAGTGACTTCTAATCATCCAATTGCTTTCTAGTCTTCTCTGTTAATCTGAAGTCTCTATTAAATGGTCTCTGAAAGTAGACCTGTGTCTGATTTCTGTCTGTATCCAAAGCATCTAACACAATAAAGAAACTGTTATGGAGTAGATGTGTATAGTATAGTGTTTACTCTGTTAGGTGCTTAGTGTATAATGATGTAAAAAAAGATTTAGGTATTGAGTAGATCCTCCCACCTTCAATGCCTTATTTAATTGATTGATTCCACAAGTATTTTTTGAACATCTATCGTAGGGGGCATTAGGTTAGGAGTTAGATGTTTAATGGTGAACAAGCCAGAAATGATGTCTACCCACATGGAACTCAACATGTGCAAAGAGAGAGATGCTAAACAAATAAAGCCTTAATAAATACCTAATTCTAATGAGCAATAAGTTCTAAGAAACAAAAGAACACAGGAAGTTATAAAAGAGAGGATATCAGAGTTGGGGTATGCGATTTACCTGGCGGGGCGGGGGGAGCTCACGATAGGCTTCTCTCCGAGGAAAGGACACTTGAGCCGAAGTCTGAGTAATGAGGGAGAGGTGACAAGGTGTCAGTGAGAACAGCCCTAGGAGGTCGTAACAGTATGTGAGGTGGCCCTGAAACAGAGAGGAACATGATGGAATGGAGTGACCCGGTGACACACCACTGAGCAGAAAGGAGAGAGGCGCCAGGCAGGGGCCAGATCATGACAGTGCATGACAAGGAATTGGGATTTTATTCAAAGTGCAGCCTGATTTTTAAAAATAACCTTTTTATTTTAGAGCAGTTTTATTTATTTGTTTTTATTGTTGTTAAACTATATGGATATCTGATTCCTAAAAGTCCATATGTTATTTAGATTTTCCAAGTTTTTCTCTAATGTTCTTTTTCTGTTTTATTATCCCATCAGGATACCACATTAGATTTAGTCATCATGTCTTCTTAGGCCCCTCTTGGTTCTGACAGTTTTTCAGACTTGCGTTTGATTTATATCTTGACCCCAAAACCTAGCATAAGATACTAGGACTCAATAGTTTTGTTTAGCATAAGAACACTGGCATTAATATCTATCTCTGTCTCTCTCTCTGTCTCTCTGTCTCTCTTTGTCTCTGTCTCTATCTCCACCCACCAAACTGTGTATATACAATGGCGTGCAGTTAAGATTTCCCTGCATATTTTTTATTCATTAATATGAAGTACTGACGATCCTGGACACAGACCCATACCCACTGCTCTGTTGATTGTCGTGCACTGACTGCCCAGGGCTGCCTTTCAGAAGCTCTTTATGGAAGCTTTCATTTATGTAGACATATAGATAAATAATAAATAGTTTTGAATTTCATAAAAACTCTATTTAATTTTGACCTTAGTGCCAGGAATACTTTGGATGCCATGACAGACATATCAATTGAATTGCCCTTCTCTCTTGCTCTGGCTCTTATCTCTGTTCCTTCATGTCTACAGTCTCCTGTTCGCTCCCGTTTTCCTCTTATTTGCAGGAGCTGATAAACAGTTAGGCGAGGGCTTCATTTAACTTTGACCCATGATGAATTACTCTTCTTCAAGATCTTCAGTGCAGGAAACTTAAGAACCTTCTACCTTCTTTTCCAAAGAGAGCAGTGAACCCAGAAGCGCCCTCGCATCTTCTCCCCACCTGAGTGCCCCAGCTCCTCGAGCGTCCATCTGAGAAGGCAGGCAGATAGACCAGGCCTTGCTTTTGGTTCTCCAGTCCTCCTTTGCATTCCACACAACAAGAGATTCCAGCTCCTCGAGCGGCAAACAAATTTCTCTCTAACTACTCAGTTTGGCAGCCAAAATAAGTTTTCTTACTCCTTTTGATTTTGATTACAAATGTAACACCCCTTTCTTTCCTTACTCACCTCCAACTTGCTTGACAGTCTTCCCTTCACACCAAGGAGCATCAGTGATGGTGAGCTCTGTGAGGGCAGGGCGGGGAGTGTTCTCATCTCTGTGACTGTGCTGCCTGCAGGGTCTTGCCAATCAGCCCACAGTTA
>CM052543.1:141169365-141191640 GCA_028533065.1 Trachops cirrhosus
TAAAGTTTCAGAAGGTTGTAGAATATGAGGAGCTGAGAGGGTGTGAGCAAAACATGTGCTGTGGGATGTGATCCAATCTCTCAGCCATGCAAATTTTCCTGAATGTACCCAAATTCATGAACTACTGAGTATGATTAGATTTCTTACAGAGAAATACAAAGGCATGTGTTCAGTCTAGGTTTTAACATGTGACAGAACCTTGGTAACACTCTAAAGGCAGAGAGGAGTATATAGGAGGAAGTAAGGCATGAAACCTGGATAGGACTTCAAATTGCCACAGTCCCAGAACTGGTATTTGAACCTTGTTCAACCAGACCTCTGTATCAGCCTGCTTTTTCGGGGCGATCTGGAAAAGCAATCTGGCCCATGTTTCGTGCTTCGGGTGGGTTTACTATGGCTCTGTGCCACCCAGTTTCTTTCTGTCACCTGAGCTGAGGGAGCAGCCCCCATCTAGTGCATGCTGTTCTTGTGGGAAAAGAAAAAGAGTGGTTTCAGGATTACATGACGGCTCTTAAAGTTTCTGCAGAGAAATGTTACTTCCGCTCACATTCCGGTGACCAAACGAGCCACAGAGCAAGCCTAATGTCACTGTGTCAGAAGTGTATGATCTTACCAAAAAGGGCGATGAGTAATTTAGGACGCTAACCAAGCTTCCACAATATCTAAGGACTGGGAGACACAAGCCAACATCAAGATTACATGAAGGTGTAAGTGAAGTTGTCTATGGAGAGCTAAGATTTATCCAGACCTCAAAAGTTTATGGAGTGTGGGGTTCATGGAAAATGGTGTAGCAATAAAGGATGCCGATGAAGGGAAGACTGGGACCAACTTTTTATAAGTTTCAAGTACCATGGGGAGAAATGTGCATTTTATTTGTAGAAGGTGAGAGGTTATTATTTATTTTTATGCAGATAGATAATGAGTGAGATGAGAAATATATATTTAAAAAATCAGATGGAAATGGGTAGAAAAGTTCAGGAGAGTAATGGCAAAGTCAATGCAAATGAACAAAATAAGGAATGATCAAAATTTTCAGAGATCTATTTGGCAGGACCTGGCTACAGGTTTGTTGTCATTGAGCTGAGAAGAATTTTATTGTTAACACATGTTTATTAATGTAAGATTTACAAAGGATATTAATAGAGTAAATAATATAATAACAAGGTTTACCAGGCTTCCTTAGAAGAGAATCCTATTTAAAAACATTCTGAAGTAATGGTGACCTTGAAAGGCAAATCACACTCACAGACAAGGTAAGGATTCTGCTGGTTCCCACTGATTCGGCTGTAGCAGCTATCCATGCTCTGTGTGCATTCTGATTGGCCCCTTTGGATTGGTTGGAATCTATGACCTACAGGCTAAGAAAAACTCAAATATCATCCTGGCCCACAAGGACACTTTATTTACCCCTTTATTCTTCTAGTCTACATGATATCACTGAGTGAGGATGGAAATGGTCATCCAAATTTACTGATTCCATCCCCTTCTCCACAACACAGGGGTATGTGCTTTGTGCACTTACGAAGACCTCATGAGAGAACAGATAAACCCATATCTGAACAGTATTCCTTGATAGATGGCCTCCTCATTTATCCATCAGGAGATGAATAAAGTTCCACCCTGATTCCCACCATAACTCATCCTCTTCATGAGTCTTGGCTGTGGTCAAATATTCTCAGTTCCCTACTGCAGCGCTAACATCTCTCATCTTCCTGGTACCTACTCTCTTCCAGATTGATTTGGCTAGAGGCTTACTTTCCATTGGCCAAGAATCAACAGAGTTCATACATTATTACAAATTATAAATGCTGCTTATTTAAACTTTGTTTATATATAAGCGCTGGAGTCAAAAAATATTTCTCTGATATTCCCAGAGGGAGAGAAATGACTATTTTTCTTCTTTCTTTTTGAGATCAGGGAGTTTCCTCTTGTCCCTATTGGGTTTTTTTCTTCACACACCATCCTTTAACTTTATCTTTTTCTCTATCACACACTGAATTACAATCATGTTGTATTAATGAGGTACAAATAATATTTAATCACATAGTATTCTTATCCATCAAATATATCAGGTCCCCTAAAACTTCTTATTACCTAGCTGTTTATTATTCTAATTTCAGTTAGGTTTTGTTATTTTCTGAAGTACTTTTTCAGGCATTTTATTCTCTGTCCATTTCTGATATGTTGGTATTTCTTAGAATACTTGGTTTCCCCCCCATCCCCAACTCATTTTGCTTGATCTAGTTCATCAACCACTTAGGTTTTTGAGAAAGACTGGAATTGTCCTTCTAAGTCTAATAAGAAGACATGAAAACTTGCTCTTCGTTTTGTTGATGAGCAGCAAAACTAGCACCTAGAGGAACTGGAGGACTTTAGGGTAGGATAAAGAAGCAAATGATGCTTCTTGTCATGGCCACTCATAGTCCCATTTTCTGTCCGGTGTGGAATTTCTTCAGGTCTTCTCCAAGCTTAGTTGGAACTTTTTCTACTTATTTATGACCTAGTCCCTGGGAACTGAAATGCATGTGTGTATGTGTGTGGGAGAGTGAGATAGAGCCTATGTTTCTGTCTCTTTGCTTTTTTATTATTTTTTGCTTTGGGTGCTGGTTGTAGATCACCCAGCAGAACTATCATCATCTACATTTCACTCACTAGTATTTGACGAGTGACCCCAGGGCCAGAGCATGGCAGGCCCCAATTGAACAGGGACAATACACCAAATCTTCCAGAATATTTCTCTGGGTTTCCCAAATTGCAAAACTCAGGTTTACCTGCCACCTGGCCCAGAGAAATCCAGCTTTAATTCTTTTCAGGGACTTTGTTCCAGAAGTGTTGCCAGAGATTACTAAAAATTAGTCTAAGGACCTATTTATAGCTGATCAGATAATTAGGTCTAAATTGGGAATGTCTTTCTTAAAGTAGTCACATATTTGAATTATTGCTGTAGTTATTCTGGGCATTGTTAAATAGAACACCTCTTTCTTTTAAAACAAAATTAAAGTTTGCTGTAGTCACAAGGGATTGTTAACTCAAATAATCTAAAGGAAAGCAAATATTTAAATCTTCAGAGCTAATCTTAATTCCCTAACAACTGTGAGTTCTTTGTCTCCAGCATATATATGCCTCCTGGACTCTATATATGTTACTGGGTTGCTTCTGGGCTTTAAAAAAATTACTCCATGGAACACTGAAACCGAACACAAATAATCTATCATAATTTCTCCCAGTTCTTACTTTATGTTCCGTATCTTAGTGAGTGTTGCCACCATTCATTAACTCTAGATTGAAGTCAAGATCAAGGTTGTAATCATTAATTAATACCTTCTTCCTCACTTCTCTGTTTTCAAGCTCAGTCCATATTTCATTCAAACATATGAATTCACACTCTTCACTATCCTCACTATCATGCTACAGGGAAATTCATTTGAACTTGTCCAACTTACTCTAATACTTAATAGACTGTTTTTAACTTCTAATTATGTTCTATTTATAATGTTCTGCATTGCCTGTGCTATTCTTTTACGTCCAAACATACAAAGCATTTTTTTTTAATGTACGTGTCACATTCCTTACCTTGTGGTATCCCCTCCATGTTAATGCTGGTACTAGAACTATAAATGTATCAATTACAAGGTGAAGTTCCTTTTAAGGGGTCTGTGGCATTTTTTCTTCTTTACACATTACCACATGTCCCCTCATATCAAGGCTGCAGTTGGCCCATTGGTTAATTAAAGTTGTGAAACTCTAAAGCAGCATAGTGCAGTACTGCTGTGCTTTAAGGGCTAGAAAAACTTCAAGCGGGATCAGAAGCAGCCAAGCTTAACTTTCACTGAGGCTGCTGCCACTCCTGTGGGTATAACGTGTCTGTTCATCAAAAGACATTTTTTTCCCCACCTCAGTGTACTTACAATGCGGTTTTATTAGAATGAATAGCTCTCTCCTTGTAAATGGATTTGGTTGGAAATCCAATTTCTTTCAGGGCCAGTGGGAGAAATTGAAGGGCCATAAATATTCCTCCTCTAAACTGTTTATACATAAAATGGTATTGTTTCAAAGGCCCCACAAATATCTTGCTATATAGCCTTAATTCTGTACAAGTCTCAGGCAATCTTCCTTTCTTTGATGAAAACAGATTTCACTGTTGTGTCTTAGTCATGGGTTATGCTCACAGGAGCCTTAATAGATAGCAATGTCTATAAGAATAAGGGCGGTCACCAGGGCATCAACCCCAACTCCTAGCCTTTCTTCCGAAGTTGGGAAAGAAAACTCAGCATCAGGCTCCCCTCCTTGTTTGACCTGGTGCTGGCCTGAGAAGACCTGGATAGAACCGGCTAAGCCCTCTCCCTCCAATTTGTGTGAATTTGACTAAGGCCCCTGTGACCACTTGAGTGTTATTTTTTCTTCTGTTAAATGAAAATAGTTTTTTTCTATGCATTCTTCACATGATTGATATAGGCACAAATTTCACCCTGTTTTCAAAATTAGTACTTATGCATTCTATAAGATAATCAGTTTCATGGAACTTGATCTTACCCTTCCTTGAAAATGATTTACTGGCCTTGCCTGTGATAGACACCCAATTAAGTTTAATTGACCCATAAAGAATTCCAAAGTAAGATATCCAGTTAAATTATAGTGTGATGAATTTAGTTAGGTTTCATTCTGCCAGACATAAATATTCAAAAGTGAGTATAAGACATTGAATGAATACCAGCTCTCTGAAATAAGAATCAGAATTTTGATATGCTAATTCTTAGGCCAAATGTGTAGAATAAAGTAATTATGGAAAAAAAAATACCTCAGAGTGCTGCAGTACTCTAGTAAGACCAATTATCTAGCCAAATTTTTTTATATCTACTTGTTTATTTTACATTTTCTCTGTAAATTAAGAGACGTGGTTTCTGACTCCTGACTAGACTCTGACTGAATATATACACATACACACGCATATAAATACACATAAGATCACTGAGTACTTACTGATTTTAAGCCTGTTTAACTGCTTTAGTAATATAGCATGATTGTTTTTAAAGGTAAAATTTTTTTTGTTTTGCATTTGAGAAAAGGGCAGAAGGCTCACACTGAAATCTTAATATTTGCTAATCATTTCCCATTGTATATCCAGATTTTTTTATAAGTGACAAGGCATATAATTACAGGAAATAGAATGCCTTCCAAATCCTGAAGTTCAGAAAGATTCTGTGTTATTAAGAAAAACTAAGTTGGCATCAAGCTTTCAGAGTGTGAGCCATTAGCTTATTGCTTCATCAACTAAAAAAGGATCACATTTCAGCTAAACAGAGTAAGTGAATAAAAATAACCATGTATTCACTATTACATAATGATTATATCATGAGTTTACTTGAAATGCCCAAGATTCTTGATTTGGCACTCAAATGGATGACTGACTCGACTTCCCCCCACTTTTCTACTCATTTTTCCCATTTTTCTTTTCGCTTTTAGTCCAAAACAACATGTGGCTGCCTGCCTCCCCATTTTCCTCCCCCACAGCGTGCTCTAAACTGTGCAGGCTTTGGGTCCCATGAAGTCTGCAAGAACTCTGCAAGAATATCCGTCTTGCTCAGTGTGACCCCTTGCTTGGAATTATCCAGACCTCCCTGGAGATAAATATTTGGCATATCTCAAGGTTTAGCCATTAAACCAACAACACCATAATGCCTGCTGTTTTCACTTACTCTCTTCCATGCCTTTTATATATCTTCTCCTATTGCTAGATGTATTTTTTCTCAGAGGAATTAGCCATGTTCTAGTGATGTCATTGTTTTATTTATTAATTTATTAATTTTAAATTTAATTTAATGAATTTAAATTTAATTTAATTTTATAAATTTAATTTTAGTTTATTATTTTTTCTTTCTTTCTTTCTTTCTTCCTCTTACCCCGGCGGCCCGGCACTGAGAGGCTTCCCTGGAATGGCGGCAGGCGCGAATTGTTCGGGAAAGCACAGCATCCCCAAGGCCTTTGATCGCTGTGTTGATGGATTAGCCAAGAGACATGGTTACAGCCTGAGTCATCAGGACTGAGGATGGCATTCCAGGAAGCGGACTTTACCAAAGAACCAAACTAACATTTGCTTTAAACTCAGCCTTCTAACTGCAGTGGGAAAAATATATTGAACAGCCAAAGTACCTGCTCTAATAAGTTTTCTCCTCCTATTACTGAAACAGTGAAGTCATTGAACACTGTTCATCCATTTATTTGTAAAAACTTTACTGAGTGTCTACACAGTGCCAGGTTCTCTGCTAAACACAAGAGTACAATGACCATGGCTGACCCCCTTCATCTATATGGTTAGTGGAAAGTCATGCCTACTTCTCCACCTTCCTTGCCAGTCAAGCCTACTTTTTCTTTTTACTCTCTAGAACCAGAGGAGAAGCATTTATATTCTCCTGAACACACTGTTGTTTCTTTCTTCCAGGCCTTTGCGTGCTTGCTCAGTGACAGCTGCTTGGATTGCCTGTCCAACTACTTGTTAAGATCTCACGTAAACAGAGACCTAGCTTTCCCTTAAAAAATGTCCTGATTAGCCCTGGCTGGTGTAGCTCAGTGGATTGAGCGTGGGCTGTAAACCAAAGGGTTGCTGGTTCGATTCCCAGTCGGGGCATATGCCTGGGTTGTGGGCCAGGTCCCCAGTGGGGGCCATGTGAGAGGCAACCACACACTGATGTTTCTCTCCTTCTCTTTGTCCTTCCCTTCTCCTCTCTCTAAAAATAAAGAAATAAAAAAAAAGTCCCGATTATGCAGATTGCGGTGGTACACTTTTTCTGCTCTCTGAGGGCATTTGGTGCTTAACACTATCACAACATTTTCATGTCACGTATTGCTTGTGCTTCCCCCATCAAATGGAAGGTCTTTGTACATAAGAGGCCTCACTTATTCTGAATCTAGAATGCTTAACCCAGTCAGAATCAGGAGCATTTAAAAATTTTAACCTGAACTAAACTGTGCACAGACTGTTTTTTTATTGCTCAAGGGAAAAAAATCTTCCACTAGTCTCCTCTCAAGCATCAGTTCAACCTTGCTCAGGGAAGAATGCATTACATCCTTTGAACACCAGAGTGTAAAGGGGCCTCAGGGATCAAGTTCAATGCCTTTTATTATTTGGATCTTGAAGTCATCTTGACACAGTGTATAGGATTCTGAATTTGTGAGCGACTTACTGGGTTCAAGATCTAAAATCACCATCATTATCAAATACAGTGTCTGGCCCGTATGACATATTTTTAAATGATGTTTGTTCCATTGAAGGAAAAAAGAACTATCACATCTGGTAAATTGCTTACCTATTCAGAGCTTTTATGACATTACCAAGTAAGCCCAAGTATACCACACATTCAAAATAAATTTGTCAAATATTAAATTCCTTGAAGCGTCTCCCAGTGATGTCTGAGAGTTCCACGTGGTGTGTTCCATATGCTTGGGAATCCTTTCCTCTTTCTTCAGCTGCCTCTTAAAGCTTCCAGGCAGTTGCCTTTGCTGGCTGCTGTAACTGCCATTCTGAGAGGAAACCCTGCTCTCCCCTCTTGTATTCTATCCCTTTAACTCCCGGTTGGTCTTCAGAGATCAGGCTGTATCCTTTCATGAGATTTTATTAAACGTTGTCAAATAATGGGAGAGTAACACAATACAGAGTCATGTGCAGCCCTGCAGCCTTCTCTCACCTGTCAGGAGCTGATATGAAAAATTATCACGAATGTGGCCAGTAATACAAGTGCTCTGAAACCAAATGCAGTTTGCTAGTCTAGGCCAAGTCTCCTCTTGATGTTTTCCTCGGGCATCAGACATTGAGCTCAGACCACATTTTTGTCCTTTACCATCCATTGCTAGTCATCACAATAACACACTCTTCACAGGTCTACTTCCAGAGGCTTCCGATTTCAGCTGCTGTCATTTTCAACCCTTTCATCATCTTTTCAATTTCGAGTTAATGACCTCCTTCCAAGTATGGTTATAAATAAATTTCTTGACCTTGTGGACCTTGTGACCCCTGACGACTGGTGCCATAATTCTGGTGCTCAGATAAATACCTTCTTTTGTTTAATGCTACATTAAGACGTATTCTTTTTGTGTGTGTGGTACAGAAAACAAGGCACTGTGTTGGTTAAATTTAATTAACTTTCTGGAAACTAATAATCAAGTGGGTGAGACACACTTAGGAAAATACTAGGTATAATAGGTTGGAAAAAGGAGAGAGAGAAATTAATTTGCATGAGTAATATGAGGTAGGTAATATTTGAACAAGGACTTAAAATATGTGTTGGCAAAAGGAAAGATGTGAGCAAAATTCCCTTGGCTGAAGAGCTGAGAGCCTATTTGGAGAATGCCAAGCTGGCTGATAGGACTGAATTTATGGGAGTGGGGGGGACGGAGGACGGTGTGCTAAGAGATGAAAACAGAAGGTCATATGAGATCACCTTAAATCTGGAGATTCTTCAGTTTCTGGATTACAAGTTAGAGCCAATCTGATTGCTCTAAATAAGATTAAGTTGTGTGCCAAGACCACAGTGGCACTTTAACAATGATTGGCAGTTGTCTGAAAGCCTTTGTGTGACTTGCTTCCCACGGCACTTACAGATTTAGAGCACAATAACGATCCTTGGGTCATTTTTAAACAAGCGATGACTCTGTGCCTGACACCTTGGAGCCACAGAGGGTCTGAGGCGATGAGAGTGAGGTGAACCAAACCCCCAGGCCATGGAGAATTGATGGCTGTAAGTAACTGCAGCCCAGAGCTATAGATTGTTCCCATGGCTGCTGCATGGATTTCAGCTCCGGCCTCTAATTGGGGCAACAGACAAGATGAATGTTCCACTGGAGTGTTTAAGGCTCTATAGATTTTCCTGGTGCGTGAGCTAGAGCTCTTTTTGCTTCTGGTGACTGTGTATTGCTCATTTGGGCACTCCACTAGGTCATGATCTATATGAAACTTTTCTGTTTCATGATTATATCCTACCTTCCAGGACGCAATGTGGTCTTCGAGGACAGAGGCCGTGTCTTAGCTATTCTTGTATGTTCCATAAGGGTAAGCGAATGCTTAGTTGGACATTACTTGATAAACTGAATCAAATTTCAACTTATTATTAAAGCATTGCAGCCATCATATTAAAGGATTTTTAAACTAAAAGAGATCATCCATAATCCCACTTTCGTAACACAATGATTGTTTTACTTTTCGAAGTTCTCTTCTAGTTTTCGGTCAGTTGTACCTATCCTGACATGGTTGCCATCCATTCATCCATTTATGTAATAAATATTTACTGAGTACTTGTTAAGCATGAAACACTGACAATGAGATACACATATGATAAACTTAGTAAGAATCTATAGTAATTAGGGTTTTGTCTTTTTGTGTCATATCAAAAGATTTTGCACACTATTTCATAATTTTTATAATAATGTATCGAGGTAACAGATTTGGTACCTCCTGTTGTTCACAAACCAGGTGCTGTGCGTAGAGAGCTAGAGACAAACAAGGGCGTTCACACTGCCTTTCAGTTAAGCTTGAGCTCACAACCACCCCTGTCAGTTCAGAGAGCTCAGGGGACTCAGGCCCTGGCAGGGTGGTGGTGATGGCTGGCACTCATCTTGGATAACCGGCAGCACTGTAAGGTGTTCACTACCAAGATTTATATAAAAGCTAAAAATCAGGCTTTCATTGTCAGTGCCTGCATCTTAGAATGATCAGAATGTGAGAGAATAGATCACAAATGATTTTAAGTCTGTGGACATGAGAACAAACAACTCTTCATCCCACCTCACCATCATTCTCCTTGGATAAAAATGTTTCCGCCTAGCTGACTGCACTTCCTCTCATCTTGTGTTACCCCAAACCAGCTGAGCAGGATGAAACTGGAGAATGCTCACTGCTGTACTCATTGCTGCTAATCCCTGCACTTGCCTACTAGTGATTCAGATGAGCTCCTGCAGGAGAAATATCCACAGCTGGCCACCTGAAGCTCAGCTTCGTTTTGTTCGTGAGAGCGCTGGTATTTCTCCCTGATTGCTGTGTAGCTCACATAATCTTAGACAGGCATGATTAAATGATAATGCCTTGGACAGTCATATTCCCAGTAATGGTCATGTCACTGTCCAAATCAAGATTTACTTTCATTCTGGACCCTGAAAGGGATTGGCTCTCCTAACAAAATGAGAAATTAAATTTCTGCACCCTTTTTCCATCTCCAAAGAGTGCAGAGTATGATCCCAGCACAGAGAATGCGGCTGATAAGAGGGAGGCGTAGCACTTAAGCAAGGGGAATGGGAGGATGCAGCATGGCTCAGCCATCCTTGCACTTAACGCTGAGACGCAGTCAGGCAGTTTTATGGATGAAACATGGGAGGAAAGGAGAGCTTTGCACAGAAAAACTTCAACAACTTAAGTAATTTTGTTTAACTTGATTTTTTCATAACTTATATACAAAGAATTAGGCATTCACTTCAATTTTCAATGTATAAAATTAGAATACAGAAAAAAGTTTCATAAAACATACCTGGGGTTGCCTGGATATTTTGATATGAGCCCCCTAAAAGGTCTATGTCCCTGCATTTAAATTTTTAAGTCACTTAAAGATTCCTAGTGATGAAAAATTTGAGACTAAACCACTCAATGTCCGTTTTTATTGCATTGCATAGTAAACTGTATATATCCTCATTTCAGAGGGTATATGCAGTTCGATTTTTTCCATTTTATTTGTTATATGCTCTAGTTTAAGGAATTCCCTTCAGACATCATTATTGCTAGATTGCTAGCTAGCTGCACTTAGATGTAGATAGATATATAGACTCAGTGCAAATGCACCTGATTTGCCTCTTAGCCTTTAGATTTTTATATTAAAAGTTAGTGAGCAAGCGAGAAGGTCCCAATACAGAAGGCATTTTACTAATCTTATTTTTTGCCCATATGTTCAGAGTGTTAAAAATAATTCATGTTTGTCTAAGTCCTCCGATTGCACATTTTCTTTCTCTTCATAATATGGCATAAAGTTCTTTTTTTCCAAAGGCTTTGAAGATAGTTGCTTTTGGGTCTGTTTGAGTGACAGTTGCATTCAAGTGTTTACAGGAATACATATCTAGGGAAGCTCAAAATTTTTTATGGTGAACAAAATTTGTTTCAGAATTGCTGGACATTGTAAAATCAGTATTGTCTGGTTAGAAATTGCACACATATTGTGGAATCCTCTGAAACTACAGAAAAGATTAAAGAATTATCACCTAATTTACTACATGGGTTGCTTTTTCAAGTACTATTTTTATTCACTTACCCAGTAAATACTTGCCTCACGCATAAAGTGGATCAGAGTCTGTGGAGAGAATTTGAATGATCAGAAGAAAGGAAAGGCAGGGACTACCTTCAGGATTATAGCTGAGCAAGGTGACAGACACGTACTCAAATAATTCTACCTTCAGGCAGAGTGTTGTAGGTGCCATAAACTTAGAGAGAAAAACTTTTGAAGCTGAAAGGTAGCAGGTCAGTAGGAATGGATTGGTCACAGAAACACAGAATGCTGTGGGGTCCCAGGGAACCAAAATACATGACACTGATAGGTCTGGGAAACTTATATAGAGGAGGGGACATTTGTGTGAACTTGAAAGATTAGATAGTATTTCTATGGGTGAAGACAAGAGAAAGGGCTTTCTAGGCAGATGGAATGTCATTAGCAAAGAAACAGGTTAAGACTATATTCAGGAAATGGTGACAAATCCACTAGTTAGAGTATAGGAAGGGAAATAAGCAGGAAGGATAGGTAAGGATCAGACCTCAACATAATAAGGGTGTTGAATTGCTTTTAAACATAGAAGGAGCCATCAAAGTGTTTTGAGAAAGGTGATTGTATGTTATATACATGTTGGGGAGATTAGTCTTTATTCATTCTTAGGTAGGGAGTAATATTCTGATAATCCAAGATATTTGACTTTTTGCTAAAGTAGTCTCTTAGCAATGGGGTGGAGAAAAAAATCAAATTGCAAACAATAATTATTGTGTGTTTAAATGCTATTAAATAATATATAATAATACTTATAGTTTAAGGCACATGTCAATACCATTATAGTATGATTGTACCTAGATTGGAATTTAGAGTTACATGAAGGCGTCTTAGTAAGTGAATTTTTACTTTATTGGGATTATAATGGAGACTGTAATAATGTGCTTTCACAATCCAGGGGTGTCCAACCCATGGCCTGCAGGCCGCTTGTGGCCCAGGACGGCTATGAATGAGGCCCAACACAAAATCATAAATTTACTTAAAACATTATGAAATTTTGTTGTGATACATGTTGCAATGTATTTAATGTGTGGCCCAAGACAACTCTTTTTCTTCCAGTGTGGCCCAGAGATGCAAAAGGGTTGGACAATCTGATTGTAAACTACAGCTGTAGAATTTTATATCAACAACAAAGGGCATAATCATTTATGCAACATGTAATCAGTCTTATCTTCTACATAAGTTCTCCAGGGATCATCAACAGGGAAATTGTGATTATGTTTCAAGGCATTATTTGTTTTGTAAAAACCAGTTCTTCCTTATTCTAGTTATCATGACTCTACTGTACAATGGTGTGAACTATCCATTTCTCTCCTTTTCATTTTATGTCAGTTAATTTTTTTACACTTATGGCAACATTTTTAGAACAGGTGGGACTATAAATGGACATTTCATAGACCCACTATGTTATTTGTGTTGATAGGGGATCTTTTCTGATGTTAATTAATGTATCGTTCAGAGTGAAAAAATTGTGATTGCTCTTTCAGATGGAAATAAATGCACAATTACTCAGTGGATATATGAATGATTGAGCTTTGAGAAAACATATTTACAAAGGCATTTGTTTATGCCTAGTCATGTGTTTTTAGGTAGGGACATAGGGTTAACAAGTGGAATTACTCACTAACACTATTGTGAACAATATTTTCTAATGCAACTGAAATTATTAGACCTATGAATCAACTTTTTCCCTATGGGCAGAGTAGCAAGGCTGATGGAAAACATGCAGATGAAATCATATCTTAAACTCAGCTGTATGCATGATTTCCCAGTATCCATGGTTATCAGTATGGTGGGCTTGCACTAAGAACCCCAGCCAGAATCCCAGATAAAGCACTAGCCCTACAGTTTGACCAGGGTACCATGTCACCATATGTTGACAGTTCATTCCAATTGAAGAAAAGAATTCTTATGCTTTCTGTTGAGTGAAATCTCAAAGTGTGACTTCTTGTGCACTGAGAGGTCAAGATTTGGCCAGCCACACTTTTTTCAAGAGATATTTACTGAGTGCTTACAGTGTGCTAAGTACTGCACTCACACGCTTCCTCCACATGCCTTGGGGATGAAATGAAAAGAATAGAAACTACAGCTGATTGAAAAAGTTGTCCCTGGACCTGCTTGCTGGGTAAAATAGGTATCGATCTGGATCTCTGTGAGGGGAGGAGTAAAGAAGACTCTGCACATGATCTGGTGGTTCCTATTGTCTGTTGTAACAAAGCAATAGCCAATCTTGAGACAGAATTATCTACCCTTTGATCATACTTACACTGCCACCATTTGATCTAAACCCTTATGGTGAGGTTTTTGTATAGCTTACGTTTACTCATGTATTATATATATAATACATTTACATATATAAATTTTCCATTTGTCCAGAATATATTGAACTAGAAGAGACTAGCAAAATCCATCTAAGCCAATTGGCATAAGGACTCAAAGGTCCTAGTTTATCACCTGGAATGATCCCTTGAACCTGGAGAGCCCTGGTGGGTTATCATCATCCATGCAGATTAAGTGGCACGGAAAGCTGCAGAGAGAGATAAGAATGAAACAGCTTTTTTTTGAGTCCTAGCTTCACAGCTGCCCTTGGGTCAGTGAGGCTTGTCTGTATCCTGGGAGCTTTAACTAATAAATTCCTTTCATATCAGCTTAAGAGCTAGATCCTGTTCAAAAAGCAGATCTCTGTAGGCATGGCAGGTGGGGAGGAAGGCAGTGTATGTTATTATTTGTAATATAGACTCATGCAATCTTAAAACCGGAGTAATCTTTGGAGACTTTCTGGTTTAGCCCCATTTTATAGGTAAGAATATTAAAACCCAGAGAGAAGAAACATATTTTGACCAGGTTAGGGCATGAAGAAATAATTATTGGCAAAGTCAACATTTAAATCTTAGTTCTAGGAGTTCCCACATATATGCCATAGGGATGAAATGTCTGAAAATGAACCTGGGATGTCTGTTCCTCTGTAAACAGTAATAGGCAAGTGTTGCAATCCATTACATGTCATGCAATATGCCTTAGTCAAATACATTTTATTTGAATACATTTTAGCATTCTCTATCTCGTCTTTCTATGAAAAATATGTTGCCTAGAAGTGCCATTTCCATTTGGGTGAGTTGTTTATATCACTTTGTCTTCCTTAACTTATTCTGTAGATGGGAGATTCATTATCTCTTCCACTTCTTTTTGCAAGCTACTTAATCAGTTGTTTTGCTGTAAGCTCAGCAGGTCCTTCACAGTTGCTCAGCAATCTTTCTGTTATCCTTGTGGAGAAATTTTCATTTTTCCTCAAGGTCCCTGCATAATCCCTTTTTGGTGCTTACAAACTAATTTCTTTCTTCACATGTAAAAAACTTAAACCTCTAAGGGATAAATTCCACCCACTTCCCCCATGCAATAAGGATTAAACATTTCTTACATTCTCTGTTGACTCAAAGGAATGAGTCTTTGTTTTCCAAGGCTAAAATGTGTCACTGCAGTCTTTTCCCTGTGTGCTCCCACCTCCTCCTTGGTGCTGAGTCACTGATCAGCCCCTTCCTCACACCTTTACCCTTTCCTCCACCACCCTGGTTCCTGCCTCTACATAGAAAAATGGCTGACTCCCTTATTCTATGAAAACCTGCGTAAGCTTTCTAAGTTGAACAGTTAAATTGATTATTTTCTCCATTTTTTATGCTTCTACATTTACTGCTCTTATTCCACTGCTTTATATTCATTTCTGTAGTTCTGCATGGTGCTTGCCCCATCTAATGTGCTCAAACTTCTCTG
Organism: Trachops cirrhosus; assembly: GCA_028533065.1. Taxonomy (NCBI): domain Eukaryota; kingdom Metazoa; phylum Chordata; class Mammalia; order Chiroptera; family Phyllostomidae; genus Trachops; species Trachops cirrhosus. The sequence goes on from CM052543.1 coordinate 141,184,419, forward strand.
CTGGGCTCAGGAATTTCCTGATTGCTGAATACAGCAGCCTCTTTTCATAACCATTTTTTAAACTCTCTGAAGTGTTTGATATTGATCACCCTTTTCCTCCAAGTGCTGCAGTTATGACCCCTTTCCTTCAATTGTGACAAGATCCTCCCTGGACTTTCCTGGTACCCTGATTGCAGCTTCTAAGTCTATTTAACCAGCACTCTGGTTTCTACTTATTGTCTAAATTAGGTGTTCCCCAAGGTTATAAACTTGGCCTTTTTCTCTCCTCCATGTGAGTCAGGCTTATGTATGGGTTTGGGAGTAGACCACTCTGGTTATTTATTTAGTGGTGCATTCTTAGTAGTTTATTAACCTCTTCATGACTTAGCTTCCATCATCTGTAAAACGAGTTGAAAATAATTGTCCACATTTATTGAAAACTTGCTATGTGCCAGGACCTCTTATAAACACTTTATATGCATTAAGTCATCTCTCATCACAGTTCTAGGAACTGTTATTCCCGTTTTACAGATAAAAACACTGAAACACAGACATTTTAAATAATTTGCCCTAAATGATACAGGTTATAAAGAGCTGAGCCAGGATTTGAACGTGACGTAGTTCTGCTCCAGATGTTAAGACTACATTATTCTCCTCCTCAACAGTGATAGTGCTTACTCATGGAATTCACATGCAAGTTAAACCAAATAATGCATGCAAAACTCAGCACCATTATTTACATAAATTAAATGCCTAGGTAAGGTTAACTATTAATATTTCTCATATTGTTAATTTTTCCTTGGGGGTTAGTAGTGCATATCTGGGACTTTTTAAATACCCTTTTGCAGTTAACCACTCAAATACAACTCTAACCCATATTGGTCTTCTGAAATATCTAACTGTATATCTTTATCTAGATGCAGGCCCCACATCTAAAATTAGCATACAAAATTGAAAGGACATATAGCTTACCTTCTCTTACCTCTCTGACCCTTATGCCTTTGAACTTAAACCTTGTGGTCATCATTGTTAGTCCACCTTGCACCTCATTGCCCACATTTAGTATACAGAGAGTTCCTGCTTATTATAATTTAAAATACATTATTGAATTTTCCTGTTTTCTTCTAGTGTTGATTTCTCTAGTTAAAAGTTTATCATATCTTAACTAAATTATTACAATGTCTCCCTAAAGTATCCTTGCCTTTCTAAAGTATCTTGTATTCGACAGCTACTTATCTTTCCAAATCTTCAGATAATAAACATCTTTAAAAATTGTGGATCTCTTTGTTCAAATCAAACCCTAAGTGGAAGGTTACAGTCATCCCTTGCTATATCGTGATTCACTTATTATGGCTTCACTGTATCATGGGTTTTTTAAAAAAAAATATACCTAATTCTGTATCGTGGAGTTTTCACTATGTCACAGGATTTTGTGGTATATAGGTATTTATATAATATTTGTGATTTTAATTATTTTTGCCTAAAAAATGTAAAACAATATAAAAATATAAATAATGTTAATTCAAACATATTAAAAGAATATTAAATCAAAACAAAACACAGTATGTATTTCATCAGTGGATGAATACCATACTGTACACAATGGAAATGCAATTATGCCACTACCGCTTGCGCAAGTTTGCCAACGTGAGATCGTACACGGCACACTATTGGCTGATGGAATGGAAGGCGACCAACCACAGCACTGTGCTCTGTATCCTGGGCGCCGATTGGCTCAGTGACCGTAGCCTCGGTCTCTTTGCTCTTCTGCACAGTGCCCATACGTTCAGCATCTCTCCTTGTCCACTTCACATCGACGTCTTATTGCTGCGCGTAGTGTTGCTTTGCGGTGTTGTGTTTTTGTGACATTTTTGTAAAAGTTTGAATTTATTTCAAGCCCTATGATGCCACCCGAATGTTCTGTGCCTTCTAAGGCTTCTGGCAGTGAACCCAAGCACCAGAGGAATATGCTTACCATCAAAGAAAAGGTGGAACTTCTCGACATGTTAAAGGAAGGCAAAAGCTACACAGCTGTAGGCCGCCATTACGGGATCTATGAATCTACCATTCGCTACATAAAGAGTATTAGGTCTGTGGCAACAATGACCTTTAACAAGACTGCAAAGAGGGTGGTCACTTCCTGCAATAAGACCGTTGTGAGGATGGAATCTGCATGAGCCCTGTGGATAAATGACTGCAGGAAGGAGAATATCTCACCAGATACCAACACCATCTGGACGAAAGCCAAGAAACTTTATGATAGTTTTGCGGAAAGCACGGACGTTCATGATGGTAACGAGGATGAAAACGAGGATGACAATGCAGAAGCAGGATTGTCGAGTACTTCTCCCACCAGACCAACCCCGTTCAGTGCGGGCAAGGGCTGGTTTGACAACTTTCAGAGACGCTTTGGACTCAAGAGCATTTCTCTGCATGGAGAAGCTGCCTCTGTGGATAAAAAGCAGCTCCAGCCGCTCCCCATAACTATGTTCATCACTTGGACAAAGAGATCAGTTACGCCTACACCTTTAGCGGAAATAGAAGTTGTGGCCCAGGGTGAAGATACTGCACCATCTGATGAAGTGCCTGATGAGGTGGTGCCTTCAGAAGAGCTGTAATGCTCTTCTCGGCTGTGCAGTACATTCATCTCATCATCATCACCTTCATCGCCATCAGTACTTCACAGCTACATAATTCATGATCTTCATCACTCAAGTTGTAGTATACTCCACTGGTGAGTACCCATATAGAATTTTATATGTTGTTAAAATTACGTAGGTTTAAGAGTGTAGAAAGTGTTTAAGAGCATATGAAGTGTTTATAAGAGTGTGGGAAAGGTTAATAAGAGAGTGGGAAAGGTTTATAGGAGTGTGGGAAGGGTTTATAAAGCCTTAAAATATATATAAATAATAAAATAAACATAACGCCACTACTTCGCAGATTTTCACCTATCACGGGGGTCTCTGGAATGTAACTCCCGCGATAGGTGAGGGATCACTGTAGTGTGAAATTACGTACAAAGCAGAGCTTCTCAAAATGGGTTAGGGATACAGAATTTGGAAGCAATAACTTCCTTATTTTCTTTTGTCCTTGTTCTCTGAATTGCCCCTGAGTGTTCTCTTTATAACCAGGAAGGAATGTTTTGGAAACTTCATTTTAAAACAGCCTTAATTATAATGTTTCTCTACATAAATCCTTCATTTAAAAGATATTCAATGTCCTTTATAGTTTTTCTCAAAGTAAAATTTCAATGTCATTCACTGCCACGTGCACCTCATAGATACATTGATTTTTCAACTTTCTCTGATTATTTGTTCACCCTCACATCTCCAGTGCTTTGCTTATTGGTTTCAGCTTCCTGAAATTCTCTCTTTATTCTCTGTTTCATTTAGCTGAATTTGTTCTTAAAGACTTGGTTTAAGTGTTGCCTTTTATATAACCTTTAGAGATTATCATAATTAAAGTTATTTTACTGTCTCCTTTATACTCTATAGATTTAGAGTTTTACTTGTATTAAAGATTGAATGACTACCTTATCTGTACACCACATATACATATGGTGTATGGATATGTGGTATATGGTATATGGATAGTATATCGATAAGGCAGTTATTATAATTTATAAGGCATCTATATATGCTGAGCTCCTGTGGTTTAGGGAATGTGTCTTTTTTATTGTTACATTCTCAACACCTACCTAACATTGAAGGTCTTGGGCTGTAGTTGTTTGCTGAACTGAAATAACTTGACCCATTTTCCATAAACATTTGTGCTTTTAAGGACAGGTATTGCTCTTTATTTCCTTGCTTTTTTGACTTTTTTATGTCTGGATCCTGACAGTTCTTGCTTCAAATTCCTCAGTATTAGGTATCTTGGTGGTATGATACAGGTTCTCTTCCTTATTTAAGCTGAAAGTTTTCATTATTTTCACTGTTTTGCTTTTTTTCATCCATCTATGCACCCAGCTATCCTTTAATCATCAGTTTACGTATCTTAGAAAATGTACACTATCCATTTTCTTTAAGTAGTCTTCCCTGGCCATGGATAAAGATCTATCATTTCTGCAAATACCTATATCTTTTAAATCTATTCAAAATGACTTGTATGTTTTAAAGTGACCAGAGAGGAGAGGGGAGGGAATTTCAGAGGAATTTCAGGGGGAAAGGAGAAGGATCTACAGGAACAAGTATAAAGGACACATGGACAAAAACTAGGGGGGATGGAAATGAGAGGGAGGTGGGGAGAGCTGGGTGGGTGGGCTGGGATGGGAGTAAAAGACAGAAAACTGTACTTGAACAACAATTAAAATAAAAAAAATAAAATCACATATATTTCCATTATTTTCTCCTAACTAGAACCTAAGTCCTTTCAGAATAAAGATCCTAAATTTTTACTCTTGTTTCTATCATAAAACATAGTTTACAGTTAGAATCTGTGACCTTCCTTTCCCATATTGTATCCTCTTTCCTCAAATGAGGTCCTAAAATGTTTATGAGCTTATATTTACAGTAAATGAATCTCCAACATCACATGAGTTTTATTAAATATCAACATATTTGTAACTCCCCCACACTCCCCCACCCCTTCATTTACCTTCTATCTCAGAGGATTCTGATCTGTTTACTGGGGACTTCCACATGACACATTCAGCACCACAACAGGCGGACAGCTCAAAGCAGATTCTCCCTGGACTAAGGGCAGGTGCTGTGTTGAAGATTTCTGTAAACAACTTGGTTAAAACTCACAAATGTCACCTTAGAGCTGTCCCAATTACATTTCATAACTATTATGCTAAAGGGTTTTTACAGTCAAATACATTTGGCAAGCACTACCCTAAACAAAGATAAAAATATTATTTTACTGTATTACATCTTGGTGCCAACATTACGCTAATGCACACTAAATATACCAATGTGGTAAAACCATGAAACATTTTCTAAAGTTATTTGATGATGGGAAGCTATTTTTCAGAATTTATCTGGGAGTTGGATTGAGAAAAATGCTCTTTGGGAAACACTGCATCAATAATTCAATTCCTTATTACACCACAGATCCTAACAGCTGTATGTGTTCTCATAACTTTTCTATCCTTATTTGGCTAAGCACCATTTAACTATTTTTCCTATGATAATATTTTAGAATATTATTTACAGAGAGAATACAATAATTATTCAGTTTTTCTGCCATGGCTAATTGAATTGTTAAATTATTGATCAACAATAGTTTTAGCGATGATATGTAAATTTTCAAGACTGTTGTCAGATTTAGAAAAATCTTTATCATCTGTGGTTCATATATAAGTTATAGGTTTTGGAAGAATGTTCTGCAGGCTGGCTTTCAGCTCTGTACCTTTCAAACTCTGTCTTTCCTTCATTAGCCACTTAATTCTAGTACCAGGTGTTATAGGACATATTCCTATCAACATACAACCTTTGTTCTATGCCTTCATGTCAAGACATGGGGAATTTGGCATAACTGGTAATAGTGATAGCTCTGGAAAACATTCCTTTGTATACAGAATGGCTGGCTATCAATAACTTACCTGCAAGTAGAAGTGAGTGAGAACCACATCAAAACATTTCCTCAACACCAAACAAAATGTGTCCCAAATTCACTTTTCTTTAGATGGATACAAAAAATGCCTGTAGGTACTTGGTAGCTGACAGAAGGGAAAGTATGACAGAGATAAAGTAGAAATTCAGTAGGCTTAACTGTCTACTGCTAAAACACATTTATTATGCAAAGTCTACAAGATCTCATAACTGAATCCATGTTTGCCTCTTCCGGCATATTGGAGGGGCCTGTGCAAATGAGAGCCCTGGAAGATTAAACTTCATGATAAATCTTCTTCTGAGCAGAAAGTCTTGTCATTGCATAACCAAGAATCTTTGAGGGCATTATTTGTAATTTGAGGAGTGAGTCAGGTTTTTAACTGAAGACCTGTGTCCCTATTTTTAAATCAGAAGTGTTCTCTAATGAGCCCTGACCACTGTGGCTCAGTGGGTTGAGTGTTGTCCTGCAAAGTGAAAGGTCACTGGTTCAGTTCTGGTCAGGGCCTATGCCTGGGTTGTGGGCCTGGTCCCCTGCTGAGGTTCATGAAAGGGACAACCGATCGGTGTTTCTTTTCCTCTCCCCTTACTTCCCTCCCTCTCTCTCTAAAAATAAATAAATAAAATATTTTTAAAAAGAAAAAGAATACTCTCTAATGATATTTTACTGCAGAAAGACAATTTAAGATGGTAATTCTTTCCTGGAGCTTTAGATGCTTAACATAACGTCACCATGTCCTACTTATATAGGCCCACGCTTATATGTGATTTCTAAATTTACAAAAACTATAAAACTGAGAGAGTAAAAATTTACAGCAATTGGCCTCCCCAATGTCACCTTTGCTCTCTAAAGAGGCATGTTAGAAAGAAAAGATTCATGAAATGAGGCTCATATGTTTATAACAGACTTGCTTTATTTGAATTTCAAAGGTGAACTGAGTTCTGAAAGCTAGATAAATAAGTCATTTTCTAGAGATTAAACAGTGATTCACAATAAGGCAAATTCTCAGATGTATTAAAATTTAACAGGTAGTAGAGTTGAGATGCAGTTCTGTTTTTCTTTGGGGGTGAGCCAGAGACTCTTTGTGATGATTTGTGGTGTGTGATTAATAATGCATATGTTTGTGCTTTTCTGCATTTTTCCAGAAACATACAAGGCCAATAAAAACCTTCCAATAGCCCAGCTCCCAGCCTCTGTCCCTGTAAGAACGGCCTTCTGCCAGTATTTCAGAGTGTACTTCATCTGCTTTGTAATTCTACTTAGTGCCTTCACTAGCTTTTCAATTTGAAGCCTATTGGAATAATGCTCTGCTCCTTTATGTCTGAATGAAATATGTATTTCAACTATGCAGACTGTCTTCTGATTAACCCGATGGCCTTATTCATCACACCAAAGAATCATGGAGTAAGAGAAAGGAGCCAACATCTGCTTCACTGATCATCAGATAAGTGAAAGTATACAGATACCTCAGTTTTCCAGTCAGGCCTTTCAGAAACAGATAATTCCATGAATACAATTTAAAAACAAGTAAAAATTAAACACCTTGGAGAAGCAAGGTTTTTTTAATGTGATGTGGTTTTGATGAGAAATTTGGTATCATAGTTACACGTTACCTCAACAAACAGTAGACAGAAGCTTAACTAGATTCCTTGACTAGAGGGATCGTTACTAATGCTAATTATTATACTTTCTT
>CM052543.1:141192140-141203242 GCA_028533065.1 Trachops cirrhosus
TTAAATGGCTAGATAGTAATAATGATATTTTCTATTGATGGGGCATTTCTTACATACTGGCGTGGGCACTTCACGTACATTAAGTAATTTAACTCTCACAGTACCATAATGAAATAAATGTTAAGGCCTCACCCTGTCTGAATCATCCAGCTCGAACCTGCTCTTATCCATCCCCAAAGACTATGTTCTATCCAACTGTGGATGCTGCCTTCCTTTAAATAGAACACTAACTATGGTACATAGTCTAAATAGAAAAGTCTAAAGCACCTGCAAGGACATTAGAAAATAGTTCTAGAATTTGGTCTCTGTAAAAGGAGGAGGCTCGCAGTTCTTTCTAGACAAGAGGTGCAAAAACAGTCAATAGCTTCAGCATCTCATTTATACCATGTTTTTAAAAGAATTAAAACACAAACAAGCAGAAAATGAAAGCCTCCACCTTCCCAAAACCCTCATCTCACACACACACACACACACACACACACACACAAACACACTGCATATCAACTTTATAAAGGGTATGGTTACTCTCCAAAGTCAGAAGAATAAAATATTTTTACTTGTACTATTTTATTTAATATTGAAGTGATTTTGAGCTCTTAGCTTTCTGAAATCAGCAGATGGTGTTGATTTATTAAGGATATCTTTTTGAAACACCATTCTTTAAAAAAAGATTTCCAAGAATTAATAAGAATCTAAAGCCTTTTGAAAAGAATTTGAGTGTAAATCAATAAGTATTGCAGTAAAGCACACCAAAGGGTACTTAGTTTAGGAAAAATAATAACTATCATCCAGTTAAGCAAATGCTAGAGTATCACATTCTTACAAAAAATTAAAGTATATTTATGTGTTTGGTCACAAGTGTAAAATATAGATATTGGGTTTGGTTATGGCTGAATATTTTCTTTCAGCCTTCTCTATTCATGTAAACCCCATTTCAGAAGAAAACATGTGTTTGAGACATTAAGTACACATATGTGTAAGTATTCATGCACCATATACATATATACACACACACACACACAAATTCATGCATACACATATCAGCTTTCTCTTTCAGGAAAAGCACTATTTCAAATCAGTAAATTGCTTTGCTAGCTGGAATTGCTAGGCTAAGAATATCAACTTCAAATCAAATTGTATTTTTGCTTCATGCTAAATTTTCTTTCTCCCTAAGACTCAAGATACAAAACAGAAAAATGTAAGACTCTCCCTTTTGACATTTTGCATTTCTCTGATAAGAAAACACATACTCTATGAACCAGTGCTTAAACATATTAACATAAAATTATTATGCAATGGCTAGAATTAAAACAATGCAAATTTATCAATTGAACCAGTTGGTACAAATGAATCAGCAGTACCTTAACTTCCTATTTGCAGGTCTTTGTTTTTAGAACTATAAATATTTCTGTTACAGGGGATGGAGCTGAACACCCTAACTTGTTTCTCTTTCTGCTGCATTAGAATTGATTAATATAGAGTGATTTATAAAAGTGTTCCTAAAACACCAAAACAGCACTGTTTTCTAAAAATAAATGTTGATGATTGTGGTTGAGGCTAATATTTGTGTCCTCAATAGTTATTCTTCCTGTCTTTCTTACTAACGGAACCATAAGAGGAGAGAAGCAACAATGTGGTCAGTTAAAAAAATTTTTTGTCTATCTATCATCTATCTATCTATCTATCTACCTACCTACCTACCTACCTACCTACCTATCAATCAATTTTCTAGTCTCCCTTGTAGTTGAGAGGGTAACACCGCAGTGTTCGGTCTTTGAGATGTAAGCAGAAGGTATTGAGTGGGGCTTCCAGGAAAGCTCTTTAAAAGAAAGGCAGACCCAGCTTGTGCCTGCTCCTTTCCCTCTAGCAGTCCACTTCCTCCTGCCAAGGACACAGCAGCTCAGCTCCCTTAACACAGACCCAAAGGAAAAGCAAAGAAAGTCACAGACATTTTGTTAAGCCTCTGAACCATTATTAACCACAGCTTGCTGCTAGACTTTGTATTTTCACGAAGAAAAAAAGTCAGACTGCCTTACTGATATGCCAGCATTTCTGTTGTCCATAGTGAACCCAACTTCTAATTGATAAAAGGTGTCTTTAGATAAAAATTATCTTCGGAAATCTGGAAAGAAAAGACTGTCGTCTGGAAACCAGCACGTGTTTTAGTAGAGGCACATTTTTATTATAAAATTATCAAGTAGACTTTTTGGAAAGTGAGTCTTCAAAACTTACTTATTTTTCTTTGGTCCTGGATTGATTTATGGCTGAAAAACTGAATTAACTTCAAGGTCCTGATTCCATCTGGTTGGGATAAGTCAAAACAGAACATCTCTGGAGGCGGTGAATGTCAGACCAAGTGGGGTCCATGGTGTCCATGGAGAATACAATGGTGTTCCACTCATCTTTACCTCTCTCCCTTTGCCCACTTACTTGGAGTTTCCATAATGCCAGCTTTGTCCTGGCCTTGCTGCCTTGTAATCAATTGTATCCATGGCTTTGCCCTCACTAATCTGTGAGCTCCGTAAGGGCAGGAATGCTGTTTAATGGATATATAGACCTATACACCCATATATGTATGTGTATATATGTGTGTGTGCATTCTGAATGCCCATCACAGAATACAGTCCACAGATGGTGCTCAGTAACTGCACAGTGGTTGAATGAATGCATGAATTAGGATTATCACCAGGTCATATTGGCCTTTTCTCTGAGGGTCTGAGCCCCTTCAAGCATTGGTCTCAGACACTCAGAGAGAAGAATGAAACTCTCTGCTCCCCTCTGGGGTGCTTTCTGACAGAGAGGAGCTTCCAGGTATGGATGTAGGCAAAGACATGGATCCGATGTACTCACCTGGGGTCTCGGGTCTGATCCCTGATCACATGGGGCCGCTAAGGTGGAACAAGCCCTGCTGTGAACCATGAGAGGGTGCCATTTGTCATGTCCTTTCTAGACCTCTTCTAAGAAAGTGCCACTGAACAGAGAGACTTTTGAAAGTGGTGTAACATGGCGGAAAGAGCATAGGGAAGGCAGTCACAGGGATAGCAAGATACATCTAAAATATATTATTTGACTTTTAACCTTTCTGAGTCTCTATGTTTCTCTCTCCAGAATGGGGGTTATGTCTACCACAAAGGGCTGCTGTTAAGGACTGAAAGAAGTGATAAGTTGAAAACACATGCCTGCCCCATAGAAGCTGCTCATAAAAGGGAATTATACTGTTTTATTATGTCATAGGCCATATTGGTGTTACATGAAACATTGTCAGCATGTTCCAGGGGTGTTTCTGGAGCTCACTTCAGGCTAAAATACCTCTGTGATGTGACTTCATTTGCCACTGAAATTATAGTATAAAGCAAAGATCTTCTTTCCCTGGGGTGTCTCTACTGTCAAACCAGTAACTGCTTCTCCCAGTGAGTGGGGGCCAGGACCAGTCTGATCCAGCATCTAATGCGCTCTCCACTCTAAAACGTTGCACACCAAAGGAAGTAAGGGAAGAAGCCAAGGACTGATGTTTTCACAAACTCTTCCTTGCTAATGCCCCTTTCTCTTTCCTCCTGTGCTATTTTAAGAGACAGTGAATCAAATTATTTCAGCAAGAATAGGCTTTCATCCTGACATTTCAAAAAGATTGATGTTCATATTAATTATGGACCAACTCTGTCTCTCTCCACCAGCAGCTCTTTTATTATTTTTTTCCTGCTGCAAACAACTTTATTCACTTTAAAGTCACTTCCTCATCAAGTTTCTGGTTCGAGAAGCTTTCTGGAGACAGAGAGCAAATTTTGGAAACTGTAATAACTACTTTTTAAAGTGTTCTCTGACTTTTTCAATTCAGATATAATGATAGTGTCTGCTGTCATGTAACCTGCTACTTAAATCCACAAAGCTTGGGCAAATATGTTTGTAAACATCTAGCTATTTGTCTATTTATCTTTTTGGAAAATAACTATGCCTTCACAAGTTCCTGGTAATAAGATGGAAACGCAGGACTCTGCGACCTCATTCTCCCCACTCCCCTCCCGCTCCTCTGCCCTGCACACCCCCAGCAGCACTTGCAGTTCTCAAATTGCCGTGTTCTTCTGGGTGTCCGTGGCCTTGCACAGGTGTTCTGCCTCCTTGTAATGACCTCAGTGGATCGTACCTCTTCCTGTGTTCACTTCTGTCCATGTTTCCATACTTGGCTCCTCCTCTCCACTCCTGCTCAAGCCATTATTATGAGGCATTCCCATGCCCACTCTGATGGCCATTACAAACAATGACCTTATTGATTCCAATTGCATTTTTTGTTCACCCCACTTCAGTTATGCCCTCCTGGAACTTGTCATTCTAGGAGCTATTTTATTTCAAAGTTTATTATTATTATTATTATTATTATTATTATTATTACTGCCTTGGGCATGGCAGCAGCTTGCTCTGCTGTGACCCAGCAGCAGGTACAGGGGCCCACGCCCGCCCCAGTGGAAAGCAGAGGTCAAGCTGCATTGTAGACGTGATTGGCTAATTCCCATCGGAGAGGAGGATTTTGATGTAGCATCCCCCTCTTGGATGTCAGCAAGATGAAATTATATAAAGAAGCCTTTTAGCTCAGAAGTAAATGAAGCTCAGGGGAAAAAAGAGAGGTTGTGTCATTTAGTGCAAAGACACACAGTTCTTATTTTATAATAGATATCAATAATATTAATAATTATTCCACTCCTGTTGTGTGATCAGACATATTTTAGCATATATATATGCTAAAACACACAAACATATATATATACATATATACATACATATACACACACACATTTTACTTATATGTAAGTTTTACTACTTGTAAATTTAGGGTTAGAGTAAGAGTAGGCAAACCCAGTCAATGGGCCAAATCCAGCCAATAACCTGTTTTTGTCAATAAAGTGTTATTGAGACACAGCCATATCCATTTATTTATATATTGTCTATGACTGCTTTAAGTTGAGTCATTGTGACAGACCGTATGACTTATGAAGCTGAAAGTATTTACTATCTGATAGAAAACATTCACCAGTCCTTAGATTAAAGGGTTGGCCCTCATACCAGATTGCCTGTTCAAATCGTGGCTTTACCACTTACCAGTGGTGTGATCTTGGGCAACTTATGTAACCTCTTTGACCCCTGACTTCCTCATATATAAAATGGGATTAAAATAATATTTATCTTAATGAGTTGGTGGTGTTTTGATGAGCACGTTAGCTATAACATATAACAACTTGGTTGTTTAAACCTGCTATTCTCTTACTAGAATGTCCTATCTTTCCTTGTGCCTCATCAATGATTCTCACTAAGTAACTGAATTCTATGACCTTTTCAAAATTCATGGTGCAGTCTCTCATACTTGTCCCTTATCTCTCAACCTCCTCCAGTGTTTGTTTTCTTTTGTTTCCAGCTTATGCATCTTGGTCTTTCACATAAATCATCCTTTCCAATAACCACAACTTTCTTCCCTCTTTTGTTTCACATTCACTTGGAAAACCACTGATATAAAGCAATGGTCCAACTTCTTTCTCCTTAGCTTGTGTCCTTGGACATTGCTGAACCGAATACACGTATGGGTAGGTTCTTGCCACATAAATGCAAGGTGACCAGCATGAACTAGGACTCCAAGGACTCGTAGCAAATTTATATGCTTCTAGTTTAGCCTTTCCATTTTTTACACAGCCTAGTTCAAAATTTCCTACTGTTAATGCATTATTGATTTTCCAAGGTTGTCAATAAGCAGTATCATTTTTCCTCCTCCTCTTCCTCCTCCATCTTCTCTCTCTCTCTCTCTCTCTCTCTCTCTCTCTCTCTCTCACACACACACACACACACACACACAGGACGTGGCAAAATTTCCTTCAACTGTTGACCTCCATACCCATAAACATTTCTTTTTCTGAAGAAAAGTGGAAATAAGTCCCTTCTTCAGGGTTAAGCTAATCCCTTTACCAGTGATGTGAGTTTCATCCACCTCTTGTCTTTCAATGTTGGATTCTGTCATTGCTGATGCAATTTGTCAAACCTGGTCTTGGTTTTCTCCACAAAATGCTACTGGAGCCTGTTCCCTGTTACGGTTTCCTGCTATGTGGTCAGCACCCTCCTCACACTCTCAGCCCCATTGCCATGCACGTTTCAGTCTGTTGGCTCTTTCAACATTCCTGGGTCTTCCATGGTGTTGTATAAAAACTTCTGCATCTTCTTGAGTCCATGTTTAGGTAAAGGACCCTATTTTGGAGCTGCCATTTCTGTCTTATTTAGTAATATATTTTTTCACTCCCAGTAGACAAGGATTTTTGGCATGAATATTCTTACAAACAACTGTTTTTTTTTTTTTCCTAAATAAGCTTAAGAGACTGTCTTTGAAGTAAAAATTAAAACGCTAACTCTTTTGTTCTGAGCTGAGTTCCTCCCTTCCTCTGGCAATCTCGGGCTCAATACACAGGGATAAATGGAAAATTTGGATAATCAAAATTTAAAAATGTGTAATAAATTTAAATATTATCCCAGGACACTATACAAGGAAATCATAATGCAATAATGAAGGAAACAGAAGGGAATATATTATGTCATATATTTTATCAACTGATGTAGTAAAGGAAAAAAAGGGACTCCATTGACCTTCAATCCCGAAATGCATTCCTTTGATTGTCATGAGTTTAGAGATAGGCCTTTATTCCCTTCTCTGGGAACCAATCACTACTAAACATGCAATGTGCAATGTTGAAAAATTATGGTACTTTAATTTATTTTATTTGGTTTTCAATTTTATTCTTCTATAGAAGATGATTGGATATCTTAATCATAGTTATGAAGTACAGTTCAAAGGCAATAAATGTAAGGATGTAAAAATAATATTAGGGCTGATAATAAGTAGGGCTAGAGTTGGAGAAGGAGTAGAGGGCATTCCTGCCCTTGTTTTATGCAGTGGTGAGGTATTAGACACAATCCACTAGCTATTGATCTAATAAATAAAATGACGTAGATTTAAGTGTGTTCTTTTTAACTGTGAGATGACTGGAAACTTTAAATTACTAACAAATAAAATTGGATGAAGAACAAAATTAAATAAGCTAATATTTTTATTTTTTGCACAGGGATCCCCTTTTTAAACAAAGTTGATAGCTTCAGAAATACAACTCTGAATAGATACTTTGTAACTGTGTGGTGAATTACTGACTTTATTGAGATACACAAATAGTTATAAGGCACATCCAGTTGGGAGGTGGCCTGAAAGTGCAAGGAACTGGATGGAACATTTTAAATGTTCTTTTGTTTTTCTGTATGGATTTATTTATTTTTTTACCATGTGACTATATTGACATTATTATATTAAATACATTAAAATTAAAGTTACTCTATAATATATTTATTTTGATCTCATTTTTTACTTTTTTTACTTTTTCATTACCATAATATTTTATAATAAATTTTCTTAAAAATAATTTTGAACATCAGCAAGTTTATCTTTGAAAATACATAATCTCCACCAGATGTTTCGGTCTGGCCCTGGGCCAAGAGATATCATTAATGGAATTATAATGGGGAAGTTCTTGAGCAAATGTATTTGTCAGTCCGACTGTGTCCTCCATCTTAAATCGTACTAAAACAGACCAGAGGGCGACATTAAGTAAAACTGTTGTGGGGCCTCAGGAATTTATCTGAACATCTGGTTCAGATAAATTATCTTCTATTATCTTCTGTTCTTTTTCAAAAGCCAAGTATGCCCTTAACCCAAGATTAAGATTGGTCTTGCAGAGAATTTTAAAACTCTTTATTTCTAAACATATTTGAATGTGAACTCTCTCTCGGGCACTTATGGCATCACACACTCTCCTCGTTCTTATCTGCTTGTACCTACATTTTAATATATTTTCCTCCCTTGACATGAGCACAGAAAAGTAGAAATTAATTGCTAAAAATATACTCAAATGCCATAAAAGAGGAGTAAAAAGGATCCAACAGTATCATTTTCAGCATTGTTTTGAGCCAGATTAAATTATAAATTTTTAAAATGTACTGTAACATTTTGTATCGTTGGCTTTTATACTTACTTATTAAGACAAGATACCTGTGGTCAGGGAGTCCCTTACTGCCTGTGACAGATGACTGGCTGAGTTCCCATGAAGTCAGACTCCAGGCCAGTCTTTAAGAGCAGAAAACTCACTTTATTGTTTATTGTTCAAAGGTGATAGAGGGAAATAGCAGAAGGAATTTGACACTGGCTTTTGTACTTGTCTCCTTATCATCCTAACCTCTCCCACTAGACTGTCAACTCTGTAACAGCAGAAGTGGATTTTGACTCTCACTTGCTCTTCTTTGTCTTAGACACATTATAATTTCTGGAAATATTTAAGGTGAGTTCATTTGTTATAAATAAAGTTCTCACTGATTTCCAGATTGGTTTGATTAGTACATGTACAAATACACATTGTTTTCATTGTCTTAAGGAAATAATGGAGTTCCAGCTTCCACTTAAGATACAGAATGTTTGAAGGATTATTGCCCACACCATAACAACAAGGAAAAACTAGGTCATATAAAAATCATAATTGTTACCAAGTTCAAAGAGGTGAGGTTGAAGAGCAAGCGACTAGCCTGAAATCTAAGGAAAGACAGGCATATCCAAAGAGAAATGGAACACAGGAAATGACTAACCTATGCAAGAAGGGGAGAAAGATCCTTCATCTGAGTGGGAAAGAAAAATTCAGCTAACATGTAATGAATGGTTAAAGTCTGAGTGTGGGATAGTGTAAGGCTCCTGGGCCTCAGACACAAAGGGACTTTGCAAGACTCTTAGGTTCTTCTCCATAGACCTCCACCAGGAAATCGGAAAATACTGTTGGCAGGCAAGAGGCCATAGAAAGCATACCTTGAACACATGCCTAGAAGGCAAACACTCTTCACTAATGGCCAAGCAGAACAAGAGGTGTTCACATGGCCAAGCACAAATGCTCTTTACCTCACTGTCTACTGTCCTATACATTGGTGCCAACAAAATACTTTCTATCAAAACACAGAATGCTTTCCAACAAAATACAGCTATTACACACAAAAAATCAGGGAAAACAAACAAATAAACAAATACAATGACAAGAGGTAAAGTTATCAACAGAGACAGACTCAGATAAGAACCAGGTATTCAAACTATGAAACATGGAATTAAAAATTACTCTAATAAACATGTCAAACGATCTTGGAGAAAAATAGGACACATGCATGAATGCATGGGAAGTTTCACTAGAGAGGTAAAAACTATAAAAAGGGATCAAATTGGAGGCTAGACTTAAAATATAGTAATGGAAATGAAGCATGACATTGACTAATTCATCAGTAGACTCAAGAAATTTAAGAAATATAAAAATCAGTAAACAGGTCAATAGAAATTATCCAAAACATAAACACAAAGAAAAACAATGGTGGAAAAATAAAAACAGAACAAAGCGTCTAAGCAATATGAGATAACATCAAAAGAGCTAACATGCATTTGAATCCCGCAAGGAGAAAAGACAGATAATAAAGCATATGAATTATTTAAAGAAGTGATGACTGATAATAATTTTCCAAAAATAACAAAAGACAAAAAACCTACAGATTTGGAGAACACCAATTGCAGTAAAATCAAAACACAAACACATCACACAAACACACACATACATACATAATGTTCAACTGACCATCTTTAAAGCACCTTAGTAAAAAAAGACACATACACAGGAGAACAAAGGTGGAAATATAAGAGACTTCTCACCAAAAACTATGTGAGCTAGAAGACAATGGAATGACATCTTCAATTATTGAGAGAAGAAAAAGGCCATACATAATTCTACATCTATTTAAAACACCTTTCAGCAATGAAGGAGAAATAAACATGTACAAAAAAAGACACAATTCTTTATTAACAGATCTACACTAAAAAAACTGTTAAAACAACTTCCTCAAGCAGAATAATATGAAAGAAACAGGGACCTGCATCTACAAAAAGAAACAAATGTTTCCAAAATTATTAAAATGAAAAGAAATATAAAATAGTTTCTTCCTTATTTGTACTTGCTTTGAAATATAATTGTGTCCAAAGTAAAAATAATAGGAGTGTATTTGAGGTTTAGAGCATATTCAAAAGTAAAATATATGATAAAAGTAACACAAAAGACAAAAGGGAATCATTGGGTTGTAAGTTCTTAAAATTATGTGAAATGATATAATACTATTGAGAGTATTTTAATTAATTGATGATATATGCAATAAACTCAAAGACAACTAAAAAATTTAAATATGTATGAAAATATTATCAATAGTGAAGATTAAATAAAATAATAAAAATTGCAGTTATTTCATAGACATAATTGCCTATATAAAAAATCCCAAAGAATTCTCAAAGATGTTAGAATTAATAAATGAAAAGTTGCAAGATACAAAGTCAGTATGTACATACTAATAATTTCTGTAAACTAGTAATGAGCAATCAACCATTTGAATTTTTAATACCATTTACAACAGTACCAATATAGACATGAAATACTGTACTTGGCTATGAATTTAACAAAATGTGTGCAGGGGCTGCCTGCTGATAACCACAAAACTCTAAAAAAGGATGTTAAAGAATACTTAAATAAGCAGTGAGCTATAGAGTGTTCACAGATGGGAAAGATCACTATTGTTAATATGTCAGTTCTTCCAAAACTTATCTACAGATTCACACAATCCCATCTGAAATCTCAGGAAGATTTTTTCATTGTTGGACTTGACAGCCTGATTCTAAAATTCATCTTTACATATTTTGTCTTATATATACAAATATAACATAAAATATAAATAGTCAAAATATTTTGAAAGAGAACAGATTTGGAGACCTCACTTCATCTGATTTTAAAACTTGATATTAGGCTACAACATTCAAACACTGGCGAAATATGCCCTGGCTGGTGTAGCTTAGTGGATTAAGCACGGGCCTGTGAACCAAGAGATCACGGTTCGATTCCCAGTCAGGGCACATGCCTGGGTTGCAGGCCAGTTCCCAGCAGGGAATGCACAGGAAGCAACCATACATTGATATTTCTCTCCCTCTCTCCTTCCCTTCCCCTCTGAAGATAAATAAATAAAATCTT
>CM052543.1:141203342-141217315 GCA_028533065.1 Trachops cirrhosus
CATAATCATGTATCATATGCAAAAATAATAAAAATAGACCATAGATTAAAATTTCAAACTTAAAACTATAAAACTTCTAGAAGAAAACAGGAGAAAACTTTTGTGGCCTTGGTTTAGGCAAAGATTTCTTAGAAACTATACCAAAAGCATGAGACATAAACGAAAAAAATAAAAAGCAGGACTTTCTCAAAATTAGTCACTTGTATTCTTCAAAATATTTTTTAAAAAAGAATGAAAAGTGAAAGACTGCAATAAAACATTTGTAAAACACAAATCTGTCAATCGACTTACATCCAGATAAGTTTGACTGAATTTTAAGATGGTCCCATGGTTTTTGCTCCTTGGTGCATAAGTCCTATGTAACCCCTTCCTTTTAATGATGGGAAGAGCCTGTTCCTATGATTGGATAGTCTCTCCCTTGATTAGATGACATGCTGTGGGAAATGTGATGTGACAGTCACTTTAGTGCCCTTAGTTCTTATCCATCGTAGACTGGAGAGATGCTGAAATGACAGGTGTATGTGGTCGGGGGGTTACTTGGTTAGCACCTAAGAGTGGCCTGCACCAGCTGGGAGTAACTCCTGGCCAAGAGCCAGCAGGAAAATGGCACCCCAACCCTACCTACAACCGCAAGGAGCTGGATTCTGCCAACAGCCTGAATAAGCTTGAAAGTGGATTTTGAGTTCCAGTGATGATAAATGATAATACAGACTGCTGACATCTTCAATTAGCCTTGTAAAACTGAGCAGAGAACCCAGCTATGTCGTGGCCAGACTTCGGACACACAGGACTTATGTGATAACAAATGGGTAATGTTTTAGTCACCAAGTTAGTGGTCATATACACAACGCTAGGGCACTAATATATCAGACTATGTGAAGAACGCGCAAAGCCCAATAATAAGAAAATAAATAACCCAATTAAAATTGGACAAAAGATTTGGATAGAATTTCACTAAGCCAAAATTATTAATCATTAATAATTAAATTAAAATGACAACAAAATACCACCAAATACTTATCAAATAAAACAAAGAAACAAATAAAACATTCCTTGTCAATACCAAGTGCTGGTGAGGACTCAGAACAATTGGAACTCATACATTAATTGTGAAAATGAAAAAAATGCCATCTCTTTGGAGAAGAGTTTTGTAATTTCTAATAAATTAATTATACATTTATCATAAGACCCATAAGGTTCAATCAAGGGAAACAAAAGCTTTAGTTCACATAAAAATTGTACTTTGTGGTTTATAGTGGCTTTTTTCATAATTACCAAACATTGGAAACAACCCAAATGTCGTTTAAGTGGTCTAATAGTTTTCTATTGTTGCTGTAACAAATTGCCATAATTTTAATGGCTTAAAACAGCATATTTGTTATGTGACATTTCTGGTGGACAGAAGTCTGTTGCTGTCTCACCAGGCTAAGATCAAAGCGTCGGCAGGCTCCATTCCTTTCTGGAGGCTCTGGGGAAAAATCCATTTCCTGACTTGTTCAGGGGTTGGCAGAACCCAGTCCCATGTTGTAGAACCCTGAGGTCTCGTTTCTTTTCTGAAGGTCAGCTAGGTGCCACATTTATCTCTTAGGATAGTGTGCTACTATGGACCCTCAAAAAGAAGGGGATTGTGGGAGACGGGAGGGGCCAGCCATGCCAAATGCTATATGGCAGTTTGCATAAAATTAAATTGTTTAAGATGGCAGCATTGAGGTCACTGGTAACCTTAATAAAAACAAATTCTGGTGACTTCACAGAAAGGAAAGGATTAGATTAAAATGGGTTGGAGATGGAATAAGAGGTAAGGAAGAGAAGGCAATGTGTGTGAGCAACTTACCTGAAAAGTACACTTAGAAAAGAGGAAAGAGACAGAACTTTTGGGGGGAGGGAAGTGTGGTCAAGGGAGACTTTTGTTTTCAGTGCAAGGTATTGCAACATGTTTGTATTTGATGGGGATGATCTAGGAGAATGAATAAATTTAGGCAACAAGACAGAAAGGAGATATAAAAAAAATGCTTGAGTAAATGGGAAGAGATGGGGATAGGGTCAGACCCAAGTAGATGGAGTGGAATGAGTCAGGAAGGGAGTTCTTCATGCTTCTTCACGCTGCTTCGTGCTTCATTGTAACAGGAGAAAAGAAAGAGTAGCTGGGTACTAATGCAGGCATGGTTGTAGATTTGTAGTAGAAGGATGATGGCATTTATATTACCTAAAACCGCACAATATACATTGCTTCTTTACACGCAAATATCTCACCATTAGTCCCACCACAACTGTGCAAGGAAGGAGGGCAGTTATCATGATGTGCAAATCACAAGTGAAGAAACTGAGATCAGATATGCTAAGTGACCTTTTCAAGGTCATAAGCTAGTAAGTGATAAGTCAGGGTATGAACTCAATTTAAGTCTCTTCTCTCAACACCAGGAAAACCCATCAGATTCTAGACATGCCATACATTAATTGTTAGTCCCAAGGTTAAGCAAAAATATTCCTGGATTTGTTCCCATTTACCTTCTCTATCCTCTTTTGTGCCTACTACTTACTGGAATGTTGAAATGGTGAAGTAGGGTTGCTTTTGGTATAGCTGGAATTAGACACTGAGCTGGACATACCAGAGATCTGACAGATGGATATTTTGTGTTTTAATGGCAGTCGGACCCCCTGGATAGTGTATAATGTTGCATCAGTTGACTGGATAGGTTTTGATTTGTTCCAAGGAAACCAGTCATGATGATGTGCAGAAAAAAAGACCAGGCTTGATGACAGGCTGATAAATATAGTCATGGATGTGTTGAGCATAGACCATCCAATTGGCTGTTGGATGGATGAAGTTTAATCTCAACAGTTTAAGTTTAATCTTAACAACTGAGTTGGAGATAGAATTTGAGGAATCATCAAACCATATGTGTAACATTTGATGTAAGTTAGAAGGTAGAAGACAATTTAAAAATTTCTCTGAGATTTATGAACTCACTTCAACTACCTGTTGGAATGAAGGTCTTTCTTGTGCCAGGAGATCCTGTTGACGTGGTAGGTTTCTTAAGGAAGTTTCTCTTTGTTGAACAAGGTTACTTACAGAGACTTTCAGGGTTTATATTTGTCATATCCCAGTAGCATTCCTTCACACACACAAATGGTCTCACTGACAGGAAGCCATGCAAATGTTCCCCTTTCACAATTTACTAAAATTGCTGGTTATTTTTAGAGAAAGTCAGGCACTAGTGAGCCCAGTGCTGAAAACAAGCCTTTGATAAACTGACATTTTAAAATTCAGCATAAATTGCAGCATTTTCAATACCAATAATTTCAGCAGACTTTTACATGGTGTGTTCTAACTTACAAAAACATTTTAAAAATATGTTCTCAAGAATCCTGAGCGTTGCCATGGCAACCACCCTTCCAGTTCTATGGATGGGTAAACTGAGGCACTGGAGAGTGAAGCAGCTTGCTCAAGGCCCCAAGAAACTAACAAGAGCCCAGCTCATGTGATCAGCTCTTTGTCTTACAAATTTTCAGTCTCCTTAATAATGAAAATGCTCTTATTACAAATTTAGTGAGTAAATCAAGACATGATTGTAGTTTAATTTTAATAATTTATGATTCTTCATAAAGTTACAAGTCTGTGTTCTTGAAGGTATTAGATAAACTCAAAGTTAAGCGATAAACAATTTCTTTTAGAGTTCTGAGCAAATAAGCTGATGAGAAATCAGGGTGCAGTGGGGGTGCAATATGGGTGGACTATTAGTCATCTCTTATTGATAATAATAGTCTGGAAATTAGGAAATAATAACAGCATATTTCATTTTTCCAGTGGCTTTTTGATGATGCTGCAAATTTTCAATACCAGTTGACTAAAATAAATTAAGTCATATACTTGCTTGAACTTCACTTTGAAAAATCAGCAGTCAAAGGCTGTCAGGCATGACTGAAGCTATTGATTACCAAAGTTGTTTTAATAAAACAACCAGAGAGTTATTTTCAAATCTATACCATAGTTTTGGTCCTTTAACGCCGTATTAAAATGAGTCCCATGGAATTAACAGCTTATCAGAAAAACATCTGCATCAGAAGTAACCACAAACTTCTCTATTAAAGATATTAAAAGTAATGATAAAAATGAAGCCCTAAAAGGGGCAACTGAGAGAGTCAGGGAAAGATTTCATGGTCTTCTTTGTGTCAGATACAGGACGCCTCAATCCTGTCTTCCACACGTCTGAATGCTGCAGACAGCCGGGTACCTTGAGGCCACTAGAGCTGGTCATGGGTTTAGGTGAGAGGAAAGAATTAACGAGTCTGAACTGGATGCGATCCATCAGTCGCTGTCCTACGCCTTGACATGGTCTATCTTGCTTCATCCTCACAGCAGCCTTAAGACATTGTTCTATAATCCCCATTACAGATGAGGAACCTGAAGCTAAGACAATTTATTTAAATAAGGTACTCAAGAGCATACGTTTAATAAAGGATGGAGCTAGAGTTCAGTCTCAGGTTTTAGCTCTGCAAAGCCCATGTTAATTTCCCTACTTTTTCCTTGGAGTATTATTTTCCAAACTTGGTCCTTGCTGTATGCGTTTTTCCTTATCCTAATTGACGTTTCCTAGACTTTTTCAGCCCCTGGGTAATGAAAGCAGTACTTCTCATTGACTCTAGTTTTTCTTTCCAAATCCACTTCTCAACAGATGGTTTTACCTCTCAAGAGTGCTTCAGATACTCCTTTCTGTCTGTCCTTCTAGCCCATAGTGGACCCGGCTTGGGAGTCCTTGGAAAACTCCATACCATCTCTTCCTGACCAATGGGTGAGGGAGTCAGCATTTTACTACAACAAGAAACTTCTTATTTGGACAGTCTCTCAGGTGTTGATCCAACATAAAAAAGTTTAGGTTCTATAATTTGTACTTTTCTTAATATTTTCTCAGAGCATAACTCTTTGAACCGTGTATGCTCCTTTATCGAACTTTTGGATATCACCTGTGGAGATTTCCCACCTGTGGGGATTTTCCTGACCAGGATACACACTCACCTCACCTACCCCTTGCAGGCTTCTTGCTATCCCACTCTGTGGTTGTACTCTGATGACCTGTCTTTTCCCAGCTAGTATATCGCAATTCACCACTGTCTTCGGGGTGTTTAAACACCATTTAGTGTTCATTGCAAAGTGGACTCATCATTTACTCAGCTGATCTTTTGACTTCTTCATCTCATCCACTCCTCTTGCTTTGGCTTTCTCTACTTCAGATATGTCCAAGTACTCACCCATGGTTTATTTATTTATTTTTTAACTTTCTAGCTTCAGAAACATTGTTCTCCGTCTCAAATCTCTACCATCTTCCACTCATCTTTAAAGCACTGGCTCAAAGGTCATTTTCTCTGCCAAGCCTTTTCTAACTCCTCAGTACAGATTTCACGGTTTTCCCTGGGAGTTGCGTCACACCTGACGTGAGCTTCTGTGGGTGGAATCAGAGCGTTTTCTTACACTGCCTGTACCCTTGTCTAGACTGTAGACCTCTAGAAGGCAAGTATTTTAACTTATTTTTCTAATGCCCTCTGCCTAGGACTCAACCTCACCATTGCTTTTTACTAGCTAAATTTATAGATTTAGACTCAGTTTAACAGACCTCAACTTTCAATTGCCTATATAATTATCTTGTTTTTAATACTGCTTTAAAAATTGATAACATATATCAAGCAGTTACCAAATGACAAACACTTTTTTTCAGACCTTTGACATGCAATTTTAAAAATTGAATTCTTAAATAGCCCTTAGTAAGTAGAAATGATTTGTATCCTCATTGTATAGATAGGGCATTTGCAGCTCAGAGAATGTGAGTACCTTACCCAAAGCCATACAGATTGTAAGGGGCAGGGTGACAGACTGTTCCCTAGGGCTCAGACTAATGACCTTGAGCAAGGGAAGCACACCTAACACGGCTGCCTGAATTGTCCACACATGAACTTCCCCAACCTCTAAGTACTGAAGACATGGAGATTAGAGGATCAAGTATGATTTGGGGGATTTTAATGGAGTCAGCTCAGCTTTTCCCTTGTAGCTTTCCACTGTTGCAGCCTGGTCCATACAAACTGTAGATCCACCACTATCAGTTTTGGAGTCTTCCCTATTAGCATGACTTCTCTTTGAATTATAGTCAAAATAAACAGAAAAACTTTTTTTTTAGGAGGTTTGTTTTCCTCTGCTGAGACAAATGCTGTGTGTTTTGTTTACCACCACTACCCAGGCATTTCCAATTTTCTCTTCTGGGTCTTTCTTCCTAGTTTATAATGGCATCCAATTTAGAACAGCAAATTTAATTAATATGATTTATCTTCCTTAAGATTAATGAAAATGAGAAGACCAAATGCAGTGCTGAACTCTCTTGCACCTTGTTTTAATTTAAAATATTGGTCAAATCAATCTTTGTGCTTTATTGTTTGTAAGAGATTCTGTTGGAGGCAAAAGAGCATTCTGATTTTTTGGATTACTTTAGAGATAATATACTTGGTGTTAGCATTAGGAGATCATTCTCCCACAGTGTCCAGGATCAGATTCAGATAAGATTTAACTCACTATCAGGAAAGAGCATAATATAAAACTGAGATAGAGTTACTAGGTCAAAGTCTGGATTTATATTTCAGGATAAAAGCAGTGAAAAAAGGCATCGGGAAGAATGTATTCCTCATTTTATGAAATATTGAACTTTGGAAAATAATACCAAATCTCATGGGGATCTATACAAATAATAAATTATTAATCCTTCAGGTGGATATTTGGAAATATAATCAAATCTACTTAAAAAATTTACTAGGTAATCCTATTTTGATCCATTTAACTATTTATGAAAACCCAAACTATGGTTATTATGAAAATATTTTAACAAATTATGATAAAACAGTAGTGAAAAAATACTCCGCAGATTATCAAACTTTATAATGCACCAAAAATAAATTTCAGATTTGCAAAGTGTTTTTAAAAAATGAAATTATAAACTATAAGATAAACACTTGAATAGTTCATTGATCTTGCAAAGAACATGAACTTGGCAAGGATATAAACAATAAGAAAAATTCTGAAGGCAAAGTCTCATACATTTGACTACATTAAAATTTAAAATTTGAATACATTAATATTTGTGTCATGTATAAAATATTCTGGTATCTTTTTTGTGTGTAAAATATTCTTATAAGCCAGTAAGAAAAATACTAAAACTGAACAAAGGTATGCAAAGAAAAGCTACAGGAGAAAAACAAGGTGATGATAAACACAAATAAAAAACCTATAAAAATATTAGTTATTACAGATGCAAATTACACTATTTTAATTACTTATTAGAAGAAATAAAAATAGTTCCATAATTTAAAAGTGTAATCAGAGGGAAACAATGTGTATAATTGTTGCTACTATAAATTGTGTAACCTTTTAATGAAAGTCAGTAGTAATATGAATTCAGCCTTAAAATATTCGTATTGTTTTCCCTATAACATTCATCTGCAGTGAGATACTCTAGAGTATTAATCAGAGATCCATAAAAAATGAACCCACAAAGAAATTAAAAAGAATATGCTAAATAATATAAAAATTGTTCAAGAAGAGCACAATCATATATTGGATTATTATGCAGACATAACAAGTGTGTTTTAAAATAATATTTACTATAAAAGGAATATTTTAATAATTAAAAAATTTTGAAGTAGTGCAAGTAGGTGGAAAGAAGAAAAGTAAATTAGATTGTAGAATGGGAATGTTTTCAGAGTGCAAACCTGGGAGAAATTAGAGATTCCATCAAAATATAGCAGAACTTTAGGAGTGCCTCTCGGTGACCTAGGAAGGAGTTAGGAAGTGAATGAGGGGTTTAAGGAGTTAGTTCAGCTGTGTAAACTATATAACTTTAGGCATGGACAGATGGGTAAAAATCAGCCTCTGGCAGGCTTTGAGGTCTGTCTGTTAGTGAAGTGTGGCGCTAACTGTGAAATAAGCATTTTTTTCTTTTGTTTTATTTTTGTGTGTATATCTTAAACACCTGAGTTTTCTATGCTTCATGCCCAAGGCTCTATACTCAAAAGCAAATGTAGTGAAGATGGGAGTAGAGCTGAAAATTTTAGAAGCAGGCCAAGGATACAATGTCAAGATATCATGGACAAGATGCCAGAGGAAGAAGCCAAAGCCGACTCAGGGACTTAATCCAGGGCATGTACTGCTCAAATGGAGGCTCCACCTCTGAGGAGGTTACAGGAAAAATCCGTCTGGTGTTAAATCTGAGGCCAAGGCCTGCAGGAGTCTAGTGGGAATCAGAAATAGGGTCTAGGCTAATGAGTAGTGTAAGGAGTCCTGTGGGTAATGATCTATTATGGCAGCCTAATATGCTTTTTTAATGTTATTGTCTGCACCAGCCTCACAAGAGAAATGCAGATAATTGGAAAAAACTGCTAAGCCGAGCAATCAGAAAATGAACAGATTTATTTATGTTGTCATTTAAACGATGAGTCTAATGCTTTCTTAAATGGTTTTATTAGGGTTTCTTAACAAATATAACTCATTTAAACAACTTACCCTGTGGCTAAGACAATACTCAGAGCAAATTTACATACTTGAATGCATTTATCTGGTTAACAGAAAAATTAAAAACATCTAAATAGAGATGGGAAAGGAAAACAGAAAAGAAAGCAAAAATAAAAGTGTAAGGAGGAAATAAATACAAGAAATAAAATAAAAGAAAAGTACATATTGTTAATAAAACCAAAATAATTTTGGATAAGACCAATAACTAAAAATCCATGAAAATAAAAAATATCAATAACATTAAGGGTGAGAAAGGGGGTGTACTTAGAGATCATAAAATACAGTGCTCTATGTAATATTGTACCAATACATGGAATATGTGGATAAATTCAATACATTTTATGAAAAAATAAACTATATAAATTGGCCTAAGAAGTGGGAAAAAAGCCACTATTATTCATCAGTCATATAAAATATTAAAATGTTTGTTATATATCTGTAACCAATAGTAGTTTCAACATTTTCATTTTTTGCTTTATAGACTCATAATAATTTATATTTTTAAACTGAATTTAGTTTCTTAAAACTTATGTCATTGTTCTTTTGGATGTAACAACACATATTTCTAATGATTTATTTTCTACTTCTATCTAACTATTTTTACTTCATTCTGTTTTTTAGGTGTTCAGTGAAAACTTTCTAAATGAATGAAATATTTTCTTATTTTATATTATTTTTCTCTGCTATTTCTCTTCTCTAGATGACTACCCCTTATTTTACCATGCATTATTAATGTGATAAAATCTGTATTTTGTCAATAACTTTGTAGTCTTTCTGAACAATATAAATGTAACTGTTACCTCCAATTATTTTCTCTGAAGTTATATCATTATTTTTATTACTTTAGCTTTATTTTGAGATTTTAGTAGCTCAGTGGAATTATTTTAAAGGTTCCATATTGGTAATGTCTGTTTAGACTGCATGCAAATCTACCGTTTTCTCTACCCACCTTTTTTTCTCAGAAGGAAGGATGTCAAATCTTCTGAGATCATTTTCACTCATCCTGTAGAAGTACCCTTATATAATACTATTTAGAAGTAGCAGCTTACTTTTTAAATTGAAAATGTTTTTTGTTTTATTCTGATTTTTGAAAGATAGTTTTCCTTAGTACAAAATTTCTAGTTTGACAGTTACTGTACCAGCATTTTAACACACATGCTAAGCGCTTTCTCATACCTCATCTATGTGTATAACACAACACAAACTTTGCATAATAAAATCAGGTTATTATTTAAGATGGCATGAATTTGAAAATGGAAGAGCTAATAAATACAAAATAAATTATTTCAATTTTAAGGAGACAAAGCAGCCTTATTATAAAACACTGATTTTGCTTGTACATTAAAATAGTAAACTTTAAAAAATAAAAGGTAATTACAAATAATTGCCTCTCTTGTAAGGTGGCAAATGAATAAATAAATAAATAAATAAACAAACAAATATTTTAGTTTAGCAAGCTCATTACACAATTAATACTGATTCAGATACTCATTACATATTTATTGAAAATCTATTGGGAGAGGCATTGTGTGAGATATCTAAAGACACCAAAATATAAAGTCTAGAATATGCCCTCTCTTTCCAGAATATTTTAAAGAGACCCTTCAGTATTGGGTATTCTTATTTGTTGAGGATCCACCCTCTCATTGTATCCAACACATTAAAATTATTTCAGTGGAAATAAAACAACAAACAAAGCCCAAAATAAGTGGAAAGACAGAAATAATAGAGAACAGAATAAACAAAATAGAATCTAAAATTACACATAAGATAGATGAAACCAAGAGCTGGTTCTTTGAAAATATAAACAAGATTGACAAATCTTTAAACAAACGCATCAAAAAACAGAGAAAGTACCCACATAAATGTAATCAGAAATGGAAAAAGAGAAGTAACACCTGACACCAAAGAAATACAAAGGATTGTAAGAAAATTTTATGAATAACTATATGCCAACAAATTGGACAATCTGGAAGGAATAGGTAAATTCCTAGAAACATACAGTTTTCAAAAACTAAATTAAGAAGAGTCAGAGTCTCTGAATAGACAGATTACAACTAGTGAAATTAAAGCAGTAATAAAAAAAAGTCTCCCAAAAAATAAAAGCCCTGGACTAATGGCTTCACAGGTGAATTTTACCAGTCATTCAAAGAAGAAATAACACCTATCTTTCTTAAACTATTCCAAAAAATTCAAGAGGAGGGAAAACTCCTGAGTTCATTTAGAGAAGCCAACATTACCCTAAGTCCAAAATCAGATAACAACACTACAAAGAAAGAAAATTATAGGCCAATATTCCTGATGAACATAGATGCTGGAATCCTCAACAAAACATTAGCAAGCCAAACACAGCAATCCATTAAAAAGATCATACACCATGATCAAGTGAGATTTATTCTATAGATGCAAGTTTGGTACAATATCTGCAAATCAATAAACATGATACACCACATAAACAAAATGAAGGATAAAAACGATATAATCATATCAATAGATGCAGAAAAAGCATTTGATAAAATCTAGGGCCTATTTGTGATAAAAATTCCCAGCAAAGATAGAATAGAAGGAACATACCTCAATGTAATAAAGGCCATATATAACAAAGCCACAACCAAGATCATACTCAATGGGCAAAAACTAAAAGCTTTTCCTTTAAGATCAGGAGCAAGACAGGGAAGTCCATTTTCATCATTTTTATGGTACTGGAAGCACAGCAATCAGACAAGAAAAAGAAATAAAAGGCATCCACATTGGGAAGGAGAAAATAAAACTGTCATTGTTCTCAGATGACATGGTATTGTACATAGAAAACCCTTAAGACTCCATGAGAGAAGCTACTAGAACAAATAAATAAGTTCAGCAAAGTAGCAGGATACAAAATTAACATTCAGAGATTGGTGGCATTTCTATATACCAATAATGAACTATCAGAGAGAAACTAAGAGAACAATCTCATTTGCTGTTGCAACAAATAAATAAGGTACCCAGGGATAAATTTAACCAAGAAGATAAAAGACCTATACTTGGAAAACTGTAGGACATTGAAGCTAGAAACTGAGGAAGATAACAAATAAGTGGAAACATATACCATGATCATGACTGGAAGAATTAACATCATTAAAATGTCCATACTATAGCAATCCACAGATTCAAAGCAGTCTATAGAGTCAACCCAATTACTATTAAAATAACAATAGTATATTTCACAGATCTAGAACAATTATTCCAAAAATGTATGTGGAACCAAAAAAGATCTTGAATATCCTTGGCAATCTTGAGAAAGAAGAACAAAGTTGGAGGGATCACAATACCTCATATCACACTGTATTACAAGGCCACTGTAATCAAAACAGTCTGGTACTGGCATAAGAACAGACACATAGACCAATGAAACATGAAGGAGAACCCAGAAATAAATCCATGTCTTCATGGTCAATTAATACTTGACAAAGGAGGCAACAGCATGCAATGGAGTGAAAACTGTTTCTGCAACAAATGGTGTTGGGAAAATTGGACAGGTACATGAAAAAAAAAACCTAGACCACCAAATTATACCATACACAAAAATAAACTCAAAGTGGATAAAAGTCTTAAATGTAAGCTGCAAAACCATAAAAATCCTAGACAAAAGCATAAGCAGTTAAATCTCAGATATCTCTTGTAGCAATTATTTTTGTTGATACATCTTCTAGGACAAGGCTACTAAAGAAAAAAATAAACAAATGGGACTACATCAAACTGAAAAGTTTCTGCACAGCAAAAGAAACCATCAACAAAAGTAAAATGGAACCCACTGTATGGAAGAACAAATTTACCAATGATACATTGGATAAGGGGTTGTTACAAAATATATAAAGAACTTGTACAACTCAACAGCAGGAAGACAAACAATCCAATTAAAAAATGAGCAAAGGACTTGTATAGAATCTTCTCAACAGAGGACATACAGATGACCAACAGACATATTAAAAAATGCTCAACATCACTACTCATCAGAGACATGCAAATTTAAACCACAATAAGGTATCACCTCACACCTGCCAGAATGGCTGTCATTAATAAGTCAACAAACAAGTGTTGACAAAGGATGTGGAGAAAAGGGAACCCTCGTACACTCTTGGTGGGGATGCAGACCTGTGCAGGCACTATGGAAAACAGTATGGGTTTCCTCAGAAAATTAAAAATGAAACTGCTTTTTGACCCAGTGACCTTGTATCCTAAGAATCCTAAAACACCAATTTGAAAGAATATATGTAACCCTATATTCATACCAGCATTATTTACAAAACCAAGATCTGGAAAGAGCCCAAGTGCCCCTAAGTAGATGAGTGGATAAAAAAGCTGTGGTATGTTTACACAATGGACTATTAGACAGCTGTACAAAAGGGAAATCTTACCTTTTGCCATAGCATGGATGGACCTGGAGATTATTATGCAAAGTGAAATAAGCCAATCAGAAAAAGAAAAATACCATATGATCTCACTTATATGTGGAATCTAATAAACAAAATCAACTGATGAATAAAATAGAAAGAGAGGCATGGACTCATGGAACAGACTGACAGCTGTCCGGGGAGAGGTGGGAGGGAGGACTGGATGAAAGAAGGGGACGGAATTAGTCAAATGTATGACTAAGGGATATATGCATGACTCAGACACAGAAAACAGTGTGGTGACAGCCAGTGGGAAGGGGAGGCAGGGGAGGGAGGGGTGGATGAGGGCAAAGCGAGGGGGAGGAATGGGGACATCTGTGTTTGTGTCAATACAAAAGGGGAAAATAAAATGAATTCATATCACATTAAATATGATACTATTTCTGTAAAATATATTTTAAAATATTTTTGTAACTTTGCTCTAGACATTTTTGGCTGTCACTACCATTTAATTTTTGACTGACTATTAGAAACAAGAGAGAGACAGGAGGTCTATTGATCTATGTAGACAGAACTTCTACAGTTTTATGAAGGAACCGTATTAATAAATATTTACACATGAGAACAGGAAATCAGTGCTATTGTTACTATTTTTGGATTCTACTCCAGAAATAATTTTGATAAAATATTTTCTTTTTTTAAATTTTTTTATGTTAGATTATTCAGTACAGTTTCTATCCTTTATTCCCATTCCAGCCCACCCACCCATCTCTCCCATGTTCAACCCCCCCAGTTTTGTCCATGTGTCCTCTATATTTGTTCCTGTAAACCCTTCCCTTCTCCCCTGGAATTCCCTCCCCTCTCCCCTCTGGTCACTGACAACCTGTCCTCTATTTCAGTGTCTTTTGTTATATTTTACTTGTTTCTTTGTTTTGTTGTTTAGGTTCCTGTTAAAGGCGAGATCATATGGTATTTGTCTTTCACTGCCTGGCTTATTTCGCTTAGCATAATGCTTTCCAGCTCCATCCATGCTGTTGCAAAGGGTAGGAGCT
>CM052543.1:141217815-141254099 GCA_028533065.1 Trachops cirrhosus
TCATAAAAGATGTTCACTACTTTAGAAGTCATAAGACGACTTGAGAAGGGAAATTTACATTTTAAGAAAAAAACATTTATTATAAACAAATCTTGTGCAGAAACACAGATAACCAAAGGAAAAGATAATGAAAACTATATTTTGCCTGACTTTAAACTACTCATCAAATTAATAGCAAGCTTAGTCTGTCTTTATTCGATACCCACCATTTGCATGCCTTTAAGCATTCTCATGATTAAGTATTACAAAATCAATTTGGGCTGATAAGACTGTGAGTCAGGAATGATTCCTTGGGGACAGTTTCAGACAGAGATGGCTAAATCACTTCCCTAAAGGATCACTGCTGGTACCTGGGACACAGGCCCCGGAGCTCCCTGAGAACAAGGATCCAAACACATTAGTGTCTGTCGAATTAATGCTGAAAAGTGTTGCCTCCTAGTCTTTGGAAATTAGATGAGAAGAAGTAATCTCACTCAGCCTGTTCCAATGCCCAAAGCTCTGTAGTCACTGTTAACTTTTCCCCCTATTTTCCCTACCTATCTTCTAATATTTCTAAAGTCTGTGGTCATTCCTTTACATAAATATGCCTTATCATTTCTTGGCAGAGTGACTGA
Organism: Trachops cirrhosus; assembly: GCA_028533065.1. Lineage (NCBI taxonomy): Eukaryota > Metazoa > Chordata > Mammalia > Chiroptera > Phyllostomidae > Trachops > Trachops cirrhosus. The sequence continues at coordinate 141,218,430 of CM052543.1, forward strand.
AAAATTAGTTGCATAAATTATTTGTACATTCATTTTGGGTTCCCCTTGGGGGTGAGGAAATTAAGACACACTTCCTGCCCAGGAAGGCTCTACTAGACTCTTCTGATTGAACTGAAAAAATTCTTATCATTATGATTATTACTGATTCCCTGCTATGGAAAGAATTTTGAAGAAAGCTTTGGACTAAGGCTCTGCCTGATTGGAAGCTGCACTAGTTTGGTGAGATTCATTTTTGATAGAGATCAGTAATTCCTGCTACTTAATTAAGGCTCCTGTGGTCTCTGCCACCGTCTTCGAGTGTGTGTGTACACAGGTGCCTGTGCATGCTTGCTTTGGGTTAATGTTAGATACGGAGTTTTGTTTTCCCCAAATATCTAAACTATTCATTTTGCTGACTCCCTCCAACCTGCCATTCTTGACAAGGACTTCTCACATAAAATTGGACAAAAGATAAATCACAAAGACTTTTGTGATATTTTGTGACACTTTACAAGATCAGGATAAAAATGAATGGAAAGTGGAAGACTTTCATTTCATGATCAACTTGTAACTAGTTTGAAAAAATAGAGGAAATCAAGCTAGGTATTCCTTAGCTTCTATCTCCCACCCTGTGAAATTCATCTGCAAGTACCCACAGCCATCCTTCCACTGACTCCATTTACAGAAAACTTCAGAAAAAGCTCATTAATCTATAATGACAGAAACCAGATCAGTGGTTGGCTGTGAGAAGAGGGAGAGAAGGGCAAGAGAGAGTGATTTACACAGGATATTGGGGAAACTTTGGGAGGTGATGAATGTGGTTATTATCTTGATTGTGGTGATGGTTTCATGAGTGTATATTTATGCCAAAAGGTATCAAAGTGAAAACTTTAAATATATACATTTTGTTGTATGTCAATTAATTTCCAATGAAGGTGTAAACAAGAGATGAACAGAGCAGAGCTCCTTATCGCAAATGCTGAGTAATTCTATAAAGCCAATTGCTTTTAACAGTCTCCTTATTTGAAGTGTGTTTGATATGGTGAAATTCTGATGTACCTAAAATATTTAGTCAGTCTGTGGGCTTGTTCTGGAGGCAGATTAACATGTATTGGAGGGACTAGCCGGCTTCCTGCTCGGCTGGTTAAAATTCCATGCTGCAGAGGTGAAGTCATTTGTATGCGGCCCGTGGTCTGCAGCAGCAAGCACAGACTCTGTGAGTCTAAGAGTAAATCTGAGCAAGCATTATGGTTGTACTGTGAGCGATTAGAGTCTTGAATGACCTTGAGCATGAGCATACCTAACCTGGAGGGAAAGTTGCATCATTTCTTAAAATTTAAGTTAAAAGAGAATTGATTCATTTTAATTATACACAAGGAATCATATGTTTAGAGGACATTTTGGAAACCTTTTTAACACTATTAATCAATCTAGCAACTACAAAATTCCCTGGACAGGATGAAGCAACTCCAAGACCTGATGCCAATGTCTTAACATATGTTTAAATTCAACCTGGGGTTTGAATAGGAGTGGCAATTTCACCACTCAATGCCTCATTTTCACGTGACTTTTCAAGGCCTCACAATTAGGTAAAGCTGGTATGTGTGTGCAGAAATGCTTATGCACAATTTCCCCATTCATCTAAATATCCAAATATATGGGCAAGATATGCTGGGGTGGATTAGACACTCAGCTTAGAGTAACAATGCCTGAATTTGATGTCCCAGTTTTGCAACTTTTTAGCATTTGAATTCTGTCAAGTTGTTTTACATAGCTGAGGCACAGCTGACTTATTTATAAGCAACAAGCACGTGAATTGTCAAACTTATCTAATACATGTACCAAAAGGGCACACTGAACAGGCTCATACACCTTAAAGATTTCTGGACTGGAGAAATCTTGGACTATAAATTAAGCAGTGTAAAGACAGCACAGGGTAAGAGGTGGGAGTGAGCCTCCTGGAGCAAGACTGATGGATTCAAATTCTGGCTCCATGCCTCCCAGCTGTGTGATCTTGGACAAGTCACCTACCTGTGTGAGCTACAATGTATTTTTAATCTATAAGATTTAGGACAAGTACCTCAGAGTGTTGCTATGAGAATTAAATAAAGCAACTTATGATAATATTGAAGAGTTCTTAATGAAAGTTAGCAATTATTATTATGACAAACTATCATTCAAATAAAATTTTCACAATCAGAAAAAAATGCATTTTGAAAAGAAATTATTAAATTTCAGATACTGCATCTGGGACTGCCAAATCTTAGAACATTTAGAAGTAGATTTTGAAGCTAAAATGCATTCCTCTTAAATGAGAATTTCCCCCTCCATTATGTAATAAGAAATTCTATTTCTGAGAAAAGATTGATATGCATGCATCAGTTTTAAAGAATAATTTTTAATATAATCGAGACAGTTCACACTTTAGTCAAATGAATTTTAATCCATCATTCAGAGTAAACATTATGTATCTAAAAATTGCATGACTGGTTTTATTAATGCCATAAAAGTCAGAGAAATGAGAGATGATAAAATCCTTAAGTTAAGGCCAGTCAGCTTTCCCCAGGAATCTGACCTAGAAGGTGTGGAGAGCTTTCTCAAGCAATAGATCACTATGTAAGGCAAAAACAACAGACATTATGGACCTAACCCTAGCACAGCCTGGCCTGTGTCTCTTAACTTTACGGGATGACCTGAACAAGGTTATGGTCAAGAGTTCAGGAATGGTGAGAGACAGCCACAGGAAAATAAGTGAGTAAGCAGGGCGAGATGAGTGCATGATGGAGGTAGGTGTGGGCCAGATGTGACCGGGGATAATGAGAATCGACTCTGTTTACAGAGTTTAAAGGAAGTTTCAATAAGCAAATACACTTTGGGGTGCATCTCAAGGAGTGAATAGTTTTCCAGGGAAACAGTAGGGGAAAGGCACAGAAAGCAGAGGGCAGGTCAGTCTGGGGACAGTATGCAGTTACATGCAAAGTGAGGAACAGGCGCAGAGCAGTGGGTGGAGGCTGAAACAGCAGACGAGGGTCAAGTGCTGGTGGTCCTTCAATATAGTGGGAGTGTTGCACTACTGAGGACGCAATGGTGAAGCCTGCAGGTGTCTGACTCTCTAAGTGCTCTGGTGTGGGGAGCCCTTGCTGTGGGTTGAGCGGTTGGTTACCTAAGGGAAGTGCCACAGATGCAGAGAAGGTTGTTTTGCCAAATAGCTGGTAGAGCTTCTTGCGCCGTTCCAAAGCTTCCCACAGGTGTGGAGACTTGTGCACCTGCTTGGGAGAGAGACTGGTAAGTGGACCCATGACGATAAGCAGGAGCTGTGTGAGCAGGGCAACAGTGGCACCCAATGGGGGAGGCTCCTGGACCCCTGCAGCCTTGTGTGCTAGGTCTCTAAGAAAGAGAACTTTCTGAGAATGATGAAGCCTTCAGCTGTCCCAGGAGCACAATAACTGCCACAATGGGGCTCTTGTCTCCACTGCACATGGGCTAGACGAGGCATAGTGATGATCCCTGGAGTCTGAGTGTCTTATTGCTGATTCTCAGATCACTAACTGCTGCTGTGGAGTGCCGCTCTGGGTAGTTTTTGTCATCTCTGAAGGGAAAGCACAGCACCGATGCTGAAGGGGGTGGCTTTGAAAAGAGTTGCTGGTACATCAGGAAGTGTTCAAACCTTCATAATCTCCCACTTATTCCTTTCCCAAGGGTATCTGGAATATCCCTGACGTGCAAGGCTCCATAGGCAATGCCCAAGTCTGACACCATCCCACCTTCCTGAAGCTAGCATGTTATTGGAAAGGTAGCCTCACACTTAGGTGGGTAGCCCCACAACGACTGGGGATGACAGCTTTGCTGGGTGTCCAAAGAGGGACAGAGATTGTCCAGGCCGGTAGAACTCAGAGAGGAAGAGCTCTGACCTGTGAGGTGGTCAGGGTAAGTTTCTTGGAGAAGGTGGCTTAATCTGGACTTTGAAAGACAGAGAGTGATTGAGTGGATTGGTAAGAGAGAGCATTCAAGCAGATCAAAGGACAGGAGCCAAAGCCCACACACTGGCATGTCTCTGGGATCAGTTAAGCCCTCCTCCTGCCTGCCCACCTCATCCTGCTCTTCTGGCTCAAATCTGCTGGAGTTCTTTGCCTTCTGCTTGTCTGCTTGACTCAACACTATTATTCCAGCCATTCTCATTTTGGGGAGGTTTTGCCCAATCCCAGCACTACCAGGAGGGGACATTTTGGATTGGCACAACTGGGGGGCAATGCTACTGGTATGAAGAGAGTTGAGATCATCCTGCAATGCAAAGAACTGCAAATTTTTTTTGAAGAAATAATGCAAAGTATTGTCTGGTTCAAAATATCAATATTGCTGAGGTTGACAAACCCTGGGTTATTTTATCTAACCCGTGTCCTCCCACCTCCCAGAAGAAAAGATGCTTTAAGATGATAATTTTCTTCAAACTCAGCAGTAAGCTTCAGACATAATGGTGACATTTACCCTGGGACGTGAGTATCAAGGTCCCAGCTTTGAGGACCCTATTGGAGAAATTGTCCCCCTGCCCACTTGTCCAACAGGGGTGGGGACAGAGAGTCAGCAGCTACATGTCCCAGGAAAGAGGAAAGGCAGAGGAAAAAGGACATGCCAGTTTGAGGATTAAAGCCTTATTTAGGTTTTTTGAAAAGGTGTTTCTGTCAGGCAGCAGAGGTTGAAACACTTTTCTAGGTGTTAAGGGGAAAAAAATCAGATATAGAGGCAAAACAAATGTGTTTGTTGGTTTGCTAGGGCTACTGTAAAAAAATACAGCAAATGGGATGGTGAAGACGAGAAACTTGCTGTCTCGCAGTTCTGGAAGGCAGAGAATGAGATCCAGCTGTGCCCAGGGTTGGCTCCTTCCGAGGCCGTGAGGGAGCCTCGGTTCCCTGCTCTCCCCTAGCTTCTGGTAACTTCCAGGCAATCTAGGTGTAGCAGCATCACCTCATTCTCCATGTTCATCCTCACAGGGAGTGGTGTGTGTGTGTGTGTGTCCAAGCTTTCCCTTTTAATAAGGACACAGGCAACTTAATTAGGGTCCAGACTGAGACCTCATTTAAACTAATTACATCTGCAACAACCCTATTTCCTAATAAGGTCACATTTTGATGTCCAAGGGGTTAGGACTTCAATATGTCATTTTGAGGGCACATTATTCAACAGGTAAGAGCATGTTAACCATCTTCCCTGCTTGTAAACTTCCATAGCATTTACTCTGTGCTTTACAACTGTCACCAAGTCCATATTATTAACCTTTTTATAGGAATTTGTACGTGGGCTACTTCTTCCATGGAGCTGTGAGCTTCCTGAGGAGAGACAGGCAAATAAGCATGTAGAGATTTTATAGAATGGAGCATAAGACAAATATTTAAGTGCCTTGAAAATGTAAAGTGTCACAGTACTGAAGGCTGTTTTTTTTAAAGAGAGAGAGGGGAAGAAGAAAAAGAGAGAGAGAAACATCAATGTGTGGTTGCCTCTCGTGTGCCCCCAACTGGGGACCTGGCCTGCAACCCAGGCGTGTCCCCTGACTGGGAATCAAACCAGTGAACCTTTGGTTTGCAGGCCCGCACTCAATCCACTGAGCTATACCAGCCAAGTGAAGGCTGTTTGAATGCTAAAATTTTTTATACATATGTAGAAAGAGAAAAGAAAGATCAAGTCACTTTATTGACAGTTCCTGCCAGGACTCTTTTTTGTTGTTGTTGTTTTGGTTTCTTTGGGGAAAAGAAAGCTATTTGAGTTTGAGGTCATTGAATTACCCAAATGGTTTGCGTTTTACTTTCCCCTCATTTTATTTTATTTTATTCTATTTTATTTTATTCTATTTTATGTCTGTCTTCTGATAAGGTAGCAATCAGTGGACAGAAAATCTTTTTATGTAGATAAAAATCTGTGACCGATGGAGCAGCTGGAGTGAGGGAAAGAAGGAATATAAATACACCAATAAATACCGAATGCCTTTGGAAATCACTAATTTGTTCACTGAGAGTTCTCACTGACAGTTTGTAGAGATATAACTTTATAAAATTCATAACTCTTGCTATTTCTCTGAGATACTTTGGTCAGAGAATTCATTTATTTCAGCTCTGGTGTGGCTCGCACAAGCTATTTGGCAGCTACCAAAACCCACCGACTCCCAGGCCCGGCACTGTTTTCAGATTTCATACTCCACCTGCACATCGTATGTGACACCTAGGAGTTGCTAAGCTGATAAGTGGCGAATTAATTTGTGATTAAATGAATTTAGTTTATGGATTTCTAGACTAACAGAATTTGTGACTACTATGGATGATGGCGAATACTTATATCTAATCCAAGACTCCAATTTATTAACCTTCATCAGCCTTTTCCACTCTGATGATTGTCTAAAGGCCTCTTCTCAGAGTGCCTCTGGCCAGCTGCTGCCTGCGTACATGGCACAGGCTAAGCATCTTCTCAGGTGGAAGTGGATGAGGGGTAACAACACTGGACAAGGGGAAGAGATGGCTTTGTCCCTCAGTCTTTGTCCCATCTAGCAGGCTGGATTTGGAGAAGGCATAAGGGAAAAGGAGAAGGATGAGTTTGAAAGGAAATGGAAACACGAGTTAACCATAATGTTCAGAAAATTTTTGTTCTGCTTCAACATGAGCAGGAGAAATAGCATCAATTACTCAAATCACTCTTATTATGAGCGTATTTGTTCCTTTGAACTTTATTTGTCTATCTCCTTTTGGTAGTCTGTGGTCAGTGGCTAAATAGATTAAGGTAAAGACAAATGCTTTTAGCTGTTATGAAAGATCCTTTTGGAAACTGGCTTATTCTCTTCTTGCTACTGCTACTCAAACATAACAGAACCTGTATTAAATGAGAAAGATCATACATAAAACAAACCTCGTGATTTAATGGAGAAGCAGATGGGCGATGGGATCCCAAGATATGTGTTTATTTTCTTTCATCTATTCATGTATAGATGGCTTACCTCCTCTGTTCTAGTTCAACACTAGATGCTAAGATGCCTAGAATATTTTTACAAAAATATGAGAGACAGGATCTCTGCTAGCAGATAATTTTCAGTATACCAGGAGAAATAGAAGAATAAACATGTACTTACAGTGCAACAAATAAGTGTTGTAAGAGTTTGGTCAGCATTGGAGAATAAGAACATAAATCTGTTGAGGGGCATCAGGGAAGTTATCACAGAAGTAAGTATTGGAGTTGAAGTTTGAAGTTTACATAGAAAATAGAAATTTTCCAGGTGGACAAGCATAGAGAAAGCATTTCAAGCACAGGAAGTAATTGAACTAAGAGGGGTTATTTTCACCTTGGCCAGTGTGGCTCAGTTGTTTGGGCATCGTCCTGCAGACCAAAAGGTGTGGGTTTGATTCCTGGTTAGGGCACATGCCTGGGTTGTGAGTTCAGTCCCCAGTCAGGGCACATATAAGAGGTGACCAATCAATGTTTCTCTTCACATTGATGTTTCTCTCTCTCTCTGCCTTCCTCCTTTCCATTCTTTCTAGAATCAATAAAATAAAAAATAAATATAAAATATAAAATAAATAAATAGAAAAAGTTAATTGCATCCAAAATGTAAAAATAGAAAATTCAGGATACAAGTCTAAGCATTTAGCAAAGGCAGATTATGAAGGGTCCCTTTTGCCAAACTAGTAGTTTTAGATGTTCTGTTGCAGAATATGATGTATCATTGGTGAATAATAAAAATAATAATATTCAAATTATTATCATAACAGTGATGTAAAAGATGAGTTGGAAGATACATTTTAAATACCAGTGATAATCTAATATATCAATAAGCTAAAAGAGAAAAATATCACAGTCATATCGATAGGTGCAGAAAGAGCATTTGACATAATCCAATGTGCATTAATGATAAAAATTTTCATTAAAACAGGAATAGAGAGGAACTTTCTCAACTTGATAGAGAATATTGTCTTTGTTCACAGATGACATGATCATCCATATAGAACATATGAAAGAATGTTCTTGACAAAAATGTATTGGAATAAGCAATTTTAGCAAGTTTGCAAGATATAAAGTTAATATACAAAAATCAATCACATTCTTACACACCAGCAGTGAGCAAGTGGGGTTTTGACATGTGAAACATAATGACTTTTGCATTACTACACAAAACTATTAAATACTTAGGTACAAATCTAACAAAATCTGCACAAGATCTAGATGAGAAAAGCTACAAAACTCTGATGAACAAAATCAAAGAACTAAATCAATGAAGAGACGCTCCATGTTCATGATAGGAAGACTCAATGATCGTCACAATGTCAGTTCTTCCCAACTTGATCTATAGATTCAATACAATCCCAGTTGGAACCTGAGCAAGTTATTTAGTGTATATTGACAAATTTACTCTAAGGTTTATAGTGAGAGGCAACAGGCATAGAATAACTGAAATGATATTGAAGAAGAGCAAAGTTGGAGGACTGACACTTGTTGACTTCGAGAGTTCCTATAAAGCCCCATTAATTAAGACACGGTGGTATTGGCAAAAGAATAGAAAATACACCAATGGGACAGAATAGTTAGCTCAGAAATAGACCCACATCAGCATAATCAAATGATCTGTGATAAATAAGCCAAGGCAATACAATGGAGCAAACATAGTTTTTCAACTAATGGTGTTAGGACAATTGAATATCCACATGCAAAAAATTAAACTAGACAAAGCTTTACACCCTTTAGAAAAATTAACTCAAAATGGACCATAGACTAAATATAAAATGCATGCATATAAAATTTCTAAAAGATAACATAGGAGAAAACCTAGATGACCTTGGGTATGACAATGACTTTTTGATATAACACCAGAGGCATGATTTATGAAAGAAGTAACAAATAATGGCGAACTTCATGAAAATTAAAAACTTCTGCTCTGCCAAAGACAATGTTAAGAGAATGAGAAAATAACCCACAGACTGGGGAAAACCATACACAAAAGACATCCTATAAAGGCCTGTTATCTAAATGTGCAAAGAAGTCTTAAAACCCAGTAAAAAAAATTTTGATTAAAAAGTGGGCCAAATACCTTAACTGACACATCAAAAAAGATATACAGATGGCAAATAGCATATGAAACAATGCTTCACATCATATGTCACCAGGAAAATGCAAATTAAAATAACTCTTAGAACGGCCAAATCTGGAAAACAGCAACACCAAATTCTAGCAAGAATGCGGAACAAGGGAAACTTTCATCCATTGTCGGTGGGAATGCAAAATGGTATAGCCGCTTTGGAAGGTCCTTTGGTGGTTTCTTACAAAACGCTCTCACCAGTAATTGCACTACTTAGCATTTACCTAAAGGAGTTAAAAACTTATGTCCACACAAATGCCAATGCATGAATATTTATAGCAGCTTTGTTCATAATTGCCATAACTTGGAAGCAACCAATACCTATTTTAGTAGGTAAATATGGTACATCCAGACAACAAGATTTTATTTGGCCAAAAAAGGTAATGAGCTATCGAGCCATAAAAAGACATGGAGAAACCTTAAATGCATATTGCTGAGGGAAAGAAGTCTATCTGAAAAGGCTACTTATTATATAATTCCAACCATGTGATATTGTGGAAAAGCCAAAACTATGGAGGCTAAAAAGTTTGGTGGTTTTAAGGACTTGGGCAGAGAACAGATAAATAGGCAAAGCATAGGGAAATGTTAGGGCAGTGAAAGTACTTTATATGGTACCAGAATGATGAATGCATGTCATTATACATTTGTCCAAACCCATAGATTATACAACACCAAGGGCAAATTGTAATGTAAACAGTGGGTTTCGGGTGATTATGATGTGTCAGTGCAGGCCCGTCATTTTTAATGAATGCATTGTTCTGAAGTTTGATAATGTGGAATGCTATTCGAGTGTGGGAGCGGGGACTATGTGAGAAATTTCTGTATAATTTTCGTGAACCTAAAACTGCTCATCTGATAGCTGTTAGACTTAGTGTTCATCGGAGGAAAAAAAAGTTGTGTTTGGAGGGAATGTCTCTTTATTGTGCTTAGACAACCTTGTCATTGTGAATCATAGTGGCTTCTCCTTGGCAAAGTCTACTGGAAACTATTCCACTGATTCTCCCATCTGCCACTCTTTCAAGTTTCTTCTGCAGAGAGCAGGCATATAACTCTCTGAGCATCACAACTGGCTTCTAAAGTAAGATTCCTTTCTGTAGTAAACCTAGTTAGCCGCTGGCCTCTTCTGTCTTGTCCTCCTATGGCTCTTTAGCTCTCTCTAATGACAATCTGTTTTCCAACTAATTAGTGTTGGGACAACTCAGCCCTGAACCTCAACTTGAAAATGTTAGTGTCATGGGGAGAGAACACTTAATCAAATGACTTGTGATTATTCAACAAAGATATTTTTTCTGATTCAGTCTGCTACCCTTTCTGAGACATTTGGTTTTCTTTCTTACAATTGTTGCTTGAGCAGATTTTGCTACGGCAGGATGGCCACGGGCACCAATGCGTTACTGAAGGGGAGCAGATGGATACGACATTATGATGAAGATGCTGCATTTTCATTGAACTCAAGGGTATTTTTAAACAGTTCTTCCCTCGCTATTAATTTCTAAAAGTTCAGTCTCTTACCACATCCATTTGTATGTGATGATAAAGCCTAGAACTGGCTCCTCTAAAGCAATTTCAATCACATTACCTGTTGTACATTTGGTGAGATATTGATAATCTCTTCTCCCTAAATGGTAGCATTCGCAGTCTAGCAAAGTGGGATGGAGGCAAAGGGGAAGAAACATCTCTTTCCCCATGTCTCCCTATGCTGAGGGCATTTAAATTGAAGGGCTGTTTGTAAGCTGTCTAAGGCTAGGGACTCTGCAGCCAGGCAGATGCAATTTATATTTCCATTCTCACCCTCACGGGCTCTGTGACCTTAGACTATGAATTGGCTTATTCATAGCTTCACTTTTCTCATAGTCAAAATAGGACCAAGGGTGCTGATGTGTAGAATTTACTGGAGGAAACGAGATCACGTGCCTGTGTGCAGCCAAGGGCCCAGACTATGATGCACATTTAACGAGCAATGGCTGTTATTACTGTGATGTTACTGACCTGACCAGAAAGAGAAGGGGCTCTGTCATCCCAGACATCATGCCCACCCTTGCAGCACATCCACAGTGCACCCTCTGGTTTAATATTGAGTAGCTGACCATTTTTATGTTGGACATTCTGAGGAATCCCAACACAACAGTTTCCTCTTTTCTCCTCATTCTAGGGAGGCCCTAATTCATGCACTAGTGGACAGCTGTCGATGTTCTTGGTAAAAGCAGACAGGACACAGGTTCAGGAAATGAGGACGAGGCCATGAAGAGAAAGTATCTGAGGTTTATTCACCTGTATTTCCCCAGAGCTAATCATGATAGGTGGGACTTCCTCCTTTGACTCTGCTCTCCAGCTTAACCAAACTATCAGGGAGCTTCAGATTGGTTGAGTATGTTTTATGCTATCTTCATTTTGATCACACCAATATGTTGGCCAAGAATTCTTATAATCAGCCTAGATAATCCTACTCATTGTGGGTTCTGGCTCCACCACTTACTTAGCTGTGTAATCTTGGGCAAATTACATACTTTCTCTTTGACTCAGTTTTCTAATTTTTTAAATTAAAAAACATGATGGTGCCCCTGGCTACTCATGATGTGGTCCCAGACCAGCAGCACCAACATTTCTCGAGTATTTGTTAGAAACGTAGAAGCTCAGGCCCCACCTTAGACCTACTGAACCTTCATCTGGATTTTAGTAGAATCCCCAGGGAACATATATATAATTTCACATTGGAGGTTCTCTGGTGACACATACATGATGGGGTTGTTGGGGGGATTAAGGGAGGTGGTAGAGGTAAAGCAGTTAGAACCTGACCTACATGCTAAGTGCTGAGTAAGTATTAATTATTATTTATTTTCCTTTACATCAATATATACCTTCAGTGGCAACTTTTCTGTCAAGCTTCTTATCATTTTTCCATTGTCTTCTTTCTCATTTAATTTCTCCATCTTTTGTTTGTGTTCCACAAAAATCTCTGTAGGTACTTTTGATAATGTTTTTGCTTGGACCTTTCTCTGTCTAACTCAAAGATTGTTAAGGACACAGAAGCATGTTTAGCACCCTGCCCTCTGGGGTCAGAACAGTGCCAGAAGAGAAGGCCTATAAATACCATTTGAATAAATGATGCAAACACACACACCACACACACCTGACAACCACAATGATAAATGCTAACAGCACCAACTGGATGCCATGAAGAATACTTAGTAGAAAAACTCAAGGAATGCTGAGGTACTCTTAAGAAATATCCTTAGTGAGGGTGAGATTTAAGCTGTTTTTTGAATGGCACAGATGTTCAAGTGTTTAAGAGAAAGAAATTGTGTAAATTCTGGGTGCCGGTAATGATGTGAGTGAAACTTGAAGAAGGGGTTGTGAGTAACAGATTCAAAGGAGCAAGAAATGATGCATGTTTCTGGAACAGAGAGTTCTTTGCAGAACTCTAACAGAAAACAGAAGTTGTGAATTCACATACTAAAGATCCTGAGTACCAGACATTAAAGAAACTGAAAGTTTTTGAGTTGAAAAGCAGCATGCTTAACATGTTTTAAAAAAAGGAAAATTGGACAATTAAAATAAAATTATTTAAAAAAGTAAAATAAAATCATGTTAATATTTTAAAAAATGAAAGTTGGAAAAGAAAAAGCTTATCGATCACATCTGCTTCCTAAGTGGTTCTATGGAGAATGAAGCTAATGATGCCCACCCAGAATGTGAGTATTCTGTAAAAGGATGCATGAAGGATGAAGGGGCAGTGATGACAGAGCTGGTGCATACTAGCGAAGCAAAGATTCATTTCACTCATGGTGTGCTATCTTTTGTTCTCTTTTTGTCCCCCAAACCTGAAGAGTAACAAATAGCTTTCAAGTCCATGCGGTCACCTAAGGATTGTTTCAAAGTTGTTGATGTTGTTTTATTTGTCACAGGTGGCAGTGTTTTCTAATATATAAATACTCTGAAGCCTATAATTTCTTCTGCAAAATTACAGTGAAACAGAATTAAGCAATTCAAATGACCATTTTCGGTGCTGAAGCTGAGTTGTTGCAAACTGGTTAGGAGTAGTAAATAGCAGTGTTGGGCCGATGCAGGGGGGTGTGGTCAGCTGGACTCACTCACTGGCTCCTTCAGTGATGCTCTTGCAGACTTACTTCAACTTGGTGCTTCTGTAAATTTCCCAGAAGAAGCAGACCATGGAACATGCTCATGAGTTTGCAAATATCTAAGGATATTTTATGCAGATTCTCCAGAATGAAGTACAGGCTTCACAATGTTTCCATTGGAGTTGAATTTACTAAGAAAGAAGTTCTAAGAAAAGCTGATTTGTTCTTAATATTCTGTACTTCCTTTGTGTTGTAGATAAAATAAGAGTCAAAGAGGATCAGGGAAGGATCAAATCTCTTACAACTCAATTTCCTGTTGACTGATCCTCTTCTGGATTATACTCCTTGTGGGAAGGCATGTGACCTTTTTTTCATTCCTTGTTGTTCAGAAAATGTGTAGACCACATGCAAATAAAGAGAAGGAACTCAATAAAAACTTACTAAAGAATTGAAGTTCAAAAATGTCTTTAGTAAGTGTCCATTTGCTCATTATACTGACAGTTTTCCTGGTACTTTATGGAAGCAGATGAAACAGCTGAGTAACATATATTATGTCTTGGGCTTCAGTCACAGTCTCTATTCATAGTTCCTTGAGGTCATAAATCCCCCTCTCGGAAAGCATGCTTGCTGTGCTCACGGACAGAAAGTCTATAAGGACAAGCTTCTTGGGAAGAAACAGAATGACGGAATCACAGCAATGTGTAAAGAGCCTTGTTAGAGGGAAGGGGGAGAATATGGGACTAAAAACTGATAATACACATAATTTTTATCTATAGCATGATGTAATACCTTGTAAATAAGAGCAAATGTCTGTTGTTCATGTATTATATGCCAGCCGTTGTGCATTCTCATTTATTACTTACAAAATCTCTGTTAAACAGGGATTAATAATTTCTCTGTTTAACATAGGAAGACAAGAAAGTCCTGAAAAAATAAGTAATTTACCTACAGTCAAAGAGCTTAATAAAAATAAATTCTTACTTTAATTTACATGATTTTGAGTGAATTTGCACATTTACTCCCATGTATTTATTGGTCATTGCTTTTTCTAATGAATGCCTTCTAGTATGCTGCTGGATATACTATTTTATGATTAATGAAACATCTATCTATAAGTTTTTCTGGATATTAAGTTTTGAGAATGATAGCTCATTTAATGGGAAATCAAAATTTTATCTACCAAGATACAGTTGTTTTATTCACCACGTGTAAAAGCCAGAGAGGTAAGACTTTGCTGGAGGCAGAACACATCTACACTTGAGTTTTCTGATGAAGGGTCATGTATGGCACTGCAGGGAGAAGGGCTGGTTGGGAAGCGAAGCAGTGACTTGTGTAAGGGGAGGAAAGTGGAGTGTTTAGAACCAGAAAGCGTCACTTACTCTACGGTCCTGTTCTCTCAGACCACACCCGTATGGAGGGTGGGAGAGTAGGAGAGAAGAGAGCCATCGGCACAGTCTGTGATCTCTTTAACTGCGTAGGCAAAGATCAGGAGTGGCTGTCAGGAGAAAGATCCAGATTCATTTTGCCTCTGACAATACTAAATGCTTCAGATAAACCACTTAAATTCCCTATACCACAGGTTTTGTTCTAGCAAATATCATCTAAAACTATAAGTTGTGACTGACCTTGGTTTAAAAGGAATAGTATGCCCAGCCATCAAGGTGAAATTCATAGGTAACACATTGTCTAATGCTGTTATTTCTTTTTTATCTTTATTGAATTCCCATAGGATGCATGAAAATTTAATCTATAAATTATTTAGGTAGAAAGTGTACATTTATTAAGCTTATTTTAAAAAATGACAATGTCATCCATGTATTCCAAGTGAATCATTCCATATGAATGAAGATTAGCTCAATGCCACCAAAATAGAATATAAAATAGAGAGTAGAGACTAGAAAAATACTTTTCTTTCTCCTGGAAACAGTTTGATGCTGGGATAATCTAGCTTGTTTTTCCAAACATGGCAGATAAAAAAGACTAGAGAATCTGTCAGAAACAGATGTTCTTGAAAACAATGGCATTTGAAGTCTTAGTTCCTTGAAAGAAGTGAAATGCTGAAGAAAATGATTAGTTCAAAAATCATATTTGGAAAGTTAAAAGTGACTCCATTTACAAAAGCATAAAAATCAAATAGGAAAAAACTAATAAAGGATATGCAGAACCTCTCTGCCTTTGCTGTTCAAAGTACGGTTCATGAAACAGAGCCAGACTGAGATTTGTTTCTTCCTTGTTAGCAGTGAGATAAGTACAGAAAGTAAGAAGTGTTTAGAAACTTTTATAGCAATTTTATGGACATCATATAAACTTTTATAAACATTACTGCAATCTCCAAGCCTTGGATTCCTGCTGGTCTGATTGATTGAAAAGTGTGCAAACCAGTTTGCATGTTGCTGAACTTGGGAAGTCACACGTGGCACAAGCTATGGCCTACTTATGCATAGTAGTCATGTATTTACTGACCTGCAATGGTTAGAACCAACAAAACTCGTTCTGCATCATAGATACAAACTCTTCAGAACTTCACTGAACAAATTTAGGGGAACTAAATAGGAGCAGGGATATACTATGTTCATGGTTTGGAAGGTGCAGTGTTTTGAAGGTGTCAATTTTCCCCCAAATTAATTGCAGGTGAGATCCTCACAGACATTTTTGTGATGGTGGAGAGAGAGAAAATGGCAAGCTGAATCTTAATTCACATGGGCTAAAAAATAACTAAAGTATTAAACAAAAAGAAAAAGAAAGCTGGAAGACTTAAATGACCAGCTACTAACAGTATAAAGATACCGTAACTAATAAAGTGTGATAAGACAAAGAACAGTAATCTAACACTGGAACAAAATGAGTAGTCCAGAAACAGATCACCTACATTCGTGGTCACCTAACTATGACAAACGTGATACAGCTGAGAAAGGGTATTCTTTTCAAGAAATAATGCTGAGTCAATTGATTTTAGGAGAAAAACAATTTACCTTTATGCTTATTTCAAACTATACAAAAAAATCAGTTCTAGATTAATTGCAGATCTAAATGTAAAAATTAAAACAATAAACTGTTCAAGTGAAAACATAGGCTCATGTCTTTCTAAATTTGAGATAGACCAATACTTCTTAAATAAGGCACAAAAAGTATTAACAATAAAGAAAAGACTTGATAAAGTTATCTATTTAAAATGAAGGGTTTTTGTTTTCAAAACACATTATTAAGAAAGTGTAAAATCAACTCACAGAATGGGAGAGACCATTTTTAGTATATTTATTCAACAAAGGACTCATATACAAAATATGTTTTTTTAAGTTCCAGAAATTAAGAAAATGACTGACAATATAATTGAAAAAAGGGCAAACAACTAAAATGGGTACTCCAAAAAGAAAGATATTTAAATGGCCAATAAACAAACGAAAGAGTGCTTAACATTATTAGTCAATGTGAAAATGCAAATGAAAGATGTAAAATAGCAAGCGGCAAAGCTTAGGAGTATCTGGAACTTCTATATATTGCTAGTGAGAATGTGATGAAACAAAACTGGCTGTATCTAATGAAGCTAAACATATATCTACCCCATGAGCACAAAATTTGTACATATTCTATCTACCAAAGACATCTAAAAGAATGCTCATTAATGACACCGATTCCCACATTGGAAATGACCCAATGCCCATCAAGAGTAGAGTAAAAAATAAATCATGGTATATTTACACAGTGGAATACTAGGCAGCAAGGAGGATGAATCATCTACAACCATATCCGATCATATAGAAGAACTTCACAAATAAGTATAGTTTGGAATGAAATGAGCCAGGCACAAATGAGTACGAATTGTGTTATTACCTTTATTTCAACAAAAATAGGCAGTAGTAGTCTCTGCCATTCAAACCCCAACAGTGGTTACCTGTGGGAGAAAGTAATGGCACAAAGGGAGTTCAGTCTGGTTACATGAACTCATTTAGAGAACATTCGCTGATATGTGCTCTTGAGTTAATGTATATTTTATAAGTAAGTCAGTCAGTCAGTCAAACTGCGAGTCACAGCAGCTCAGAGGGCAAAAATTAGAAGATAGTGAAAATCAGAGTTTCAATTCTGAAGCTTCCCTGAAGTTGTGTTAGCACTCTGAATTCACTGCAAGTGTTACAAGGGTCATGCCCCCTTTAAAAAGACAACTTTAAAATAATAAATTCTCCAGTGTACAAACTGCATTTTCAAATATAAGTTTAGTACATATATGCTTACATATATGGCAATACAGCAGAGAAAAGCAGCAGGAATTAACTCTCACACACATGGAACATAAAATGATTCAGCAACTCTAGAATTCCCAGCTTGAATCTATTTCATCCAAGAAAATACACTGTGTCTCAGGCCCAGGAAACACTGCAGATACTGCTGTTGATGGCTTATTATAAGCAAGGGGTGACAGAATCTAACACGATCATTGATAGCCCAAATTGAGGTACCACACGTGGAGCCAAATACTCTAAAATATAAGTTATTTTTGGTCTTCGTTTAAAAGGCATATTATATTCAACTTTCCAGCTGAAATAAGTGGGTAATGTGAAGCCTAATGCTGTTACCTACAAATAATAGTTAATTTAGTTTAGAATAGGTACCAAGATTACACTTCATTATGTCTAAAAATAAGATTTTTTAGAGTCCTACACAGACAAATCAATGCATGGGCCAGGCTGACAGACTCAGTCTTCTGGCTTAATAAATTACAGATGACGAGGACTTGTCTTGCTCGGGGTTAGGAGGTGGGTGGAGGCTGTGTATTGACAGGTTTCTGTTTCCACCTCATGCTCTCGGGAGTACTTCTCTTGGCCGATCAGATTTGAGACATTTTTCTATTATTCAGCTTTCCTTGGGATAGTGGCAAGTATTGGCTGCACATTAATTTTTCTTGGTTGAATATGCATTAACACCACTACCTTTTATAATAACTTTGCATTTATCCATTCAATTATTAATTTATATGATTATTTCTTGACTAATTATGATATTTTAAGGACTGTGGGAGATCTAGAGATGTCTAGGAATAGTCTTTGTCCTCAAGGAGAATGAATACTAATGAAATTTTTATAAATATAAGAAAGCAGTATAAGGTAGAATGCAGCAAGTGACATGAAAAGACTGGTAACAGAGAGAAAGGAAAGCTTCCTTGCAGGGAACTAAAATAAGGATTTGAAGAAGTCCTGATCTTTGAACTAAGGACACTACATCTTGGACAATAGTTTTTCATTTCCTCCTATGGCATTAGAAACAATAAATAAACATATGAATAGATATATCTGAATTCATTTTAAAGATCATTCTTTCTTGGTGTTGCATTAGAATGGATATTTTGGAGGATGGTTTCTGAAGCTGTCTATTCTCTGAGAAGCCCAGCATATAACGATTTTGGCCTCGGAACTGGTGACTTGAATCATTACTGGTTTAGTACAGGACATCATCAACTGGGAACCAGTTTTCATCCTATTTGTGCTCCTAGTTAGTTGTTAAAACTTAAGCAGATCTCAATATTTAATAAAAATTGCTTTTAAATGAAAATTTATTTTTTGCCTACTCACAAAGCATTATACCAGCTACCGGAGCCAGGAATGTTTACCCCCTTCAATAGTCCCTAGAGAAATGGGGAATAATGTGGATATGCTTGAAGTGTTAAGTGGAAATCTGCTGTTTCTGCCTTCCACTTTCTCAGTAGTCAGGCCAGAACTTGCTTCTCAGTGTCCTGATACTGATTCGTATTCAGCTCAATTTTCACATGACCATCTGGCTGCAGAGGCTGGGGCTACGCCAATTAGAGACGTCTTCCACAGGCAGGTTAAATGTCAGGCTGGGACTGTTATAAACAGGAAATCTCACAGCTGATTCACTATAAAAATAATTTTGTTCCAGGGAATTCTACATTAGCATCTTGTTTGAGGACTCAGGGCTTGACCACCAGCATGGCAACTCAGAAAGTTCCTTCTTTTCTTAATGCCTTCCTGCCTGCCTACCTTTGTTTCTTCCTCTCCCTCACGCACATTGTGGCATTTATATATCTGGAAATGGCATATAAATGATGATACTAAGCACCACAGTTTAAAATGTACCAAGCTCATGAGAGTCATCATTTTCAGAAAGGACAGGTAGTTGACAAATATTCAAAGTCATCTCAATGCTGTGGTGCATGGTCAGCACCTGTAAGAGATACACAGTTGTGATTAGTGAAAAACTCGTGTGTCTCTAAGCTTTTATCTTACACCAGACGTTTGAATGCTCATCTCATTCAGTGCCCTGGGTTGGGCTGCATGAAGGACTGGAGTGGGAACTTGAATAGCGTCCTTCACACTTAATTTTACCCTGCAGACAGAGACATAAAGACATAAGGTGGAGGCGTACATATAAAACTCGATTATCATCCTCTGCTTTTCCTGCCTCCCTCCTGTCCCTTCCCCAGTGTCTGCACTCAGCTGGGTCTCCAGTAATGGCCCCGACTTCATCTGTTCTTTCCCTTTTTACAGTCTTTCATAGTGATCTTTAAAGAGGCTTGGAAAATGCTCTTTGTCACTGCCAGCACTTAGCAGAGTCCCGCAGAGCAAGCCAGCTCCGGAGGGCCTGTCAACACTTCCTATCGCCAACTAGCTTTCTGACACTTTGGCAATCAGATATCACCCCATGAAACACTACTCTTTCTCTGTCGAATCAGGACATGGAAATGAAGGAGCTGGGTGCCTAGCCTGGCACATGTGGTAGGATTCTTTGTTAATGAGGTGGGCCTCTGCAGTGTGGATGGCTCGATGTCTCCAATGGGTAGATAAAGTACTGATGAACTCCTCGGGCATACTCAGGAGATGGGTTAATCAGCAAAGAATCAGACTGTGGGGGAAAAAAGTTGGAAGCATGGTTTTTAAAATATATTTCTGGAACACTAAACTGCTTTCAATTCTGAAAATACAGCTGTGATTATGGCACAACAGAGTAGGAAGCAATTTAGGACATCAGCCTGTCCAGACATTTTACAGTTAGATATATTGAGGCATAGAAAGAAGGAGGAGCTATGCATTTTGTGGATAGGAATCCTTCATCTGGAATGATATATAGAACAGGGCTTTTCGACCTTGGCACTCTTACATTTGGCCCTGGATTCTTTTTGTCTAGAAGGCTATCCTACATACAGTAGAATGTGTAGTAGCATTCATGGCCTCTACCCTCATGCCCAGAGCAACAGCTCCAGAGTCATGTCAAACAAAAATGTGTCCCAACAATGCCAAAGGCCCTACAGGGACATATTCATGCCCAGTGGAGAGCCACTCATTTAAAATAGGCGGATGTTGAGCTTGTCCTTGAGTAAAGAGTTGGTGCAGGTTCTCTGTACTTGTTGCTGGTCTGGGTTTAGTTAAACCTGTCAAGCAGACTTTCACTGGGAGATAAACAACAGAGATCAAGGGAGAGAGAGATCATGATGGGGGATCATATATTCATACCTACACATATATCTCAAGTCAGAATTCAAGCTCTTTTCCATTCTATTCCTCTCTAAAAGACAGGTTCCTTCTCCAAGACAAAGCAGGAGCACGATGCTCCATGTAGAATCTTTCCTGTTTCTGCCACTAACTCATGTAATACTGTAAGCCAGTCATCACCACTCTGGGTATCAGTTTTGCTCTTGTTAAATGAGAGTATTTGGAGAATATGTTTCCCACATCTCATCTAGCTTTGATAATGTTACTTGTTCATGTGCCAAAAGTGAAAAGCCCATAATAGCTTCCAAATTAAGAGAAAATATGTTCTCCAAGGCCCTCCTAGAATCCAAGTCCTAAGGGCTTTCCAATCTCTGAATTAAGCACATTTTCCTAAGCAAGTTTTAGTTTTGATTTTTGTGTAGGGCTCAGCTGAGTTGGAAAGAACGCTAAGCTGCCAGGTGTCAGAGTAGTTATTAAAGCAAGAAGCTGAAAACAAGTAAAAATCAAGACTTTAATCACTTACTGTGATAGTATAAGCAAGAGACTAAATTGGATAAAGTGTCAACTTTCCTCTATTCCATTTTTGACCCATGGACTGTCAGACCAGGTGGGTAAGCACAGATGTGAGCATCATCTCACTGCCTAGGGACACCAGACACAAGGCTCTTGCCGTTTTATGCACTTGGTGCCTGGGGTAGGGTGATAGGGGAGGGTTAAGAGTGGGAGAATACTGAGTACTGAATCAAAGTGGAGAAAAACGCCTTCCCTGTTCCCCTACTGCCTGCCGTGAGGAGCCCACAGCAGATACAACCTGAGAAGCCTCACTGAACGCTCCAGTTAGAGACCTCCGAATGAAGGTGCCCGTACTACTACTACGGATGCAACTTAGAGAAAGCGTGACCAGAGAAAGGGGATGAGTCTTTGACTGCAGCTCTCTTTAGGGAGTGCAACAAGTCTGGTATGGGAATAGAGGGTTTCCCCTGTGAAATCTTTGTAGTTAACTACGGTCGGGTCTGAAAGAATCACACAGGATTTTTAGCTATGAACTGGACTCAGTTTCCCTCAGATCTGCTCAATTTGCTAGCAGGTATATTGACTGAATTTCTATAAGTCTATTCTGGTTTTAATATTTAAAATGCTTTCTCTGGTTCTTTAACATCTTAGATACTTGCTTTTCTTTGTGGCTGCTGGAGTTCTAATTTGCTATCAGAAAACAGATGAAAATATGTACCATATTTTTTTAAAAAATTATTTTTAATTCTTTATTCTGCCAATGTGCTATATCACATTTATTGATTTTCATATATTGAACCATCCTTACATCCCAGGGATAAATCCCAGTAAGTTATGGTATATGACCCTTTTAATGTACTTTAAAGCCTCTTTTTTTGTTTTGATTTTATTCATATGAGTCCTCCCTCTTTTTCATTTCAATGGGTGTAGAAAAAAAAAGATTTGTTGAAATTCAGCACTCTTTTATGATAACAACTCTCAACAAACTAGGAAAGAAGAAAATTACTTCAACATAATAAAGGGTCTATATGAAAAGGCCGTAGCTCACATCATGTTCAATAGTGAAAACTGAATGCTTTTGTCCCCAAATCAGGAACAATGCAAGGATGCCAACTCTCACCACCATTTCTGTATAACACAGTACTGAATGTCTTAGTCAGAGCAATCAGGCAAGGGAAAAAAATAAATTTTTTTTAGAAAGAAATTTAGAATTTAGAATTTCAGTTTAGAAAGAAAGAATGAAAGAAAGAAAGAAATTGTCCCTGTTTGCAGATGACATAATTCTGTACATCAGAAATCCAAAAATTTCCATCAAAACTGTTAGAACTAATTAATAAATTCAGTGAATTTGCAGGATACAAAATCAACAGAAAAATATCACTGGCATTTCTATATACTAACATCAAACCATCTATAAAGAAATTAGAAAACTAATCCCATTTACAATACTACCAAAAAGAATAAACTACTTAGGAAAAAACTTGAGTAAGTTAAAAACATAAACTTATATGACATTAATGCAAGAAATTTAACAAGACACAAACAAATAGAAATATACCATGTGCTTAGGGATTGAAAGTCTTATATTGTTAAAATGTTCATACTACCCAAAATGTTCTACAAATTCAATGCAATCTGTATCAAAATATCAGTGGCATTTTTTAATGAAGTATAAAAACAGTTCTACAATTCATGTGGAACTACAAAAGACCCTGAATAGCCTAGTCAACCTTGATAAAAAAGGATAATACTAATTCTTTATAGTACTGTAAAAGATTATACTTTTATATTTTAAATACATTACAAAGTTACCATAGTCAAAACATTAAGATACTGTTCCATTATGACTACTGGAACAGAATAGAGCCCAGAAAAAACCTGTACATATCTGGTCAACTAACTTTTGACAGTATTGCCAAGAAAACACACTGAAGAAAGGATAGTCTCTTCAACAAATGGTGTTGCAAAAACTTAATGTCTACATGTAAGAGAATGAAATTGAACTCTTATATGATGTACAAAATCAACTGAATATTAATGGAAAACTTTAACTTACAACCCACAGCTTTAAAACTTCGACACGAAAACACAGGGAAAGAGCTCCCTGACATTTGTCTTGGCAATGGTTCCACAGATACAACACCAAAAAAACAGACGACATAAACAAAAATGAACAAGTGGACTAGGTCAAAATACAAAGCATTACGCAGCAAAGGAAAAAAATTTCAACAGAATAAAAAGGCAGCCTACAGAATGGGGTGTTTGCAACACACATCTGATAAGGAATCAGTCTCTAAAATACATAAGAGACTCCTATAACTTGAGTGGGAAAAACCTACTAACTTGATTTAAACATGAGCAAATGAACAGAATGGATATTTCTCTAAAGCAAAATAACCTCTAATCAGTCATTTTTATTTCTCTATTATATTCTTATATAAATCTCTTTTTTAGAATTTACATTTAAGCTTAGTTTCTCACTAAGACTTTATACCTTAGTAAAAGGATTTCAGGCTTCAGAAGGCATGTCAGAAAGATTTTATTTTGGTATTATCATCCAAAATGAAATAGATGAAACCCATTTCTACCTCTCTTTCCCACCCATGACAACAGTCAGCATTCTCTTGCTTTGTCTGTCTTTTCATTGAAGTCATGCTCTGACTGAGTGAGAGAAAGAGAGAAAGAGAGAAAGAGAGAAAGAAAGAAAGAAAGAAAGAAAGAAAGAAAGAAAGAAAGAAAGAAAGAAAGAAAGAAGGAAGGAAGGAAGGAAGGAAGGAAGGAAGGAAGGAAGGAAAGAAAGAAAGAAAGAAAGAAAGAAAGAAAGAAAGAAAGAAAGAAAGAAAGAAAGAAAGAAAGAAAGACTGTGATCTTGTCTAAAGAAGAGATTGCGGCTTCAGTGAACAACAGAGGCAGAATATTCCATCTTTAGAGATTTGGTGGATCCCTTTCCTAAACATTATGGTTTTTAAAGTAACAGGCTGTCGTCATATAACCATAAGCACTTGTAGGAAGGATCACCCCAAAAGTACATAACAACTGATGGACTTAGTGTCTCATAAGGAAGAAAGTGCCCTTGAAGGCTCATGCTCTCTACCCTAAAATGAGTAGGACACAAACAGTCTGAATTAGCAGCACACAGTATGGCCCATTCTTCAGAGACCACTGATGAGCCCTGTCTATTAAGGGAGTTGGGGCAGGGGTTGTATTTTGCTTCTGAATACCATATCAGAACAAATCAGGAAGCTATTTGGGCAAAGGATGAACATTGAATTTCAGCCAAGGGTTGTAAGTTCTCATCCTGATTCTGCCAGACACTCATGGCATGTCCTTGACAATGACTCTCCTTCAATGGGATTCATTCTTCCCAAATAAATGAAGAAAAAAATGGGTTCCAATGCCTGCAGTGAATCCCAGAACTTGTAAGGAGGCTGCAGCCAAATTACATTGGATTCATTCTTACTGTTAAATTCCTAGTAGTAAATGTATTTGGCTAGCTCGTGAGGAAATAATACTGAATAATGCATCCATATTCCTAAAGTCAATGTTCCTGATAATATTTTTATGACCTCCAATGTCATATTGCACGTTGTTGCCAGAGCAGAAATATTACTTCATCGGTCATTCATCTACAAAATCACCTGCCCGGGGATGTCAAGGTGATTAACTGGATGCCATGAAATCCACAATGAGGAACAGCTTGCACAAAGCAGACAGGTGAACAAATAAATTCTCTCTAGTTTCTTTGGCTCTTAACTTTTTCTTCTCTTAATTTTGCTCTGCACCTTTGGTTGAACTCCATGGTCTTAACTTAAACCTATCTGCAGTCAAGGCTCGGGAACAGAGGTTCTCTAGAAACACCAGCAATGACTCATTGATATGGCTGTCCACAGCTCTAGTGACAACTCCAAATATTTGCTTCCTGTTCTTACTCGGCCTGGTCCCTGGAAGCTGCGGGTGGAAATGTGTGCTCTCCCAGATGGAAGGAGAACAGAGAAGCCTCTCATCACATCAGTATGTAGGAGTTATGAGCTCATGGGTGTCAGATTCATTGGGCAATAAGTTTTTCATCTTGTCAATTTTATTTCTCCCTCAAAAATAGCAAATCAGCAGGAACAAGGGGAAACCAGGTTATGTCCTCCCTATCAAAGCACACAGAAATAAATGGAAACTTAAGTTAAAAAAACAGCACTAAATCAGTTTCAAAGTTCAGGAGCTGCATTTATGTCTGATAAAAGTAATGCAGTTCCCACCTCCCAACTCGAACAGCAAGTCAAAAATGTAGAACAGAGACTTGGCAATAACAGTGAAAACAGGAAAATATATAAGGAGAAACTGAGATGAAAGATATGGTGAAAGTTGGAACTAAATGAGAATGGTAGGTATGGGTATCAAGGAAGATAACAGTCAACTCCTTCATAATTCAAAAAGCAAATTTTTCCATTTAGTTATTTTTTAGACATGTGTTTATTACATGCCTAATGGGAACCAGGCCTTCTTTTTCTAACTCTGTGTACAATACCCCCAGGTGGTAATAGCAGTAACTCAGTAGAATAGCTATACCAGTGCTGCTGAGTACAGAGGGTTCTGACCGTAATTTCTAGGTTGAGAGTGATTTTCAAAGCACAAGAAGAACAGAGCTCTGTTTGGAAGGGAGAGGGCCTCACACAGACAGAGATCTGTGAGCTCTAAAGCAGCTCAAACCACCTGACCTTCACGGAAGACATCTGAGGTCTTAATGATGGGGTCATTGAATTCCTGGGGTCGATCCTTAAAGATCTATAGACAGTAGTGTGTTCTCCATTTAGTTCTCTAAGATATAGAGTGATTTTTTAAAATGTAAATTTGTCAAAGCACAACTTCAGTAGAACACTTCAATGGCAGGCAGTGGTTCAAAGGATGATGACAAAGCTCTTTAACAAGTTCACCACCAGCTTTTCCTGCCCGCTCCAGGTGCCACCTACCTTTCCCACTTGATCTGGTACCTTGCTTCCATTGTACCCTGCCTGTAGTCTGTCTGTCTTATCACTTCCTTATAATGGCTTTATTCTAAGCAATACAGATACAGCAAGGGAAAAGACAAATATTTGTTTTCATGACACATATCCTCATGGAGGAAACAGATAATAAACAGTTAAATGTCTGAAATAGCAGGTAGTGAGACTCTAGAATTCAAATTAAACAGTAAACTCATTATTCAAACCAGGGAGGAGGGCCACTGGGGAACAGGAACACACTTAAAAGATGGACGTACACAGCACTTCACTTGAATTCATAACTTTAAAGACCTGTTAAAAGATCTGAAGAGGCTGACCTTGCAAAAGAAGAAGCGGTGACAAACGTCTGGGCAGCCATCATTTGGAAGTGGAACTTGGCAAACCCAAAGGGCAGATTAAAGATTATGGGTTGCAAGTTGCAAGGAAACAATATTTGGCTCACTATTTAGGACAACACAATAATTACAGCTGTTGGAATATATAATAATCTGCCACGGTAATGGCAGGACTTCTTAGTCAGAAATGAAATCACCATTTTGGAGAAAACTTGTACAGAAGCTCAATTGTCTTTCGGACGTGGTGCTAGATAACACATCATCCATATTTCCACAAGATTCTCTCCTTTCATCGGGTAACTCCACATCGTGTTGCATAAAAAACATCACGAAGATGATGAGGAAAGAAAGATTTTGATAAGTTATGTCCATAATTATGTACGACTGGATCTATGTCAGTATTATCCTATGAATGTTGTGCATGCATATGAATTGCTTGTTTATTCCTTATTGAGTAAGGGGGTATAAGACTACTCTGATTTCCTCCGATAATTTAATCATTTAAGGTTTGCTAAGCATTTTATTTTATTTTTAACTGCAAGTTTCAAGGCTTGTTTTGAATAATAAAACTAGTTTAGTTATTAAAAGTGTCTGTTCTTTGCTCTAAGTATAATTTCATCTTTGGAAATAATTGCCTTCCATCTTTCTAGTCCCCCTCCCCCAAATAAACTCATAAAGATACTCTACAGGGTAATGGAAAATTCAGATTGTTGTATTTAGATCTAGTCATTCAGGAAACTGGAAAACAAAACCAAACAACTTTAAGTTTTTGTTCTCTATCTTCTCATTTACACTAAGTGAATGTAAGCAAGAAGGGCCAAGAGCTGGAGCCTTGTTTCCTGGCTTCCTGGCCAGGGTTTTTACCTGTTGTGCCTGACCAAGAATCTCAAGGCAGATAAAGGCTATAGAGGCCAGAGGGCATGAGAGGGAGCTTTGGGTTTTCTCACGATCGGTGCTTAGAGGACTCGCCCATGGCTCATCTCTTCTCTCCTTCAAGATGCTAGGAGAGGGAGGGTACAACTAGGAAAACTAGGCAAACGAGTATCAAAAAGCAGCCTCATTCACAGCTGGGAAGCACATGAGAACCCAGACTGTCAGGACCCTCGCCACCATGAGTGTGTGGCTCTCTGAAAAACCTGGAGTGGAGAACACGGCTTTCCCTGGAGGCGATGTGTGTTCTGCCCACACCGTAGTCCACGCCTGCACAATGGAACATGCACTCAGTCACACAAGGAGGCATGTGGTCCATGGCTCAGAGCCCAAAACAAGTTCCCATGCCACTGCAGGGGCAAGGGCTAAGGGCCAGCTTCACACCGGTCATTGTCAGGGCCGAGGGAGGAGGAGTGACAACCTCACTCCAAAAAGAGGCCCGGCCTGGACTGTGGGCAAAAAGTCACCAAGCTCCATGACCCACCAGCCTGAAATTCAGTTGTGAATGGAAAGCATACCAGAGTGCAGTGAGAAGCTGACTATCTCTCCCCACATCCCTATTTGTCACCGATGTGATTGTTGGTCTGAGGAATTATCCTTCAGGAAATTTTTAAAAATGCTAACTTTTCAGTAACACACCTTTTGAATCCCATCAGAGTGAGAAATATCAACACATGCATTTTTATAAAGTTTTGTTCTAACAGTAAAGAAAAAGCTTATGCAACAAAAAGCAACCCAAGTGCCCATCAGTAGATGAGTGGATAAGAAAGCTGTTGTACATATATATGCAATGGACTATCACTCAGCCGTGGAAGGATGGTGATAGTGTGGATGGACCTAGAGGGTATGGTGCTCAGTGAAATAAGTCAGCCAGAGAAAGACAAATGCTATATGATTTCACTTACACGTGGAATCTAAACTACAATATAAATAACATATAAACAAATATATAAACAATATAAACAAAACATAGACTCATAGATACAGAGAACAGACTGATGGTTTCCAGAGGGGAGGGGTGTTGGGGGGCTGGGTAAAAGAGGCAAAAGGATTGAGAAGTTCAGATCGGTGATTATGGAATAGTCTCGGGGACGTAAAGTACAGCATAGGGAATATAGACAATAACATTGTAATAACCACGCACAGTTCCAGGTGGGTAGTGGAAATATGGGGGGTCAATTTGTAAAGTATATGGTTGTGTAACCACTATACTGTATATCTGAAATTAATGCAAAATAATATTAACTGTAAAAAATAAATACTAAAAAGGTAAAAAAGGCTATCTAAAACCTTTTTGCTGCCTTTAGAAAGCATATTCCGTTGTGAATGGGTCACGTGGAGTGTTGAGAAGACGTGGGAAGGAGCCCTGTGTGAAGGCCGCACGGGCTTGCCCAGGGAGGGAACCTGGGGAAGCAGAGCCGTGAGCGCTGCTGGGCCGCGCCCAGCAGGAGCCAACTGTGCAGTGAGGAGCCCTCGAGTTCTGGGGTCATCCGCACAGCAGCGAGGCAGACTGGCCCACGTGCTGAAGCACAGACAGGCCTGCTGGTGGAGGGAGAAAGCGGTCCAGAGGAACTGGCGAGGCTTTCTGGCACTAGCGGTGGGAATTGAGGTGAAGCTTGGGAAATCAGAATTCTAAAAGGGAAATGGGTCTAACTGGCGTGAAAACGCCAGCAAGTGTCCCCACGCTCTTCCTACTCCCAGCGCAGAAGGATCTGGGAGGCCATTGCTGCCCGTGTGCTCTTTTGTGGGCTCACTCCGGTGTCTGTTTTGAATTCAATATTTTTTAATTGTTGAAAAGCTGAGTGGCAGTTTAAAAATGAAGGAACTGATCAAAAGGAAAAGTGACCTGCTCATTTAACATCAGAGCTTGACCCAGGCCTGGATTCTTTCTGGATACAATTCTTAAGAGATGGATAGAACTTCTTCATTATAGGAACTCTAAATCCATGTTGGTCTTTACACCACAAACTTTTTTTTATTGTTGTTCAAGTACAGTTGTCTCCATTTTCACCCCACCATGCCCTGTGCATTCCCACCTCCTACCCCTGAACGTACCCCCTTTGGTTTTTGTCCATGTGTCCTTTATGCATGTTCTTTGATGGCCCTTCCCCAACAAACATTCATCTGTCATTTTAAACCATGCTATTTTCTTCCACTAAAAAAGTTCTCATTTGCAAAGTAAGTAATTTCTTAGCAGAGTCTAAAAATCTCCGAGATTTAAATCATGCTGCATGACAGTACACACTGTAGGCTTGGGTTTCCATCAAAGGCATTTTCCTTTCCACTGTAAATTCCCTTCTTCTTCCCCTAAGGATTTCATTGCCCAGTACAGAAGTTCCGATGTCAGAGTTTGCAAGAAATATGGCTCTGGGGTGTAATCAAGCCAGGAGTTTTTCTGCAGGAGAACTGAAACCTCAGCTAGAGCTGCTAGAAGATACATTTCTACAGGATTTACCTTCCCCCTAATGAGATCAGAAGCTTCTGTCAGGGGCCCGAGTTTCTCCTGACATAAAACTTCAAAGGGATCAATTACTGATACTCAGGACTGCTACCTCGTTGTCTGTAGTTTCAGACTGAACATTTTTTTTAGATTTTAGATACCTTTTTTCCTTTTCTTTATCCTGTTAAAGATGTGGAAGGGAAGGAGGAGAGGCACCCAATTACCAACGGAGAAACATCAGTGAAGGAAGGACTGCATGCGTTCTTTTCTGCCATCAACCTTTCCCCCTCCCCGTTCCTCCTCAGGGATCAATCTTCTTCATGTTGTGCAGTGAAATTCAATCTTACACGGTGAGAGGAAAAGGCGCTGTCTCCTTTTCCCACTTATGTTTGAAAACAAAACACCTGTACACACATTAATCACACATTAATAATAACAAAGATGTTCATAGTTATGAAGATAATGAGGACACAGCTAACACTTTTGTGTCAGGAGCCAGGAAAAGGCTTTTAGTCATTCATTTCACAGATGTGTGATGAGTGCGGGGTGTGTGCCAGGCAGGATCGAGGGCTAACAATACAATGGTGAAGCAAAAGGACCTGCCTTTTTGTGGAGCTTACACTCCAGGTAAATCCTTTCCACGAATTACCTCATTTATTTGCAGGAGTACACTCACATTCAGTCCTTAGCCTAAATGTAGGATGCCAGTAAAACCTTTTTAATTTTATGTTTTTAATTTTAAGAGGACACTTAGATTTGAAAAAGTTAAATATTGTTCCAAGATTCCCAAGTGCAAATGAGACCAGGATGGTGTTTGCACCCAGGAACAGGATTTCACGGCCTGTGCTCTGAACGACACAGAATCCTCAGTATCATCCTACCTGCGGTCGCACTAATCACTACATTTTGTTTATGGGGAAGCGAGGTTCAGCGTTCTTTTACGTACGAACGGTGGGTGTCTGGAGGGATGCAGGTGTGTGTGAGCCTGGCTGGGCTATCATTTATAAATGAGGAAAACTAGCGCTGTCTTCTAGCTTTCATACCAGAGATTTTATTTCTGGGTGTTACGGTATTAATTTGAAATACAGTAAGTTTCATTTGTTTCAATTTACATTTTTAGATTTTTCCTTTATCTCATTCTTGTTAATTATATATGTTTTTAAATTTGTAGATCAACATGCTTTGGAAAGTGACAATTATGCAGAAAGATATACTCAGAAAAATGTCTTCCCTGCTCTCCCCTCTCCCTCCCACTGCTTCCCTTTCATACCCTGCAGATAACCAGTTTCACTTTTTTGGTGTATATTTTCTGTGTTTCAGTTTGCAACAGTAAGCTGATATATGTATCTGATTTTATTTTACCTCCTTTCTTACCCCACATCTAGCACATTATGTGTACTTGTGTTTTTTCATTAACGCTGTATCCTGGGATTCACTCCGTATCAGCTCATAGAACCTCCTTATTTATTTGTACAGGTGTATAGCTCTCCACTTTGTGTATATAGCATCATTTACTTAACAAGTCTCCTATACTTGGGCGTTTAGGTTGATTCCAATGATTTGTAATTACGAAGTATGTTGCAAATGATAACCGTATGGAATTTAATTTCCCTATGTGAGACCTGTATTATCGGATAAACTCCTAGAAGACTTCGGAGGTAAAAGGTAAATTCTTAGTGGATTTTTTGGTTAAAAGGTAAATGAACATGTAGTTTTATTAGACAGTGGTAAATTTCTCTCCATTGTTGTACCATTTTTATTTCTATCAACAATATATATGACCATTTTCCTACAGTGTTGCCAGTAATATGTTTTATTAAGCTTTCGAAGTTCTTGCCAATCTAACTGGTGAGAAATTACATTTTAGTGTTTTTTTAAATTTGCATTTCTTTTATTATGACTGAAATTGAATGCATTTTTACATATTTAAAACCTATTTTACATATTTTTATGATTTTTTTGATGTTCTTTGCTCATTTTGGTATTATCCCCACTAATTAAAAATAAAGTCTTTATACTTTAGTGATACTAGTAATTTATCTGTGATATATGCCACAATTTTTCCGCCAACTTTCTGTTTTACTGTGACTTTGCTTACATATTTTACCATGATTTAACAACAATTTTGGTTCCAAATTTACCAATCTTTTTTTTTAACTGTTGCTAGATTTTGCATCATAAGCAGCATTGTCTTATACTCAGGTTATAGCAGAGTTCTCTCTAATACTTGGATAGTTGCACTTTTTTTACATTTAAGTGTTTGATCTATTAGGATTAAACTATTTTCAAATTGCTATCCAGTTATCCTAACACCATCTATTATAAAATTCTTTCCCCATTGATGTGAGATAATGCCATTTTTACATACTAAATTTTCATTTGTAGTTCCATTTGTTCTTGGATTTTCTATTTCATTCCACTGGTCTTCTGCCTGTTCATGCATTAGTATGTTTTAGAAGGTATGGCTATAGGTTTTAATATCTGTTAAAACTAGTCCTCCTTTTCTTATTCATCCTCTTTTATGGTATTAGTGTTACTGTTATTATATGGTATTATATGCTTATTTTTTTTCATATGGACTTCTGTATTAACTTGTCTAGCTATAGTAAAAAGTTTGTATTTATTTTCATTGGAATAAATTAAAATTTCCCCCAGTCAATCCTTAGTAGCCTGGAGCCCGTGCTTTGATCTGTTCCTCAGAAAGAACTCCCGAGTACATATTCCTTGGGTTCTTAATGCGCTCAACACTAGCTTTCTATCGCCCTGTGACTTGAGTGAGGATGTGGCCTGATGTCCTTGAGTTGCTGATAAAACTCCCACCGTAACAAAGTTTCATATTTGTTCCTGAGAAGGCTGATGGACACATGCCATAGATTCGTCCAAACCCATAGAAGTTTCAACCTCAGGAGGAGTGGACCACAATATACACTAGGAGTTGAGTGATTATCTGTGCTAATGTGGCTTCATCAGTTTTAACAGCTGTACCGCCCTGGTGAGGAATGTTGATAGTGGGTGAGACTGTTGCGTGTACGGGGACAGGGGGTGTGGATCTCTTCCTTTCTTTCAATTCTACTGTGAACCTAAAACTGCTCTAAAAGAATAAAGTCGATCCAAAAAATCACTCTGGTTTTGGGAACCAGTGTGGAGGTAGATATTCCAGTGAGGACGCTGTAAGTAACCAAGAGATGATGGAGGCTTAGATCAAGTTTGTAGTCAGGGTATGGTAAGGAGAATATTTTCAGGCTCTTGATTAAAATGTCTAATACAGTCTACGCATCAATTTTTGAAACAACTATAAAATATGTTTAGTAATCTCAGAGAGTGCCTGTACTTTTACCGTATATTTAATTTTCAAGTGATTTTTTTTATGAATTACATATTAAACATTCAGAGAATCTTAGTGACTCCCACTTTATAACTGTAATCAGTCATCTTTAGTGGAGCTTGAAGAGAAGAGGGACCTGGTAAAGCTCATCCTTGGCTTTTTTCAAGTTAATGACCAGGCTGAATGGGGCTTCTCCGAGCTGCTGCCTGGCAGTTTCAGAACAAGCTGTGCCTGTCCTCACATCCGGCTCTTACTTCCTCCAGTTCTGCCTCCTTCATTCTTGATAAATGCTGAAACTCAAAATGCAATAAAACATAATGCTTGATAACATTTTTGTCAATGATCCACTTGGACCTGGAGAACTGGAATAACTAAGTTTGAAGCTGTACCGTTTGTACAGACCTGTCTTGGTGAAGAGACCTGAAAAATCAGACACTATGACATTTTTTTCTCTTCCGTATTTTTAACCGGTGGCTCAAACATTCTCTAGACTACTCGTTTGGAGTTAAGTTTTTATCAGCACCTATTCTGTCCTGTCCTGTTATTGGTCCACACATTCAGTTAACAGGCACAGTACTGTGTTTCGTATTTAAAGATGTGCTATGTTGAATAAGGTAAAAGAAAAGGAAATGAACTGATAATGTCCAATATAAGCAAAGTAGAACATCTATGTACTGACTGTGGTGTTGGACATTGGCAATGTATTTCAAAAGCTAAAAAAATTAAATCCATATCCAGGTTTACTCAATATGCTCATTTCTAGGACTTTATCCTACACAAATAGAGACAGAAAATGGAGGGGAAAATGATAAGCCTCAGTATATTTAACTGTAAGCTTTTTCTGAAGACGGGTTTGGGTGCCACGTTGTCCTAGCCAGATGTGGACATGAGGCCAGGGTAGAGGGAGGGCTTCATTCTTAGCATTTCCTTTCCTGCCCATATGTCTGGGGACCCCAACGCTGCCTCTGAGCTGGTCTCCTCTCCCTCAAACTCTCAACCCATTCTCCTCACAGCTTCCAGATTTATCTTTAGCTTCCTGAACCCTCCATTGGTTCCTTTTGTTTTCAGGACAAAAATCTGAGTGTTCTTCTGTACTAGAACCTTCATCGTCAGACTGCTAACTTGGCGAAGAGCATCCTCCCTGCCCTACACTTGACACGTTCACAAGGTAGAACCCCTTATGTTTACCTTAATGTCTTTCAGCACCTTTTGCTCGAACTATACCCTCTGCTTAGAACTATCTGCCCACAGCACGTTCCCAAATTCTTACCAATCTAAAGACTCAGCTCAGGTATTTTCTTGAACCCACAGCCTGTGTAAAATGCGTCTCTTCTCTGTTCACTTATTAACCTGCACCCCACATTATCCCAGGCATACGCCTTTACTCATGCCACCCTCAGTGTAAGTTGCTGCATTTATCTCTTCGTGCACGATGTTTAACTCAGGACTTGGCACAGATTAATATCTCAGTTAAGGTTTGCTCAGTTGGCACTGAACTGAAGGCACAGTCTCAGACCTGGACACGGATGGCACTCCACAGTTGGTTGAGAGATGATTCTCCGTGGTGTCTCTACACATCTTCTATCAGCCTTTGTTCCAGACAATCATTTCAAAGACGTATGTGTAGCAAACAATCTTGGCAGATAGTGGTTGTGTCTCTTTCTAAGATGGAGGACAGACCTGTTTCCTTACCAGCCTATCTCTGAGCAAATGTTGGGGAGATTTGCTAGCAGCACCTTGTGAGATCGCGGCTTCCTAAGCTCAGGTTCCTCAGCAGTGACACAAACCTACCATGTGCGCAGAATCCACTTGGGTCCCTTCCAGTCATCCCTGTGGATTTGGGGAGCACAGGGACCCAGTGCAGATATAAAGCTCCTGGCTCCTGCTAGGCTGTGAGGAGTAAAATCCTTTGTCTCTGACCCAGGAAACTGCTTGTTTTCTGCCAATATCTGCGGAACTGGCAAGGTTCACTTGTTGGCGTTCAAGCCCAGCAAAATCTCAGGCTCTTCACAGCTCTTCACAGGGGTGGCCCTTCACGTGCCAATCAGGAACGTAGCTCCCCTCCAGAGCTACAGACATTTAAGCATTGCCAGGATATTATCCCAACTCCTTCATTTTTATGGCGATTAAGAGAAGTGAGGTAATTTTTCCAAGATGACACAGCTTGTTAATTGCTATGTGGAACCCAAGCAGTATCATGCTAAGAGGATGGGGTCCAGGATCTTGTCAGACCACTGCATTCCTACTTCATAGCTTCCGCCATTTATTGAACCTGAGTGCGGCTTAGTCACCGTAACTGTGGGTAACCAATCTGTGTCAGAGGGTTATGGAGAGGATAGAATCAAATGGAAGGATGTGTGAAGCCTAGTGAAGCAGTCGGGGGGCATGCATCTCCCTTTGCTGGTGCAAAAATAAAACTCAGTTCTGCTGAAGTCATCCAAGATTCCTGTACCTTTCTTTTCTGTTAAACCTCAAAGAGGTGCGAATCTTTCTTTCTCATTGATTCTACGTCTGTTCTGCAGGCTCC
>CM052543.1:141254599-141270258 GCA_028533065.1 Trachops cirrhosus
CTCTGATTCTATTCCTGTTCTAGTTGTTTGCTTAGTTTGTTTTTGGTTTTTTTTTTTTAGGTTTGGTTGTTGTTAGATGTGAGTTTGTTTTCATTTTACTGTTCATATTTTTATCATCTTCTTTTTCTTAGATAAGTCCTTTAACATTTCATATAATAAGGGCTTAGTGATGATGAACTCCTTTAACTTGACCTTATCTGGGAAGCACTTTATCTGCCCTTCCATTCTAAATGATAACTTTGCTGAATAGAATATTCTTGGATACAGGTCCTTGCCTTTCATGACCTTGAATACTCTTTCCTGCCCCTTCTTGCCTGCAAGGTTTCTTTTGAAAAGATTATCACCTGATAATCTTATAGGAACTCCTTTGTAGGTAACTGTCTCCTTTTCTCTTGCTGCTTTTAAGATTCTCTCCTTATCTTTCATCTTGGGTAATGTAATTATGATGTGCCTTGGTGTGTGCTTCCTTGGGCCCAACTTCTTTGGGACTCTCTGAGCTTCCTGGGCTTCCTGGAAGTCTATTACCTTTGCCAGATTGGGGAAGCTCTCCTTCATTATTTTTTCAAATAAGGTTTGAATTTCTTGCTCTTCTTCTGGCACCCCTATGATTCAGATATTGGAATGTTTAAAGTTGTCCTGGAGGTTCCTAAGCCTCTCCTCATTTTTTAAATTCTTGGTTCTTCATTTTGCTCTGGTTGATTGTTTATTTCTTCCTTCTGGTCCAAACAATTGATTTGAATCCCAGTTTCCTTTTTTTCCATCACTGTTGGTTCCCTGTGCATTTGCCTTTACTTCACTTAATGTAGCCTTCATTTTTTCATAATTTGCAACCATATTCAACCAATTCTGTGAGCATCCTGATTACCAGTGTTTTGAATTGTGCATCTGATAGGTTGGCTATCTCTCTGTTGCTCAGTTGTATTTTTTCTGGAGCTTTCATCTGTTCTTTCATTTGGGCCATTTTTTTTGCCTTGACACACTGTTATGTAGTGAGGGGCAGAGGCTTAGGTGTCCCCCAGGGCGGGGCAACCCAGTCACTGGTTTGTGATACTGTATGTGGGGCAGGGGTCCAAGACAAAACAATGACTCTTGCTGCACTCTCTGCTGGATTTCAGTCACTTCCCCCACTTCCCTCAAGCAAATTGGGCCCTTCTAGTGCTGATTCCCTTGTCGGTGGATTTGTGTGTGTCCTGGGATCCTGTGGGTCTCTCCAACAAACTCTCCTGTGAAGCTGGGAGTTTCTCCCAGCACCTCAACCCCCCACAGGTGTCTTCAATCAGTGTTTTGAGGCTTTATTTCCCAGAGCTGGGGCCCTGGCTTGCATGGTCTGTCTCCCTCCCTAGTTTCACCTGGTTTATATGAGAGTGAATCTGGGACCACCTGGGCCACCAGCTGCCTTGCGCGCTGCACGCATCCACAATCCACTGCCTCACTGGGTCCGCCAGCGGCTTTTTTGTGTGCTCGGGGTCCACCAGCCACCACCTGTGCACCCAGGGCCTGCCAGCCACCCTGCCTCGAGCCCTTTCCTTCCTGGCTCCCTGGCTCCGCCTCTCCTACAGGTCTGGATGAATATGTCTACTTTAACTCCTTGGTTGTTAGACTTCTATACAGTTCAATTTTCTGTCATTACTGGTTGGCTTTTTTGGTTTTAAATTGTTGTTCTTATTTTGATTCTGTGAGGAGGCACAATGTGTCTTGTCTACCTTCGCCTCCATCTTGGCCAGAAGTCTGAATGTTTATTCTTTAACTCCTTAGTTGTCATACTTCCATACAGTTTGATTTCCTGGTAATTTTGGTTCTTTTTTGTTTTTAAATTTGTTGTTGTCCTTCTTTTGGTTGTGCAAGGAGGTACAGTGTATCTACCTATACCTCCATCTTGGCCAGAAGTCCAAAAATATAGATCTTTTATGAAGTGGTGTGACCTTTCGTCTTCCTACCTTGGGAAGACTAATGACCAAAAAAAAATTAAGCTCAAACAGTTGTTCATTTATTCCTTTTCTCTGGGCAAACTCCAGTGGCCAAGTGTCCACAGTTGGCACAAAAGTTTTAAGCTGACCCATGGGCCAACATGGCATAACTGAGGATGTCTTGGAGGCCCAACCCACGCGAGGTGCTAGAAATGCAAAAAAATGTGTGAAACTCAATCCTTCCCCTCCAGAAGCTTATGGTTGAGATCATAGAAACATCTTATGAACAGAATAAATCAATTAACACTATATGTAAGGCTTTGCTAATTGTCAATGATTCTCTCAGACTCTCCTCTAAAAGAGGCTCTGAAGCTGAGTCAGTGGTCTCCAGTGACCTGGAGGAAAAGGGATAAAGCATGTATTTTTCTCATTAATGGCAATACCAATATAGTATTTAATTCAGCATTTTGATAGCAACAAATACCATATGTGGACCATAGGAAGGCAACAGAGAATGTTTGCTTAATTAAATTGAATGGAACTGAATTGAAATAATTATGTCTTTGTTGGTTATCTAAATGGAGGAGGAGATATATACTCACTGTTTTTTTTATAAATGTGATTTTAAACATTTCTCAAGATAAATTTCTAGCATCACTTTTGTCACAGAGCATGGGAGCTGAAGACAAGTACGAGGTTGACTTGAATGAGTTTTCAGGTCCCCTGAACGCTAGGCAAGGGATTTGGAATTCTGTGCAGTTGTCCCACCTCCGCCCCTGACAGCCTCTGGTTATTTTTATCCTCTTATTTCTCTGATCTTTGCTTTCATGGACCACAGAAACCAGTGTCCTGCAGGAAGACAAAATGTCTCTGCTCTTTTAAAAGTTGCCTGTGAAGGTCATGGCTTCAGACCTTAGACTGGCCCAACTGTGAAGTGCTGAGTCGGGCCTTATTTAGGGGTAGAACTTGAAACTGGTGAAGCTTCCTTGCGTTTCCAGCAGATTCCACTGCCCTCATCATCATCGGCCATGGCACTCAATGAAGTTGCTTTGGGCTGTTTTTCCTTGCCCGTGAAATCATTATACAGTAAAGGCTGCAGAGTGAGAGAGGCTACATACTAAAACCCTTCTGCAAATGGGTCCTATTTAGTCCTCTTACAGGGTTTTTAAAAATGAAGGTAATTATGAATGGTTATCAATGTAGACATATCATTTAAAAATTATAACTTGGACTATCTTAAATAAGTTATCCAATGTGTTGTGACACCAGACTCACCTTCCTTTGGGGGAACCTTTTGGCTGAGGCTGAATAGCAGCCATCTCCTTTGCATGAAATACATACTTTCCTATTGGCCACAGATCTTTTCAATCCCTAAGGTCCTCACAGCAAAATTGGGTATAGACTTTAATTTGTTCTAATGATGAGCTATTGTCTTCTTATAGTAGGGTTTGGTGGAAAGTAAAACAGTTCATTTATTTACACTTTTACCAAAAGTGAGAAAACAGAAGACAGGCAGCAAACAGATATTTAACTAGTGCATGCAAAGTGTGAGTGATAATTCAAGGACATAAGGTACAGCAGGAATAAGAAGGAAATATACTTGTAGAATTTATACTCAAGTGGAATTCACAGACAATCAACAAGTAAACCAATATTTAAGATATTTTGAGGAAACAAGAGAGCTATAGAGAAGATAAAATAGAACCATTTAGAGTGAATAAAAGGAAAAAAGTGGAGGGGATGATATCATAAGGAGAGGAAGGGGATAGAAAGATCAAGAAGCCACTTGCCAACAGAGAGTTGGATTATATTCTAAGCACAATGAGCAATGATTGTGGAGTTTTAAGCAGGCACAACCAGACCCAATTTGTTCTTTGAAAGATCACCATGACTGCTGTGAGAAAGGGATTATCAGGGAAAAAACAGATGAACAGATAATTAAATGGTCCATGGAGGTGTGGTAGTGGTTTGCACTAGTCTTATAGAAGTTGAGACGGGGAGACATGGTCGTATTTAAGGTGTGCTTGCAGTAGTGGCATCAAGCCTTACCACTGGATTGAATTGGGGGGTGCAAGTAGTGAAGTTTGGGGTTTGAGCAAATGAATGAAAGAGAGGGAGAATGATAAAATGGAATTGGAGGTGGGATGGATGGGACAGGAAAAGTGGGTGTGGAGGACAGTAGAAACATCGTCACTGTCTCAGCCATACTGGGACCAAGATGATCATTATACACCAAAGTACAGATGTTGAGTAGGCAGTGGAATATCGGAGCATAACTAAAGAAAGAGGTTGGGGCTGGAGGAATGTAGTGCCTTGGGTTGGGAAAAAAATAACCTAGGAGAGGGTGTGAATAAAGAAGAGAGAAAAAAAAGTGGGTAGAGAAACTATTCTTGGGTCACCCCAACATTTAAAGTGGGAGAAGAGGAAGATGCATCAAAGGTGGCTGAGAAGAAAGGTACACTGGGCAAGAAGAGACACCAGTCGAGGACAGTTTTACTGAAACCCAGCGAAGAGAATGTGTCACAAAGGAGAAATCAGTTCAGGCATGAGAAGTCAAATGAGGGTGACTGACAGTGATCCCTGTCTCTGGCACGACGCACTTTCTGGTGCAGTTACTAAGGGCCGTTGCAGTGGCTCGCAGGATGCAGCAGCCTAGCAGTGGGGTGAGGAGGTGCTGTGAGGAGACGACACAGAGGGTGGGTGCTCACCGTTGTTTTGAAGGGTTTTGAAGGTGAGGAAAGAGGAAACGTGGGCACCTGGAGGGAGATTTGGAATTTCAGAAGCATGTTAACATGCTGACGGAAGTGATCCAGGGGGATGTGAGCTTTGCAAAAGGAGGTGGGAAGGAATTGAGAACCAGAAGTCTTCACCCATTTCTCTATGTGGCCGTGCCGCTCGGTAGCTGGGTGGCTCTGGGTGAGTTTCCTCGCCTCTCAGTAGTCCAGTAGCTCATGTTTATTAGAAGTCATCCACGCAAGGCTGTAGCGGGTGTCGGGTGAAAGGCCGCACGTGAGAAAGCTTTATGGACCAGCAGAGTACAAACGTGAAGGAGTACGACTCCCCCTTATGAATAACACATGATTTTCATCTCAAATTACTTAGTGCTGTTATTGTTTAAGGTCATGAAAGAATGTTCTTTAAAATACACTCAAATCTAACTTCCTAAATAGGTAATTGACATGAATCAGAAATGCTGTAGCGGTTTGCTGTGAGGTTTGCTCTTTTGGAGTTAAATTTAGATTTTTTCACTTTTCTGGACACTATGAAGAGCCTTTTCTCCCTGAATATTCTGTAAGAAAATTTTAATTCCTAACAAAAAAGGTCAGACTTACCAAAGGCAGCAATAGATCAAGAAAGAAAAGGTACTGTTATTTCTATTCCACTGACCAAAAGAAACCTATTTTTAAAAAATATCTCATCTCAAGCTCTTTACTCCGTTTCCTTTTTCAAAAAAAATCAAATCCAGTCTTCATCAGGATGCTGGGGTAGGGAGAGAAAGCACTTCTCTTAACATTCGGATTATTCACCAAGTACACAGATCAGACTAAACCATACAGTGCCAACAGCATATTTAATTTTGACCTGTGACACAGGAGATGACATTTTTCCTAATCAAATAGATTGTCACTTAAGCCCTCAACAAGATAGGTTAAAGAGAGAGAAAACTATCCTTTGTGTAGCCCCCAAGTGAATCAATTAAACCTATTTAAGAACAAGCACTAATGGAGTCTCTATAGTTTCAAATTTAAGTTTAAATTCGAGTGATCTCAAAGCTAGGCAACCCTTTTATGAAACTATCATTTATAGTAGAGTATATTAAACATGCTTAAGAAAAATAATTTTTCTTTTTATGTTATATTTACTAAGATTTAAGCTAAATGTTTCTTAGATATCTACTGTCAGGTATAAACTATGACCGTACTTGTTTATCCAGGTGTTAAGTCTGCTACACACCTGTGGCCTGTGAAGTCCGCACAAAAACACAGGCACTTTATTTACAGGAGACACTATTGGAAACTTATTGAGTTTGTGAGTTCATACTTAGAAGTAGGTCTTATGTGGCAAAGCAAACACGTTAGCATCTCTTCACTCAGCCTTCCCTATTATGCTGTGAGATAGAGTGAGAAAGGTGTGTTTACATGTGTTTGTGGCATTTGATGGAAATGTGATAAAAATGTAGAGCGAACACAGCCCTATAGAGCAACTCTTCTCCCCTTACAGAGTCAAGACTGAGCTCTGTGAAAACAATGGCAGAACAAAAACGAAAAAATGCCACCTCATTATTAGCTCTGTCAAGACCCACGTGGGCGATCTGAGAAAAAAGGTACTGGTCTCCACCTCTCCCCGGGCTTGAATCCAACCTTGATCTTCTCACCCGCAAATGGAATAAGGAAAGAGGAGGGAGAGAGAGCTGGCTATGCTCCAAGTAGGGCTCAAACCTGGGTGTTTGACTCCTTAGTGCACACTGAATCTGTCTACTAGTCAAAAGGGCGTAATTAATACTCCAGCCTTTGCACCATTTGATGAGAAACTTATCTCATGAGTGCTGGGCGAATCCGGACAGGCAGGGAGAGAAAAATAGCTTTTTTTTCCCTTCTGTGGATGCCACTGCTTTCATTGTGCAGATGAGCAAACGGAAGCTCAGAATGGGCATGTCTTTCTCAGTTGCACAGCTGGTAAGGAGCAGAGCCGGAGTTTTAAGTCAGGTCTGCATGACTCTAACCGACTTCAAACACCCCTGCTTTTCCTTTTTCCCTGTGCTCTTTCCCCAAATTACTCTTTCTTTGGCTTCCTAATGTGCGGCAATCGAGGGACGAAACGGAATGGGCTGCAGCACGTCGCTGCAGGCAGCACATGGACAGTTGTCCCGGGGAACGGGAATGCCACCCTGGAGTTGTGTGAGTGACTGTTGCTACCAGTGGAACTTTATTTTTTATAAACGTACGAAAGAGCTACACCCAACACACACACATCCATTTAGATCACTACTTGGCATTCCAAGTAGGCAGAAATTACTCCAAATTCCTCAGTAGCATCCAAGGTCATCCATCATGTTACAGCTCCAAATTATATTGATCACCAAAAACAAACTGGTTACCAAGAGGAATATTCAGTATACTTTGTTTCAAAGGCAGGAAAGATTATAATAAGGATACTCTATAATCATGGCATAGCAGTCCCCCAAAAATGAATTGCTGGGAAGAGGGTTTTATGGGCAGATACGGTTTTGAACTACCACATTTTCTATAAGCCTTATGTAATTCACACTGCATATTAGATATAAAATAATAAATAAAATAATAAACTTTTTTTATTTTTGCATTATTTAGCCCAGCATTGCCTAACTTATTTGACCTTAAATACCCCTTTACTACTCTGATAATACAAGTGATGGAACTGCATATCAGGAGAATTAAGATGAAAAACAGAGGTATAATAAATTCTGGAAATATTTAACTCAGAGCATGCAACATAAAGTTTCTCCTTTAAAAATCTTTCAAAAAGAAAATTTCTGTTATTTACCAGGATAACCTTTAGGCACCTGGAGAATTCCTTAGTGACATAGCTCATTCACAGAATACATAGGATTTGCTTTATCATGGGACAGGATTCTGACAGAAATTCAATCATATTCAGGATGAAATGGTTGTTTGGGGTCAGGAGTTGAATAGCTCTATTTTCCAATACTTCTCTACTTAAGTAAAAGATCTCAGAAAATTCTAGTGTCTTTGCTTAAAATAACCAAATCTGATCAATGATTAAAACACAACTGATTTTTTAGTAATTGACCCCGAGTCTCACAAAATTAACATCAAGTAATTGAAAATCTGTTTCCCCAGAGAAAACTCTCCCAAATATTTTTTAAGTTGAGTCAAAGCAGGAAAAGCCACACTTTGTCTAAGGGCAGTTTAAAATAAGACCTATGATGAACACTTCTCATGGCACCTGGTCACTTGTGTCAGAAGGAAGGCCAACAAAGGAAAACATGATGATATACAGCGGCGTCATCACCTCAAGGGCCTTACATTGTTTCATTCTTCCCCAGATAAAATAGTGACAGGGACCGTCTTTACTCTAGAACGCTGTCTGTTCCTCTTGTTTTCAAAATATTACATTAGCCTCGGGGCTCAGACCTGTCCCTCTGACAATAAGAGGACCAAGAAGCCTGAGGTCACAGTTATCA
This sequence comes from Trachops cirrhosus, assembly GCA_028533065.1. Taxonomy (NCBI): domain Eukaryota; kingdom Metazoa; phylum Chordata; class Mammalia; order Chiroptera; family Phyllostomidae; genus Trachops; species Trachops cirrhosus. Next base: position 141,262,691 of record CM052543.1, read on the forward strand.
TACCAAAAAAAAATGCCCAAACTGCAGTGAACATCAAGAAGAAAATAGATGGACACTATTTTCTGCGTTTTTAGCAAATGCAGGAAATCTAATAGACCATCATAAAACCAGCAACGAAAGGACAGGCACCTTTTTTGTTGGGTGTAGTCAGTTCTCTGTGTTGTGAATAAACGCAACGAAGCATTTGAAATTGCCAAGTGACAACACAGAGAAGACTTGAAATCTCTTTTCCTCTCTCACTACAGCAAATCAACAGACTATGTCCTCTTCTCCTACACTGTGTCTGACAAGCAGCGTTTTTTATATAAAGGCAGATGAACAGGTAGATGAACGCTGTGCAGATACCGTGGAAATAGTCATTGCCGGCTCTGTGGGAACTAGGGAGAAGTCAAATGGTCAAGGGCTCAGTAGCCCTCATCATTCACACCCAAAGGGTTTCGAGATTGCACTGATTATTTTATGCCTGATTGCAGAAGCTCACAGTGATTCTTCATTTTTACAAGGTAGCAATAAACCCTGAATGCACCTGGTGAAAGAATGCCCAGGCCCTCCGCGCCCAAAATTATTTTATCCAACAGGACCCTGCAGTGGTGTGGGGAGTCTGACCTGGGTCTCAGAGAAATAGGTGTCATGGTTCAGGGGCCAGAGGTAGAGCCCATGTGATGCTTGCCAGTGTACTTGATGCTGCCATGCCCCATCTTGGGGCTGAATTTCCTTATTTTTTTCATGCTCTACTTTAGGAAAAATTTCTAGGACATCTCTGACACCCCCCACCACCCTGCACTTCTAAAATTGTCACTAGTATGTTACCTGGGGATCCTTTGATTTTTCCAAACCTGATCCAGAGCAGAAAAAGGTCTGTTGGACTATTTGGTTAGATTCCATATCCCTCCAGAGGGGCTGCAATTCTGTGCCTATGATTGGCTGATGTCTTGTTGAACTCTGCCCCTCCTGGCATGCCACTGACTGATGCTTTGCTGTCTAATGCCCCAGTCTCCTGTGGGAAGGAAGCCAGTGTAAAAGGCAGGGGGAGGGTGGCCGAGAGAGCAAGAGTGGGGTTGGGTGCCAAATATAAAGATCAGATCATGGTTCAGGACAGTCAACACCTCAAATAGCTTCAAATGGATGTACGAAAAAGAGTGAAGGCCTTGGATCAGGATCTGAAATAAGGCTATACTGGTACAGGCGATAAATAAACTAAGGGTGTTCTGGGAAACTCTATAGAACACTCTTGGAGTACCTAGCTTTATTGGCCACTCTTGGGCTATAGACTGGCTTGAAGATAACAATGCCTAGAATGTACATAATAAATACATAATAAATACATAATAAGCTTCATCCTTCTTAAAAGAGAAGGATGAAATTCTGGGAAAGAGACTTTGAATAAAAGGATGATAGAGCATAGAAAGTTAATACTTTTCAGGATTTGGGAGAGAGAATACTTCCCACTTCTGACTGACCTTGCGGCTTTGCACAAGAGGGAAGTAAAGACTAAAGCAAAGATGGAAACTGTCCCCTGGAGCTTTGAAGACATGTCCCAGTGTGCCCCATGCCTCCCAGCAAGAACTGTATAATTATTGGTCCAAGATATAACAGCAAATTTCTAAGCTGGCTACACGCAACAGAGAGAAAATACTAAACAAACTGAAATGAAACTACAACAAACTCAACAAGCCGAAATAAAAACAACAGCAAAAAGCAATCGTTGGAAAGGGTGTCTGGTTTACAGACCTACCACATTATATTTTTTTAAATGTTCAACTTGAAACAAAAATTTATATTATGAGAAATGCAAATAAACAGGATTGTATGACCCATGCACAAGATAAGAGCATTCACTAGAAACTTTCCCTAAGTTAATCCAGACATTGGACTGAAAAGGCGAAGTTTAACTTAGATATTACATATATGTAAGTAACTAAAATGTATCTAAAATCACTAAAATATATCATGTCTAAATAATGAAAGGAAAGTATAAAATTAAATTTTGTTTTTCAAAATATAAAGCTAACCTGCCATCATGATGGGCTGATTTTTCACATGGTTTCTTCTTCTCCTGCAGTCCTCAGTGGGCCTGCGTTTTCCCCGCCACCTCCCTATTCATACCCCTCCAGTGCAGTGCAGCTGGAGCGCTGACCTCGGCTGCATTCGAGTCCCTTCCACTCACCTGGCACTGGGCATAGCCTGCCTCTTAGCGCTGAGTAGCTTTTCTCTTGTTTATTGACTGTCCTCTGACCTGTAAACTCTTGGAAGACAGATCCACATCTGTTTGCGTTTTCACCCACAGAAGGCCTGTGAGCGTAGTGATACACACACGCTCCATTTTAAAGTATCACCTGTAAAATGCTACATGAATAAACTACAGCAGCATCTTGCAGAAGTTTAAATTCTGAGACTCAACATATATAGGCAGTTTTTTCTTGTTAAATACACTACAGAAAAGATGGGAAAAGACGTAGAAACAGAATCAGGATTGCAGCGGTGGAACAAAGATGAGGCTGATGGCAAAGCCTTGGTACAGCCCCAAACGATTTCAAGCAGATGATTTTAGGGAGTCCCATATAACAAAAACCAAAACCAAAATGATAATAAATCAAACACTTAGTGTTGATCTTGCTAGTGCCAAATCCTGTTTATTTATTTCATGTTTTTTATCCCTATAGGAATTTTTAGAGCTAACCTTTATCTAAGTCGAAATGAAAAATAGAGGTCCAGAGGAATTAAGTAACTTATCCACTGCCAATCAGCATCAGTTTCAGAGGCCGTGTCCGTGATGTCTTTATGTACACTACTCAGAGCTCTCTGCACGGGTAGAAAATTGCCCTCATCTCTGCCACCTGTATTTCCGGTCCCCGTGGCCCCATTTCCAGGGCAGGGCTGTTCAAGGTGTCTGTAGTCACAAACTATTTTATAGCTTCCCTTGTTCTCTTAATCTGTTTTATTCCTCAGGCAAGCTGCAAATAACTTCTCCGCTGACTCAACAGAATCAAAAATATTTTTGAAGTATATCCCTGGGCATCTTGTGTATAGGAATGAACTTTCCTGGAGTGCAGAGATAAATCTTGCAAATGTGAGAGAAAGCAGAGGCTCACCTGGAACAGAACGCCTTCTCAAGTACTTTGTGGAAAGAAAAGGTGTGGGAATCTTAAATCAGGTGACATTTCCAGGCAGGATAGGCAGAGCCCATCTAAATCTTTAAGATTTCCATTTCCAGATCAGAAAACCATTCAAGAGGACTATGAAGACCATCAACATAAAGTGGATTTTAGAGACCTAATTTGATTTTAAAATATCGGAGTCTGGAAACCAATTTATGAAAGAGAATTGGTGTGAATACCAAGCTCTAATCTCATAAGCATGTGGCTGAGATGCTCCTTCGTCTGAAACTTCTCGCTGTTTTATATTAAAGCCTGGTAAGACACGCCTTGCTATGCACTCACGCAGACAGATTTTACCTTGTTCTGGTAAGGATGATCTTGACCTTATATAATCTCTTCTTTAGGAGGCTGGGTTCTCTTACACCCTAACATGGTAGCCTGGGCCACCTCCATGGACTGTGGGAAGGGGAAGTATGGAAGGGTCAATGTTAATGAGTCCTCTTGTGGGAGCCACAGCTTTGCAGGCACTTTTTAGCCCTTTATGACTAGAACAATGAGACTGACAGGCCTGTACAATGTGCAGATCCCCGGGGCCCCTGGACTTCCGGAAGGACTAAACATCCTGGACCTTGTGTGCGTGAAGGATGTGTGTCTCTGTGCTGTTGTGCACTCGTGACGTAATGGCAGTAATTGGACCACCTTTCTTGATGTCAGCAGTGGGTCGTGAGAAGAAAACATTTCTCTTCTTTCCTGTAGCTCTAACTTCCAACCTTATTCCCAACCCTCTGTTTTCACCCTGTCCCATTTCCAGATACAAAGCCTCTCACTTGCTGCTCAAAGTAGCTGCAGCATCTCTGTCTCGCTGATTTTCCACACCGGGCCTGCCATGTCCGTGACAGTCTGAGGCTCCTTTCCCGGGAACAGTGTTTCAGCACCACGGGTGCATCCCCCTCCTACAGCCTCTGTATGTGTTTACTGTGAATGAACTGCCCTTTTACACTTGCAATGTTTCCTTCAATTCTGCATGTTTGCGGTGCTAACACTCCTTAATTCTAACCCGTTGGGCAAAGCTCCTCCTTTCTCTGCCATGGCGGGGCGGGGGACCTGAAGCTCTCCTCCGGGAGGAAGAAATGGCCCTCAAACTCATCCTCTTGGTCTTCCCTCCGAAGTCCTCTCTGCCCATCAGTCCTTAGGGAATGGACTTGAGGTGGCCTCTCGATGGTAAAATGAAGGCCACCTCATTTCCAGTGCAGCCTCATTGTATTAGCCAGGGTTCTCCAGAGAAACAGAACCAACAGGATATCCATGAGAACATTTATTACAGGAACTGGCTACATTTTACTTTTATAAAATGGGGCTGATGACAGTACCCACCATATTGGGGTATAAGGAACTGTAAGCTGAGAGAGGTTTTCCACACACATGTTGCTTCTACCTCCATAAATTACACAGTGATTGTGGTCTACGGGTGGTTTTATGACAAGCCATTAACATCACCTCTCCAAGCACCGATCTATTCTGTAGAAGATAAATGCCACTTAGCTCAGAGGGCATTAGCCAGCTAGGGCTGCCCTAACAATGCCCAAGACAAGGCAGCTTAAACAACAGAGACTTATCTCCTCATAGTCTGCAGGCGGGGAGTCCCAGACCCAGGTGTGGGCAGGGCTGGTTTCTGGGGAGCCCTCTCTTCCCGACCTGTAGATGGCGCCTTCTTTCACTGTGTCCTCACATGGCCTTTCCTCTGTGCGCACATGTTCCTGGCATCTCTTCGTCTTCTTACGAGGACCTATCAGATGAAGGCCCCACCTTATTACCTCACTGAACCTTAATTTTTTCCTTAAAGTCACTATCTCCAAGCGCGGTCACATTGGGAGTTAAGGACCCAACACACAAAGTTTGGGTAGACATGATTCAGTCCATAACTGAGGTTATGAGAGAAAACATACAAAATGCCCAAAGCAAGGCCTGAGGAATCATAGATTGGCCCTCAATAATTACTAAGTTTTTTCAAAAGCTTGGCTGCTTGAATTGGCAGCAATTAGCACACGCAGGACCGAGGGTCAGACCTAGGACAGTAGTGACCCCATGATGGTGATTTGTTTAAAATTATCCCTCGTTTCATAGGGATGGAACCAGATGGGTGGGTAGATCCCAGGGCTCATGATATCCGAGTCGGCTTCTGGGTCAGGGTGGCTCTCTCTGAGCCCTGGGTCAACCAGTTCCATCTCTGGCCTGGCGCAGCCATATTCAGTGACCCCTGTCCCACACAGCCTCCCATTCCAGGGACAGTCTCTGCTATTTGTCTTCACTGAAGACAGTGAAGCTTGGCTGCACTTGAGCACTTGAAGGAAGGCCTGGAAATGGTCGTCTACCAGAGCGCTTTGAGACAAAACTTTGGCCACAGACCAGCTGCCATATCTGTGGGAACTGTTCCAACCGCAAAGATGTGTGGGATGATTTAAAAATTTACTGCCCTTTGAAAATTGAAGACTGAGGTTAGTACATACAGGAGTTAGGGAAGTTTAATTTGTCTTTAAATCTGACTTATGGAAACCTCTATCTTTGAAGCTCTTAGCATAAAACCACTTACCTGTGAAAACGGCAGAGCTAGTACTAACACTCTCAGACCAGACGCTGTAGCAGAAGAAAGGCTGTTTCGGCCTCGGGCTTGGGGCGGGGGCAAGTGTGTGACCCGGGAGTGCACACAGGCCCCTGGCTCCCCTTGGCTGCTCACTGAAGACCTCCCTGTCCAAAGGAGAAGACCCTCCATCCAGGGAGGACGAAGACTCCGACTGTCCAAGCAGAGCCTGCCTGAGCTACACAAGGCTGGGCAGTTAGCACCAACCTCCTGATTCTTTACCCTGTACTCTCATAGTTGGTGACCTCTGGTTCTTGTTACCCTCGCCTGCTGATTCTGCTTTTCAATATGGATATGTCACCGACAATTATACCTCAGGACATATGAATCACTGAACCAAGATTTGCTAGGAAAACTGGTGATAATATATCTAATATATTTTAAAAATACAAACCCAGTGAGATGCAGTTTCTTCCCTGAGAATACTCAACGTCTCATCTTATGACAGAGATGCAATTAAAAAGCAAAGCCCCTGAGTCCCATACCAGGAACCTGTGTTGGGCTGTGTGTAAAGGCTCAGAGCTGGAATTAATGTAGTCCATACAACATGCCTATTATTATTTGCTGGGTTCAGTGAAAAACTGGAAATAAAAATTGTGAAAATAAAATGAAGAAATGTACTGGGTCTTCATACTTGTTTGAAGCTTTTTCCAAGCTGTTGTAGGCAGAATTCTCAGAGGGCCCCCAAGACTCGTACCCTGCGTAATGCTTTTCCTTTCAGTGGAGGCAGGGCCTGGAGATATGATGGGAGATCACTCCCATAAGTTGATTCTCTTACACGGCAAAGTGTAAGGGATTTTGCAGATATAAGTGAGGCCCTGATTGATGGACTCTGAGTCACTCAAAAGGGTCATTGTCCTTCTTGAGCCTAGCCTTATCAGGTGACTTGTTCAAGAATTCAGGAAGATATGAAGGGAGATTCTCCTGCTGACCTTCAAGGATCTTCCGCGGTGAGTTCTAGAGATTCAAGAAAAAGAATTCTTCCAACAATACTACGAGATCAGAGGAGAACCCCAACTATCAGATGAGACTGTAGTCCTGGCTGACACCTTGTGAGACCCTGCAGAGAGGGCCAAGCTAAGTCATGCCCAGACTCCTGGCCCACAGAAATGAATGAGTGTGGTTCTGGCTTCCAAGTTTAAGTAATTTGTTATACAGTAATATGTTACTAACAGATTTGGGTACCTGGAAGTGGAGTCCTGCTGTCACAGAAATCTGAAAATATAGGAAATCAGCTTTGGAATTGGGTACTGGACAGAGACTAGAGGAATTTCAAAGAGCATGATAAAGACAGCCTGAGCTGCCTTGAATAAACCATGGGCAGAAACGTGAACTTTGAGGAGACTGCTAGAGAGGGCATAAAAATAAGTGAACTTGTTTTTGGAAACTAGAGGAAGGCTGTTTCTTATTATGCAGAGAACCTAGTGTAATTGTCTGCTGAAGTTCTTTGGAAAGCAGAACTTATAAGTGATGAATGTGGCTATTAACAAAGGTGTCCAAGTTGCTGTTTTCTTCTTGCTGCTCATCGTAAAATAAGAGAAAAGAAAGATAAATCAAGGGAAGAACTATTAAAAAAAACTAATGTTAAACCTTAGGACCTTGAAAATTACTCCTATAACAGATTTTGTACAGCCCTTAAGCTGACCATTTTTACACTCTAAAAAACTGATTTTAAAAAGACAACAAAAAGGGAGAATATGCAACAGCCAGTGTGTGCTTTGGAACACTGTCTAAAATAATTACTGTCTGGCTCTTTACAGAAAAGGTATAGCTGCCTTTATCCTAGAAGACCAAAGCAGAGCCTGTCAGAGTAAGGTGGTAGGTCCCTGGGC
>CM052543.1:141270758-141292023 GCA_028533065.1 Trachops cirrhosus
CCTTAAGCTGACCATTTTTACACTCTAAAAAACTGATTTTAAAAAGACAACAAAAAGGGAGAATATGCAACAGCCAGTGTGTGCTTTGGAACACTGTCTAAAATAATTACTGTCTGGCTCTTTACAGAAAAGGTATAGCTGCCTTTATCCTAGAAGACCAAAGCAGAGCCTGTCAGAGTAAGGTGGTAGGTCCCTGGGCAGCCTCTGTGGTCACAGCAGCATGGAAAGGGGAGGTTAGCACAGATGATGGGTGACACCTTCTGAGCAAAGGGACAGGAGCCAAAGTCTTAACAGCATCACCTCTAGTGATGGGAAGAAAATTTAGGAAGCTCAGGCTTTTTCCATCCTATAGTCAGAGCAGAGCTAATCCATTTCAGAGAAAAAGTCATCAACCTTAACTTAGGTACCATTTCTCTAATACATTGAAGAGAGGTTCAGATAAAGCATATCATTGTTCACTAAAATTAACTTTGATGATTTTGTGGCTGTATTTGGAGGTTTGGATTTCAAAGACCCATGAAGAAAAGGATATATGCAAAAAGGTTTGTTTTTGTTTCCAAGGTATCTTTTACTTGAGAAGGTTTCCTGAGTCTCCATGTACAGTAGGTATGGTAACGTTGACAGAGAAGAAACTGTGTGTGGGTGGGGGCAGTGTGATTAATGAAAGAACCTTGGCCTTGGAATCGAGACACTTGGACATGACATTAATCATTTCTTCATCTTAATTTTTCCATGTGTAAATTGGAAAGAGAGTTGAAATAGACCCATTGTTTTCCAATTTAATTCAGGAAAGCACAGGCTAGCCAGGAGGTCTTCAAGAACCACGATGGGGTGCAAGGAGAAAGAGCAGCATGTAAGCCCCTGGTCCCCACTGCCTCTTCAACCAGAGAAGCTCTGCTGTTTTCTTACATGTGTCAGATTTGGGGTATTCTTCCTCTAAACAAATACTCTACTGGCTAAAGATAAAAATAGAGATCCTTAAATTTCTATCACTTGTACTCTACAATTCTATAACCTGTTATTCTCCCCTTTATGCCAAGTTGATGGTGGGGAGGGAAGTGGACAGGAGGGCAGAGAGGAGAGGACAGGCTGAGTCTGCAGAACTGAAAACGGAGGCTAACGTGAATCTCTGGGTCTGAAGCCATGAGGAAAGCAGATGTTTCTAAGAGATCTTCTTTATCTAAACTCCTGAGATTCTATCAGCTGTGCAGATCAGAGTTCAGTAAGTAGTTAAAACCAGCAGGCAGCATCCAGAAGTTCAAAGTCTCCAAGGGCAGGGGTGTTCTTTTTCCAGGTCAGGTGGATTTAGGATTCTACACTAGTCGTGTGGGCAGCAGTGAGCTGCGGGGCCAGATAGGACGCCTAGGCGGCAAGAATACTTTCATGTTGGGATATTTATGGTTCCTGTGAGCATGGTTTTTACGTTCTTGCAGTTGGGCTCGGTGGTAAAGCCCAGGGCAACGGCAGCCTGTCACACAGCATCTTCTCAGGCGTGTCAAGTTCTAGAACACAAACTCTGCAGAGTTTAATCTGGAGACACCCTGAAGACTTCTCTGTTTAAACCACTTCACTTAACAAATTAGAAATCTAAGGACAAGTTCAGAGCCTAATTCATATTTAGGGTATAGGGTAAGCTGCCATACACAAAAAAAAACAGACTAAAAATGGTTTAAATAAAACAATTGTATTTCTCTATTTTGTGGAAGTGTAAAACTGGATAGACAGCCCAGGGCTTGAGGGGCCAGACTCCTGCTATCCTTCATGTGGCTTCTATCTCTAGGGTCAAGGCAGCCAGGGGAAGGAGAAAGAAGACAGGTGGGAAAAGGTGAAGGGATAGAGAAGTACAGATTGGTAGTTACAGAATAGTCATGGGGAATAGTCACTATATTTCCTAAAGTACAGGATAGGAAACATCCTCAATGATACTGTAATAACTATGTATGGTGGGTGCCAGGTGGGTACAAGAAATACCAGGAGAAACACTTTATAAAGTATGCTATTAGCTAACCAGTATGCTGTCCATCTGAAACTAATAAAAATAATATTGAATGTAAACTGTAACTGAAAAAATAAAAAAAGAGTACAGTTGGACAAACTGGTCGCATAAGTCAGGTGGGTAATCAAGAGTCCTAAGACAAGGAAGGAGCAGGTGATACACAGGGTTAGCTCAGGAATGCAGGAAGCCTTGATAAACAATTCATCTTGACACTGATCTGGCCACTGAGGAGGCTGAACTAGTGATAACTGGATATTATCAGAGAAAATCTGGACATAAAGGGATCATGATTTCTGGAAAGACCAGATTTCCACTTATATTTAAAACCATCAGAGAGTTCAGGAAGTACAGAGATTTACGATAGATAATTCATAACTCCAAAATCCATTCCTTCTTTCCATCTCCTCCCTCTGTATAGATCCTGCACTGGGTCCTGCATCCTGAGCAATATTGGATTTAGATGAGCAGAGAGGAGAAGAGGGGCCATTTTGGTTGAAGACGATGGAATAAGGTACATAATGAAGGCTTTGACGTGGTTGTTTTCTCTGCCAGAGGAACTATCTGTGACCCCAGGAGACATCTAAACATTGGGACAATCCTTCATCCATCTGGAGACCACAGAGGTAGTGGGGAATCCTGGCTGCTGAGATTCCAGACCAGTGGTCCCGGTGTGCCATAACAGATCACGTTCACAGAACCAAGTTTCTCTGGTCAAGCAAATTCTAACAGGAAGATAATGAGGCAGCAAAAGTATTTGGTGAGAAAAAGTAATCAACCAAACCACAGGTCCCTCTAAATCTCAGTGATGTCTCATAATAGCCAACAGGCATCCCTTACTACATTCCAGTCACTGTTCTAAATGCTTCACATGTGCCACTCTGAAACACTCGCATGATTCCTATTTTTTCATTGAGAAAATTGCACAAAGGCAACTGCCTAGAGCTACTTGGTTATTCAGTGGTGGAGCTGGGATTTGAACCCAGGCTCCTTGTCTCCATAGCCTGCCTTCCTGACCACTAAACTCTTCTGCTTGTCAATACTGGTATTGTGTTTCTTTTCTGGTGTTTTCTGTTTAATCCAATGATTATTTTCTCTGGGCCATTCTGTCTCTTAAGTAGAAGTATAAGCCCTTTAAAGGCAGGGAACCATGTCGATTTTTCTCAGGCCTTTACCTTGTGTGAAACATAGAGTCAGTATCTTGGAAATGCTTCACCGATGAATTATTTTTTTCATATTTTAAAATTTATTTTTATGAAATTTTAGTATGGTGATATTGGTTATAAAATTATATAGGTTTCAGGTGTACACTTCTACAGCACATCATCTGTATAATGTACTGTGTGTTCAGTACCCCAAGCCAAGCCTCCTTCCATCACCATTTATTCCCCCTTTAACCTCTTCTCCCTTCACCCACACCCTTTCCCTCTGGTAATCACCATACTGTTGTCTGTCTATGAGTTTTGTTTTGTTTTTTTTCGTTTTTGCTTAATCCCCTCACCTTTTTCACCCTTTAATTATTGAAGTTAAACCCTCGCAATCCAGTGAAATATTCTCCGCATGTTATCGTTCAAGGCCAATGTGAGCACGTTCACCCATTTCCTTTTCTACTTGGAAGTCAGTTGCTGAGGCGTTAGACTAGGAGCTAACAGCATAGTTTTCATCCTGTCTCTGCGGCTAAAGAGGTCAGAGTAGCACCCGTCACTAACCAGACAATTGCAACACCATTCTGACACGAGCTGAGTCCAAATGAGAGATCTTTGAAGAGTGAGTTTCTTTTTGGCTTCTTTTGTTGATGAGCATCTCACCTTTTAGTCAGTTTCATCCTCTGCTCCGGGGATATTGCATTGCTAAGACCTAAGATTAGTTGCTTGAGGAAGAAGGAGTGGGCGTTTGCAGCCGGCTCTGCTAAAGTCATTACCCATTCTCCTCCCATCTCTGCCTGCAGCAAATGTCCAGACGCGTGACTATTCAAACGGCAGTGCTCAAATCCATAATTCCAATTTTTAAAAATATGTCTTTCTAGACGAAGAAGAAAAGTGGAAAACATTTCTTTGCAGTTATTTTGGGAAAGTGACCTGAGAACATAAAAGACATTCAGTAACTATTTGTTGAATGTGTGAATTGAAAATGTTGCAGACTTTTATGTTAAGAAGACCCCATTCCCAAAGGATTGGCCACTGATCCCAGCATGTATTTCCTCATCCAGGCTTTCCAGTCATACATGAATCTCTTACTGAAGGCCTTCCACTTACTGACATCCATGTGACATTGGAATGCAGAGTTGACATAGATAAGGTCCTTGAGCACATGATGATTTGTTCACTTCTATTCCTTGACTTGATACTGCCATGTGAAATTGTTGATTTGCATCGGTATTCTATACAGGACTTGAAAACTCCTAAATTAACAGGTCCCTTGTAAAAAATCTCTCCCCAAATGGCAGAAGTGATCGTAGGAAATAGCTTTCTCATTTGATGAGCCTGATACCTTGGCCACTATTAATGGGACTAAAGGTGAGTGGCTATCTATAGATTGGAGAACTCGTCAGATGGTATCTCTTGGGAAATCTAAAGAGAAGGCTCCACCAAAAAAAAAAATAGTGAATAGGCAGGCATTGTGTCCTGCCTATTATCTTTTCTCAGTAATCACATGGTCATCAGATAGCCATCACTTCTACGGAGAAGGGTACTGGGCTTACTAGAGATTGAGATTTACAAGGCAACATGACTTTATCAAGGTTACACTGTAGGTAAATAATAAAGCTGGGATCCATATCTATACCCATCTGATCTCAAATGTGGGGCTTCTAGCCAAAGCGTGTCTCAATCCTAATTCTTGTACCATCAAAATTCCTCATCTGCTGATGTTCTCAAGCCACATATAAATGGGAAACTAAAATGGATTTTGTAGAGTGAAGACCCACCCTGGGTGCAAGACGCACATGCAGCTCTTGCTGGATCGATCCCGTCCTAAGGGAAAGGGTTGGAAAGGGCGTCGTTTAGAAAAATCAGACAAACGTCAGCAGAGCAATGGCCTTCCCTCTCTGCAAGCCCCAGTGTGAATGTTCAAAGCAGGGGCTGCAGTTTTTTTTAAGTTTTTTTTAAGCTGGTGTTTCATGTCATCAGTGTCTCAGTTGTATCAGCTGGAACTGCTGGGGTGAGATGTAAACATGGAAATTAATTGACTTCCTGGTGATAGCGTCCCATCACCACCTAGACGCTTCGAAGAGTGACCAGCCCCCAACATGCTGGGCAGAAGGGGATTGTGTGCACACACGCTTTGTGAATGACCCAACGTCAGGCAGGTGTTGACAGGTCTCCCCATGGGGAGAAACATAGGGAAAGCACCGAACAGATTTTTCCCTGTCTTCTTGACCCTTCCAGGAAAGTGCCCACGTGTGCTTTTCTTACCTTCACAACATGTTTGGGCTGCATTTGTTAGGCTGAGATATGAAGCAGCCTACTCAAACATCCCACACACAGGAACGGTACTCCTCAGTAATATGGTGCTGCAAACCCCTAGGTGAGAATAGTGTTATTCACACACACACACACACACACACACCCTCTCCATCTCTGGAAACTCTGTATACATTCTTTATCATGTTTTCTTTGAGACTTACAACATCTCAACATATGCAAGTCCTCGCCTGACCACGGAGCAACCCCAGGGGGCAAACATTGTAGATGGTTAGCACGTGTTACAGGCAAGGGGACCAAGACTCAAAGAGCTGTGCCGTGGCCGTGGTCAATCAGGTGTTAAGTGACAGGAGTCTCAGAGGCCTGAGGCTTCACTCTTCACGTTGTATGTGCTTGATCTTCACCCATACTCTAAGGTAAAAAACTATTGAGCTTAGGGTGACTTCTTATAATGACTAGCCCTCTCTTCTCTCTGGGGAAGAATTTCCGCAAGCCTCCGGAAGGGACCCAGGAAAGCACAAGTTCCAGCAGAAAGCCACCCAAGCGATGCTGACACATGCCACTGGGAAGTGAGACACCAGGGCGATGGCAAAGTCACAATGCAATGCGTCTACTCCAGGAAAACAAGTCAGCGGACACATAGGTAATTATTATTTCTTTTCTAAAATGAGAGATCAATATAGGACAGATCAGCCAATTTATAAACTGCTGCTTATTGTCCAACTTCCTCAGGCTGAGCTGACTGTCGATATTGCTTTCTTCATAATCCCTTCTTTTGCACTTGGAATCAAAATAATCTTATCTTTAGTTGCAGGAAAACAGAACACTTTGTTCCAACAAAATCTTTCTTTCTGATGTTTCACAAGACACTCTTTGTAACACGAGAGCTCCCAATTTTCAGTCCCTGCTTCCAACCCTCCCCCATCCTTGCTCCCTCCCTTCAGCAATGCGGTGACACAGGAATATGCCGTGCCCAATTCCACACGGAGTACCAGGCCTTGGGGAAATACAGATATGGCTCTTTAAAAATCACTGTTCATGCTTTCCCTTCATCTATAACTCTGCCCTCAAACCTCCACTGATACATTTATTTAGGTTCTTCAAAAGCCCTTCACACTTCTGTGTCCCTGGGAAGGTGACTAGGAGAGACAGTTTGGCATTGTTGAGATTCACAAGGAATAGGAAGGTAAGAGGGACAAGTGACAAGTGGACAACATGTGGGCAAATGACAGGTCATGTTGGAGTATGGTCAGTGTATTTCTTAATTTATTGATTGGTCAACAAGAACCATTACAGATCATTAATATTCACGTGAGATGTTATGAATAAGCATAAGTCAAATACCAGAATTGAGAGAGAGAGAGAGGGAGCGCCTGATAGAAAGAATTTAGTTGCTTAGAGAAATCAGATGTTCTTGAGGTGGGACTATCTGAAAAGCTGTTTATGTGAGAAGTGACTTAAGAAAGCTTCAAAAATAGTGCAGGTCGTAATTCCTAATGCAGTGCCTTGTGTGTGATCATACAAGTAAGGGTGTGATAGGGTCCTGATGTCCCCCATAATCAGAGTTTCACTGCTCATGGTATTGAAATGCCATAAAGTGCCTTCCACACCCAATTTATCTGAGTTTTTATTTTGGTTCATAAAGCAGCTGACATTGTTCAGAATCTCAGCTTTCCCTTCTGATGGGAGCTCTTTAAAGGCCTCAGAGAGAAAGAAAAGAGACAGGAGACGGTGTTGAATGCAGATAGCTTCCAGGACAGCCCATGGAAACTGATGTATGATGTGTGCCTGATACCAGCTCATTGCCTCAACATTTTCCCATTTTTTAACAAAAAGTGAAAGACAAAACCCATGTGTTGTTATCTGACGATTTAACTTTTGGATCAAAATGAACTTCCTTCACAAGTCGCCCATGATTCAGACAGATAGGCTTTTCCGCATCTTAACTTACTCAGTTTATCTCGTAACTTTTTGAGTAGGTATGAGCTTTATTCCCATTGTACAGATGAAGACGCTAAGACATGGCTCAAGTTAATTCACAGTCTCACAGCTGGCAAGCAGCAGAGCCGTGACTCAGACCCGCCTTGTCTTGCTTCAGTCTATGGCTTTAATTACCATGCAACATTGCCCCTCGCCCTAAGTTAGAGCAACTCGTTTTTCCCTCCACACTTGCACTGCTGGTGACAAACATCATATGTTACTGCTCAACAAGAGTCAATGGAGTTTGGGACCTCCACTTGAAAGGTCATTAACATTTCCTTATTTTGATAATTAACAGTCCCTTTGGGTCTGGGGTGCGTGTGTGTGTGTGTGTGTGTGTGTGTGTGTGTGTGTGTGTTGGTGTCTCTATACCCATACACTTTAGTTCACTTACAATTGATTTATCTTTTTAAAGTTTTTACATTTGAGAAATATGTGATATATGAATACTCTACAAATTATACAGTGTTATGGTTGTAACCACAATACTTGGTTCTTCATGAAACATAGAGAAAAGCATATTTTTGAACACTTAGCACAGAGTTAGGAACCTGGAGACCTGGGTTCTAGGCCTGGAAGTTTTCCATATGTGAGTATCTCTGTGGATCCAGAAAGTTTCTCTTTAAAAGTTTTCTGTACCTTATGCTTGATTCCTATAGAAGCCAGAGAAGCTACGTGTTTATACCTAAGACGACCAAAATGAGATAACATGTGAGGATGCACTCTGGAAAGGAATGTCTTCCTCATCCAGGGGACTATTATTACACGTAGTAATAACGCATTGAAATGATAGAACATGAAACAGTCTTCCCACACTGAAGTACCAGTCTTGCTTGGTTTTCACCCTGCGGAATCTGCTCCACCTCAGAATATCCAAACCGTGGCAAGGGCTGCTGTTGCTGGACTTCATTGTTCAAAGGAGAAGCTAGAAAGAGTCGGCATGGCACCCCTCCTACTGGTCATGGGAAGTTGGAAGAAATGAGACATGTCCAGGGCTATGGCTGGTTGGCATAAGGTTGGGGTTTATTTGTGAGATTTAATGTCACCCTCCAAAGCACTGAGTGATGAAAGAAAAAGGTAGCAGTGTAGATGGCTAGAAGTGCATGTGTTCATCCTTCACAAAGCACGTGCTGGGATTAAAGTGAGGGCATACATTCCATTTTTTAAAAAATAGTTTTTCTCTTATAAATTATGCTCAGTGAATAGATTGTTCCTCAAGCTGCTCTCCACGTGTGTCTGAGTATGTATATGCAAGGGGGGACCCAAACGACTCGGACTTGTCTTCTGGAGCATGGGTCCCTTGTAGCACAGTCTTCCCCCTCTAGGTGAGTGTTCTAGGAACCCATCTATAGCAGAGTACCAGCTTGGGTTGTTGTGAGAGGCTGTGTTCGGCTCCACTGAATTTTTCTGAAGACTCTTTTCAATGTGTTTGCCCATTTCACGATGGCTGACTAACAAGTGCACCTGTCCACGCTGCCAGAGTGTTCAGCAGTTTTTGACCAAAAGTGTCATGACCCCTGTTCCCCACCCTCCCTAGTAACCTGATCTCATCCCAAAAGCCTTTTTTTTGTTTCCCTCTATGAAAAAAGTCCTCAAAGGGAAATGTTTTGCAGATGTGGAAGAGGTGAAACAAAAAACAGCAGAAGCACTAAAAGGCACCAAAATTGACAAATTTGAAAACTGTTTTGAGCAGCAGAAAAAAATGTTTTGATAGGAATATTGCATCAAATGGAGAGTACTTTGAAGGTGACTGAGGTTTAAACATGTAAGAATTAAATACACAATTTTTTATAAATACATTCCATTTTGGGGTTTTTTCAGTGTCCCCCATTGTATGTGTTTGTTACTAGAACAAACCAGTTTTCCAAGATAATATATTGTTGGAATGAGATGGAAATTTTGAGTCCATATGCCCCAAAATGCTCACTACACAGAAGAAAAGCAGATGCTTATCTCCGCAGTAAGGTAAAATTCCATTTCTATTCACAAAGTCTCTGCTAAAGGCTTAAAAAGATATTTGCATATTGCTAAAAGAGAAATAAAAATTGAGTGAGATGTTAGGACGTTTACCAAATCAGAGATAGGATTTGAATATAGTTGGAAAAGATATTTGTATAATTAGTATTATTAATCTGGTGTCTATGGAAACAAACATATATTAATACCCAGAATAGATCACTGTGTCCAGGTTAGTTTAGGACAGAACCCACCTCTTCCTGACAATGCGTCTTTAGAGCCAAAAGCCCAGGTCTCCTTTCCAATCTGGGAAGAGGTGGGTTCTGTCCTAAGTCAGAAGTCAGCCATGGACCTAAGTCAGCCATGGACCTAAGTCAGCCATGGACGTAAGGAAGGACGGCCCAGTCTTGGTGTTTGATCAACTCTGAGCATCCCCTTTCCAGGCCAAGGGAGTTCACTGTCCTATTTGCAGGGTTTTCAAAGGCTGAATCAGGAATTTCAACCACCTACTTTTTAAAAAACCGAAGGGCAAAAAGTAAAACCACGGAAAACCCACACCAGTATGGGTGAATTCAAGACTCGGTGGCAGGTTAGACACGCTTCAGAGGAAGCCTCCCGACAGCCTCTGCTGCTACAGTCGTTCACCAGGCAGATGTGGGAGCCCGCCTTCAGCTTCCGGAGGGGGCGCTCTGCTGGTAACGGGTTTATTTACAGCTATAGTTTCCAACCCGGGTACCTTCATCTCGTTTGTCTCTGTGAGTTTTACAATTTCTCCAGCACTGAAGGCTGCCACTCCCAATAACCCCTGACCCTGGTAAGTCTAAACATTAGATACAATTTTCTCTCGCTATCATTAGCAAGCAAGGAAGGGACAGCGAATTCGGCTGGACTCCCGGCAGGAGGGAGGTGATGGAGTTTGCTGCTGCTGATACAGCTTGGCCTGGACCTGCACTGATGTGAACTAAGAGCACCATAAAGAACAGAAAATAGACACATTGGTCAAAGAAAATGAAAAACAGTATGTCTTAACTATTTATCTTTTCTTAAAACATGTCTTTTTGGGCGCTTTCCATGGTTACAAATCAGTCATCTAAAGCTAAAGGGCAAAGTATTATGTATACTCCACCCTGGAGGTCTGCAATGGTAATGATAAAATGTGTGTGGGGCGATTACTAAACATTAAATACTTGCTTTTAGGGTTGTTATTATTACTTATTATTTATTATTTCACTCTTTTAAAATATTTATTGAATACCCACTAAGTACTAACATTCTTCAAAATATATGGGAAACAACGATAAAAGCAATCACGTTCCCTGTTCTTAGGAAGCTTGCAGTCTAGTGGGAGTATCAGATAATACACAAATAAGCAAATAAATATACTACATGTCAGATGCTAGGCAATGCTGTAAAGGAATACAAAACTGGAAAAGGGGCTAGGAAATGATTAGAAAGGCTATTTAATAAGTTTGACCAGCAAGGACTCCTTTAATTAGGTGCCACCTGAACAAAGCCCTGAGTGAACTGGGAGAGGCAGCCCCGTGAGTGTCTCAGGGAGGATGTTGTCAGGCAGAGAGAACAGTGAAGGTGGAAGGGCGAGAGGAGGCACTGGTGGGTGGGTTGTTTGGAATCTTTCAGATTCACAGTAAGTTGGTTCAGGAATGTCTGCTCTCCGACCAGGGCTGTGTTTGGGAAGGAAGTTAGAAAGGACTTCATATCCCCTAACCAGAGACACAGAGAAGGCCTTGTCTGCCCTTTCCACTCTTCACCTTGACATTCTTAGATTTATGTGGCTCAAATAAAGTAGAAACAAAAACAATATACAGATAGCACATGAAAAGAGGCTTTCGCAATACAGAACCGTGCAGGACTAAAGCTGAGCCATCCCGGGAGGTAAACTCTACCAGTCTCAGCTGCAGGAAGAGGCTTTGTTATGAGAGCCCTGGGTCTGTCAGACCTGGAAATGCATGATGAAACTTCTGAATGCTTCCCCAATACAGGACACTGTGCCCAGTGCTGGGACAGAGACAAAACAGAAGGAATGCACGATCCAGGTCCCCCTGGAGCTAATGCTTGGTTAGAAAGTCAGCACAGCAGCCCTGACCATATCTTCATGGTTTGTCGAAGGGGAATAGGTCATCTCAGTCTTTGATGTCAGACAGAAAACAGCTCAGAGTCCAATTCTACCACCTTCAGCTGTCAGACCTTCGAAACGGCCTTTATGTACTAGATAATTTATCCAGAGCAGTGCCATCATTTACTAGTCATCCCACCGCCTAGATGGATGGGTGCGGCGCAAAGGGAGTGGAGTTGGCATGACTTACAAACTTCATTTATAGCTATAATCATGTCTGTACTTTATACATTTTTATATTTTAAATAAGAGTTGTCACATCTCCCTGTGAATTATGTTCATTAAATGTATCAATCCATCTCCACCCAGAATGCATAATCATTAAATGTTTTGTTTGCCAAAGAAAGCTCAGAACATATGGCTAAAATAAATTCATATATCCAATCAGTTGCCAAAGAAAGCTCAGAGCATAAGGATATAATAAATTCACATATCCAATCAGTTAGCCATCTCACATGTTAAATAAAACTTACTCTATGCTAGATCCAGGGCATATTATAAAATGGAAACCACACTCTAGTGATGGAGCAGGAACTGTAAACAGTATCTGTAATACATTGAGCTGGCTCATACCGAGATATCCTCCCTTTGCATGGAAACACTAGGAACACTAAGGAGCGATTAACTCCATTTAGATGTTCAGGGGCGAGGGAGGGGGCGGGTGGGGGTGGAGTCCCTGAGGGAGTCTGAAGCTCTCAAGAGAAGTGAGGATGGAAATGGTTTTTGAAAGTCTCAGGATATATGCTCGGTAGAGGAGATTAACCTGGGAGGGCCTGTGGAACAAATGTGGAGAAGGAGGGACAAGAAGAAAGGAAAGCTGATGGAGGAAACTAAGTAGTTGTTAGAAGTGAGGAGGACGAATGATGAAAGAAGAGAAATGAACTAATGAAAAGCTTGAAGCCATCGCACTCATTGACCTTGCAAAATTCCATCGAGGACCTTTTCTGTCTCCTGCACGTCTTGATGCTGGGAATGTAGCACTGTGCGATGTAAGACCACAGAGGTGTGTGCCCTGCCGTACGTTCCCTGAACACATTGGCACCGGAGTTCAAGGGAAAGTCTTGCCAGACTTCTCTAACTCGGGACAAACATTTGTTTTATCTGCTAACTTTTCGCTAGGAAGAATATATGAAGTGGCAGCGGTTGGACTCAACGGTGCCAACACAGTGTGAACCGGAAAGTGGGTAGAGCAGCACGAGGCTGCAGGAGGTGAAGGTGGGCTTGCAGACTAGCGGGGTGATACTTAGGCACCAGACACATACACAGGTTTGTGGTCCTGGTTCCCCAAGGAAACAAAACCAATAGGATGTGTATAACAGGTGGAGAGAGCGACAGGAAATGAAATTGATTTACTTTAGGAAGTTGGCTGATGCAATGTGGGTGACATGGCCAAAATTTGCAGGGCAGGCTAGTCAGCCATCTGGAAGTCTAGGGAAGAGTTGGTTTTGCAGCTCAAGTCTGAAGGCAGTCTTCAGGAAAAAATTCTTTCCTCTTTGGGGAAACTCAGTCTTTGCTCTTAAGGCCTTTAGCTGACTGGATGAGGCCCACGTGGTGGAAGGTAGCACGTTTACTCCAAGTCTACTGGTTTAACTGTCAAACACATTTAAAAAATACCTTTACAGCAACATGTAGGCTGGTGTTGGACCAAACATCTGGGCACCATAGCTTGCCAAGTTGACACATAAAATTAACTATCACAAGATTCCTATACAATTTTAGCCCTAGAAGAGCTTATGGAGAGCAACAAAGAGATACAGTCTTCTAAACCAGCACTGTATTTAAAGCCAATAGACCATAGGTTGCTAACAATAATGAAGACCACGCTAATAAAGAGCACTTATTGAAATTCCAGTTATTCATTCATTCTTTTGACAAATATTGATCGAGAGCATCCTATTTGTCAGATCTTGTCATTTGAGAGAAATCAATACTTTACTGAATTGTCCCAGGAAGCTCATGATTAGAAATAACTATCAACACTAGCCTAACCCTTAAAAATAACCTACCTGATCACCTCCTTTTAGAGACACGAAGAGGCTCTAACTCCTAGTCACACTGTGTGTTAATCCCAAAGCTGGAGTCATGCCTCAGAAGGTCTGATTCCCACTTAGTGTTCTTATTCCTAAAGGGGAATTCAGATATTGCTCATATTTCTGCCCTTAACCTTATTTACCCACCATGGTGCAAACCTCCTGGGAATGTTTGAGTCTCACTGCACAATGAAATGGGTCATTAAAATTTGAGAAGTAAGACTTGGATACAGAAAAACAACAAAATATAGTAATGATCCAGAAAAGCAACAAGACTCGCTTCTCTGCTCCTTAGGTGGGCTCCTAAGTAGTATATTTTAAAACACAAACAGATGGATTTTAAGTTTACCTCACCGCTGAGTTAGAGTGCGGAGAGGGGGCAGGTGAGAAAGCAGCCATGGACTCCAGAGTTCTGTTATGGAGTATGGAGAAGCCAAAGGAAGAAGGTCCTCCATGGCAGGGAAGAACCCTTTTTGTGTAAATGTCACTGGTTGGCCTGAACTCTCGTTTTTCATTCCTAATCAAAGAACCACTCAGTTCAGGCTTTTAAAAGCATCTACTCTGACTACACAGCTGAACAGTTCATTTAAAAAAAAAACACTCATAACAAGCCTTCCATCTAGAGTTTAGCTCCTTCTGAGAAATAAGAAACTTAATGAAACTAACTGAACATGTCTAGCAATGTTTTTCCAGTTCCTTGTCCCATCCTTGATAGTCCATTTTAAGAAGGTTTTATCTCTAAACAGAGCAGTAGTCGTTGTTCCTTCTTTAGAAAGCAACCCGTGGGTGTTCACCCCACTGAACCCTTGCCTCCTGTTCTACCGGCGTGGACAGTGATTGTGACAGCGAGGCTGCCCTGCCTAGATGCAACTTCTTTGCTGGTGAATCTTTGTGAAGTGTCCTAATGAAGAAGGCTTCAAGCACAGTTGAATGTTGTAAACAGAAAGGCAAGCTTCCATTGTTATCTGTAGGTGGACTGTCTTCTTGGGGAGGCATTACACATTACAGTTATCTCTGGATCTATATAGAGATGAGACACAGATAGTTCCAGAACACAGAAGAATGGGTATGACAATCTCTGGCCTGGCACTAAAGAATTTCCTTTAAAACATGGTTTAGAAAAGCCAGGTGTAAACCTGATCCCACTACATCCTGTCATGATCATCTCCCAATTTCAGTCACCCTCTTGCATCATGTCAACTGAAGACATTATCGGTAGAGGAATGTCCACGATGACCCTACTCTTGAAGAGTTCTCTCTTGTAAACCCACCTCAGGTGCTACTACAAAATAGGCACTGGAGTCTCCAACCTTCTCTGGGGACAAGAGAATTTCCCCAACTATGGTAGCCAGATTGTCCAGATGAAAATTTGGATACTGTTACATTTGAATTTCAGGTAAATGAATTATTATTCAGGATAAGTATTTTCTATGCATGCTTGGAAAGTACTCATCCTTAAAAATATTGCTATTCATCTGAAACTCCAGTTTAACTGAGTATTTGTATTTTATCTGGCAGCTGTACCACCAGCCCCCCACTGCCACGCTGCTTCATGAGTCAAGTTCTTATTTAGATGCTCTCCACAGTCGGGCAGTTCTGAGAGTCCCTGCTGCGGGTAGACCATTTCTCTGAGCTCTCTAGCGATGAAGATGGATCGGGTCAACTAGCTCTAGGCACCGAAGGTGCCGGCATCTCTGTGTTTAGAAACTTAACTCAGAAACTATTTCTTTCAGAAAAAAAGAGACTATGAAACTGCAGAAGTGGAATTAGTATTCTGTCACATCTAAAATCCTTCCAAGTTGGCCAATTAAATTACACCTTCCAACAGAGAATGCAAACACAACTTCAGGTTCTAATCTCTTAAAAATCAAACATTCTATTATTAACGTCCTCTTCTTTTTTCTGGGCTTAATTGCTCATTGTGTACATGTGGCATTGATTAGCTGTAGGAAGACTGTGTTCTATTTTGCCGGCTTGGGAGAAAAGTGGCTATAAAAAATCACTGAATGGGAAAGCAAGCGCTACCCAGCTGTGATATGCGAGTGGGGGGTCTCTGAGGAGGCAAAGCCAGCTAGCCTGTTTAGTTTGAAATAACAGCCTGAAGTTCCATATTTGCCTGTGAAACAATCATTCTTGATCAAACATGACCCCAAATCAAGTGCTTTAAAAATAATTTGTGCAGAGCTTTGTAGTTTCCAAAACACTTTTTGAGGTATCATTTTACTTCATCTGGACCACACATCTGTGAGTTAAATATTCGTATCCACACTGTAAGTCTGATGGCTAGCAAGAGTGATTTTTTTCGGGTCACTTAGGTGGTATGGTGAAGACAGTGTTTAAACACAGACATTGCACTTTTGGATCTTCTACGCTTCCCATCCTAGTACACTGTCTCCCAGCAACAGTGAGTCCAGTCAAGGTAATTCGTCAAACATTTGTAGGGCAAATATCATGCCCCATAAACTAAACTATGCACTAGGAGAGAATTTTTAAAAAAACACTTGTGAAGGCAGACAGCTCTAATAATGTGTTTTGTTGCTTTGACTCTGATGTGTTATATTGCAGATCAAAGAATCAAAGAGGAGAAAGGTACTCAGGAGGGACAATCTTTAAAAAGGAGGAGATATTTCATTGGCCCTTGAAGTACAAATACACACATACTTCATAATGCAAAGTCTTCCTCACCATAACCCTCTAATGAATGTAGTCTCTGTCCCTTTCCCTTGACAGTGATTTCCTTAGACAGTGATTGTTCACACTGTCTAATCTTTTTTAAATTAAATTGATTGGGGTAGCATTCATTAATAGCATTATAAAAGTGTCAGTGTACAGTTCTGTAATACATCATCTGTATATTGCCTTGTGTTCTCACCCCCTAAGTCAAGTTCTGTCTCATTGCCATACATTTGACCCCTTCTCCCTCTGGCAATCGCCATACTGTTGTCTGTATCTATGAGTTTTTGTTTGTTTTTCTTCTGTGCTCCTTTGTTGTTTCAGTTTTATACCCCATATATGAATGGAATCATATGGCTCTTAACTTTTTCTGTCTGACTTACTTTGTTGAGCACGATATTCTCAAGCTCCATCTATGCTGTCACAGGTGGCAGTATTTCATCTGTTCTTATGGCGACTAGTGTTCCATTGTGTACATGCCCATGTCTTCTTTACCCATCATGTAGTGAAGGTCACTCTGTCTCCATGTCTTGGCCGCCATGAATAAATGCTGCAGCGAACATAGGGGTGCATATATCTTTGCGGATAAATGTTTAAAAGCATTTGGGTAGATTCCCAGAAGAGAGGTTGCTGGGGCCTATGGGAACTCTATTCTAAACTCAGTATTTTTAACTAATTGCCCTTCCCCACCTCATGCAATGCCTAGTGTAAATCAGAGCCTGTAAATACTATGGAACTAAAAGTTCTCTTGACACTCCTTGGGAAGCAATGATCTAATAACATGTTCACTCTTAACAAAATTCTTGTGTCATCCTTATTACTGTTTGTATGACCTAATAAAGTAAGAAAGAGCAGCTAAGTAACTCAAATTGAAAACTGAGGTATGTCCAGAAAGTATCCAGCCAGGTAATAAAAAAATAGAGACCTTTAGTGAAGAAGATACAAGATACAAGAAACATTGTACACAGGACAATGACGCCTCAGACCCCTTCAAAGCAGGCACCTTGGGACCTCACACAGTTTTCCCAATTGCCATCTGCCCCATTGTACGAGTGTAAGAGTTAACACAATTTATAAGATTGTAAAGTACTTAAGAGAAAGAATGCAAATTGAGTCTACATGAAGGAGTTTAACTTTATTGTGCAAATAACAAACTTTAAATATATCTCCAGAAATATCACACAAAGACTTTCAAAATTGACTTTTTTCCAACAATAACAAGAGAGCCATTAAAACGATGTGTCAGCTCCCATGGGGTATGGCAGCCTGCTTGGACGCAGCCCCTCCGACAGGAAGGCGCACATCAGCGTACCATCTCAGCCCCAAATGCACACTCCCTTTGCCCCTAGTCCTTGGGGCCAGTGCTTCCCATTCTGGAGAGAATTTCCTTTCGAAGATCTGGACCAGACCATGGTTCTCTCCAATTCCAAGGTTCTGTTCTGTATTTCCAGAACCTAGGTCAGCTTTTAGGAAGGGAAGTTCATCCACTAGGTTGCTGGCTGCAGAATGCACTACTCAGAGGCCACTGACCGCCACCGGAAGAGGAAAGGCGCACACAAGGCAGGAGAGACAAGGCTGTGCGTCAGGAAGGAAACGTGCTCTCCTGATGGTAAATAGAAGTGCCGGCAGGATTCTTGTTTTGTTTTCAATCTTTGAGAGAAAGCGTGTGGTTCATCATCATGAAGGAGGATTTTAGCTGTAGGTGCCTTTTTGTGGGTACCTTTTATTGACTTGATTTCTTTTTTCATATTTAGCTAAGAGTTTGTATTAAGAGTGGATGTTGAAAAAATATTAAAGTTTTGCTTACAGTATGATACCACCATTCTACTCAAATAAAAGAAAATATATTCATTAAAAAAAGAGTGGATGTTGAAATGTATCAAATGCTTTTTCTCTATTTGTTGAGATGACTTTATAATTTTGGATTGGGTTTTAGATTGGGTGCTGGACATTATGAATGTCATGTTCCTAAGTGTCTGGATTCTCTTGTCTTCCTTCAAAGACTATTAAAATTTGTTTTGGCAGGCAATTAATGTACTGGGAGATCAACTTTACCCTTTCAAAACTTTCATGCTTTTATGTTTACTAATGGGGTCTGTCTTAGGGCTAGCTTATTCCTTACTCTAAGGTATAATGAGGTGTGATCTTCCCAGGGCTCAGAAGGAATGACCCTGGTACTTGGGATACCTTTCTATTCTGGTAGGTTTAACACCTTCTAGACCCATGTTAGCTTCAGTCTTGTTCAGTTTATTGGCCTCCAATAGTTTCTCTTTCCCTGGTAGTTGTCCTTTGTCTAGTCTCATGGAGTTGCACCCTAAACAAATTAAACTTAATATGCAGCCAGATGCTCAGGGGGATCCCTATGTTAGTTTCTCAGACTCCTTCTCTGCATGACTCTCTCCCCTCTTTTATTCCCCCCCAAAATCACATCTATCTCAGTCTTTGCTGAAACCTCATTTCTTGGTTACTCAGCGCAGTAAAACTGGCCTTGGCTGGTTGGGTTTCTTCTTCATGTACCTTGGTCCAGAAAGTACCCTGAGGCAGAAAGGAAAGGTAGCATGAAAGTTCATTTCTCTGTTTTCCTTAATTAGCGATCACACGCCCACACCGCCGACTGTCCAGTATTTGAAAAGTGCTGCTTTATTTTCCCCACTTTTTCCTAGGCGATCTACTCCAGTGCATAGTCCTTAGTCATCACTGAACAGTGCAGTATTACAGCGCAATATCAGGTTTTCATTATTTGGGGAAATTTTTCTTGGATGATAGCTTGTTTAGTATCTACTTCATTGCCCTGGTTTTCTTTCTCAGGGCCCCCTATTATTATTCACATGTTGAATTTTCTCTGCCTAACTTCAGTAATTGTCACTTTTCTCCAATGTTTCTTTCTCTTTTTTATTTTTAAAATTTTCACAGGATCAAAAATCTGATAATCTTACATCTTATTTGCGTCGAGTTATTGTTTCCTCCTTTGTACACTCACCATGCAGTCACTTCTTCAGAGATCTCTGAAGTGTCCCATTTTCCCATACGCCTGCAACAGCTGTTTCTCTGGAAGTTTGTTTGCTGGTTTTTGGAGCTAAGTCTAAATAATCAATGTATTCTTTTTTTTTTTTTTGGCCTTCACACTGCTCTCCACTTTTCTCTTTTTGAAGCCTTCTACCCTCTAGACTGTGACACTAGTCTTCACTGGCACTCCTCCGTTTGCAACCACATATGTCTCAGTCTCCCTCCTGGGCACTAATGCTTTCCCCATAGGCCACACAGTTTGGGAGTTCTGTTCCTGGCCCACGGTTCTGATTATTCGCCGTGCCTCACATGCGTTCAGATAGCCCCCAGTACTTGTCACACCTGTACAGATTTTCAGCTGCACTCTTCCTACGAAGGCATTCTCTCAAGCTCTGGAAACTGACCCCTGCCTGCCAGACTCGCTGCCCAATCTCTGGTGCAGACTTTGTCATCAGGCCTTCTCAGTGCCCTTGACCCTTCTAGTCCGGGCGCCCCCAACTTAACTTTCCACATGGGCACCCGAGTAGCTGACTTAAAATACAAATCTAACCATTTTACTGCCCTCTATAAGCATCCTTCTATTATTCTCCATTGCCTTAATACCTTAGAAATAGAATATGTTGCACAGCCCCAAAGCAATCCTCCATAGATTGATCACTTACCATTTCAGCCTTACGTTTTACGCTGTGTGGTGCTGGGCTACTTCCCATTTCCTGTACACAGCATGCTTGTTCACAGTTTGCGTATTTCCTAAGGCCTTCCTCCCACTTGGTGCATGGGAGGTCCTTCCTCTTTATCTTGCTTATGTATCTTACACTTTAACATTCAGCACAGACACCATCTCTTCCAGAGAACATTCTCTGCATACCCAGCCCAGGTCAATGATATTAGTGCCGACACCACTCTCTACTGAGTATGGTCAGTCTGGGATTTCAGCTTTGAATTGATTAGTATCAAACTATAGTTCAAGCAGTCTTGAAAGATTTTTGAAACTCCGTCTGAGAGCTGACAGCTCAATACAACTGGGTTCTGAGCTCTGTGCTACAGTGGACCAGCTGTTCCCAAAGCAGTATATCTGCGCTTTATTGACTTAATGTCTCAAAAAGTACCTCTGATGAGTTATGACTCAATATAATATCCTGAAGTTTCACTGAGGCTTTAATACCATAAATGGGTTTATAAAAAAATCTCCCACCCTTTACCACCAAGTGGCTGTGCATTGCTTATCCTTTAGATACAGAAGCTCAAAATAATTCTTGACAGAATTTGAGCGAGGGGGAAATAGATACGCTTCTCTGATAAGCTGATAGGTGATGTTTATAAATTCAATCCAGTTCAAACCATATTTACACTGTCTTGTTTTGGAATTGCTGACTTCAAACAATAGAAATCAAATCTGGGTCACCTAAGCGCACGGCATATACTGAGAGGTGGTCAAGGCGTGCCCGGACTCGCTCAGAGGCAGAGGCCGGCAGGCATTTGGAGGGTCAGAGACAGAACAACAGCTTTGACACCACGGCCGTAAATAGTCTGATCAGGACACTGCCTGCGGCAGAAACACATTCCAGTATTTGTTTCAAGTGTCTGACATCCACCCAAATTTCCGGCTTCTGGGAGAGACTGTTTCAGCGGGCAGTCTAGGCCCCAGGCCTGCCGCCCTGTGGCAGGGCGCATGGACCACCTCCCACTGAGACAGCCCAGGAGGGCGGGCGCGCTCCACAAGTCAATGGGGAGGCTTTCTGAGTAGGAAGAGTGGGCACTGAGCTGTCCAAACGTGACATATGACGATGTCCTCTGCGCCTCACTTACCTGCCTGCTGGCAATAGAAAAAAGAAACAGTTCCTGGCCTCGTAGAGCTTTTAGTCTCCAAGGAATTAAAAGAAAATTGAGGGGGGTAATAATAAACCTCATAAGAAGTGTGTTATAAAAGAGAAGTAGAGGAGCACGTTAACCAGTCCACAGAGAAGGGTCCTAACCATTTCATCAAAACCAGTCTTCCTCTCATCATCACAGCTTGCCGGAAGTTGAACGGGAAATGGCATGCCATTGTGGTCCATGTTACTGCTCCTTC
>CM052543.1:141292523-141352212 GCA_028533065.1 Trachops cirrhosus
CACATCTTTTGTACAAATTACAAATCGTGTTTAGACAACTAGTTTCTACAAGCAAAAAAATTAATTTTATCCCCACCTCACACCATACATAAAAATTAATTCACCATAGATCATAAACCTAAATTCAAGAGTTAAAACAGAAGGTTTCCTAGAACAAACAGGAGTAAATCTTTGTGACCTTTGGTTAGATAATAGTTTCCAAGACCGAGTCTGAGTAACCCCACACCTTCCCCACCCACCTGCCAGGGCCATTGCTGGGAGGCTGCACTCCACTGTGCCTCAAGAGACAGCAGTAGCCTGACAGTTGCATCCTGAGTGCGAGACACACTCGGCTATTGGTGCTGTGGAGCACCAGCCGGCCTCACCAGAGAGCTCGGCTACTGTGTGTGGAAGCTTTGCTGCGATCTGCTCTCTTGGAGATGACTTGTCTCCCTGTCCCCTCCAGCTCATGAAATAGCTCCAGTTCGTTACTTCTGGACATAAGTAGGTCTTTACTCTTTATTCAGATGGTAGAGGAGCCATATTGACTTCAAAGCTTTTGAACCTACATATTTCCAATCAACCCCACTGTGCTAGGAATTTTATGTATGTAGAGAACAGGTAATATAGGTTCATGGAGTCAAAGAATGAGAGCCTAAAATAAAAGAGATAAAGGGACTGGGAGAGAGGAAGAAAGGAAGAGAAGGAAGGGAGGAAGGAAGGAAGGAAGGAAAGGTTAAAGTGAGAGACTGGTCTCATCCTTTAACTGCAATACAACAAAGCCAGATATCAGTGGAAATTTTGCGTGAGCTCAGTCCTAACTCAATGTGGTAATTAATCTTAAAGATGTCAAGAGACTGAAGAAATGTCAAGAGCTTTGCTGTGAGAGAGTCCTAGATTTGAATCTAAGTTGTGCATCTTACAAGTTCAGTGTCCTTTGGGCAAATCCTTTATTAACCTCTAGGCCTTAGATTATTTATCTGTAAGATGGACATAATAATAATTTCCTCGTAAGATTAGAATCAAACTGATAACATACATAAAGTAGTTAGAAAAGTATCAGGCACATAGGTGCTCAGTAAAGCAACTATTAATTATTACTAGGAAGCAAGACAAGTACCTACAACAGAGTATGAATGTCTCTCCCAACTTCCAATTAAAATATGAATGAAGACAAAGAAAAGAAGAAATTGAAAATAACAATAGAGACTATGAGGATGAACTAAGAACATAATGCCAGAAATGAGAGAAATTTTTACTATCTCTAATGGATTTGAAACCACACAGAAAAAAAAAACATACCCAGGCTTCACTTTATGAAACAGAGGTTATGTAAAAAAAAAAAGCACTTTTACTTTTTTCATTATCTACCCCCAAATTCAAACATGATCCAATGTTTGAACTAATCCAGGAGCTAAGCAGCTAGCTGCCCATTTAGTCCTTGGGTGCTGATTTGTGAGGAAGCTCCCTCTCATGTCACTTCTGTAGCTACACACGGCGTCTCTCAGGACACAACCTTCTGATGTCACTTCTGCACAGACACACAGCATCTCTCAGGACACAGTCTTCTGATGTCACTTCTGCACCGACACACAGCATCTCTCAGGACACAACTAGAAGGGGCTCCCTGAAACACCCGCTATTCTCGGCTCTACCAGGGAAACCCTTTATGTAGACGGGGAAGAGCCACCGAGGGAACTGTGCATACTGAGGATGATAGTGCTTCTCACTCCACCCCACCTCACCAGTAACTCAGGGCAGTGCACCGGTTGCTAGTGGCAGTAAGGGCCATCAGCTCCACAGAATGCACAGAACGTGTTGCCTAGAAGCCGAGTGCTGGAAGATAAGCGGTCACCTCCACCAGAAGGAGAGACGGAGGGGAGACACAGACAGCTCACTGGGGGGCAGAGAGAGCGGAAGGTAGTTAACTCACCATATTTGTTGACAAATACTGAGGATGACAGCTAGCTGAATCACTGGCTAAGAGTGAATAAAGTGGAGGAATAAAGGAAGAAAAAGAGAAAATGCTGCAATGCAGGGAAAAAGAAAGACATGTGGACAATTCTGAGAAGGTGGTTTAATTCAGAATCCAAGAGAAAATATTAGAAAATTGTCATCTTCAATAAAGAATAAAAGAGAGAATTATGAAATAACATGAAGGAGAAAACAGGTTATAAAAGAGTCTATGAGAAGGCATGGGCTCTTTTTTTTTTTTTTATTGCCAGTGCTTAGCACAATGCCAGGCACAGAGCGGTCACAAAATAAATAGAAATGACATTCAGCAAAGATTAACTGCATTATCTTGAGGTAGTAACATTACCAATGGTATTTATTTTCTTCCTACTGTTTTATTGCATTTTCTAGTCACTACAATAAACATGGCACATTTTTTAAATAAAGAGAAAAATGCATGTGAATTATGTGATTTTTCCCACTCTTGCTATCCACCTTTAACTTGGGTGCTGCGTAGCCTCCCAGGAAAACAACTCGAATAGTGCTAACATCAGGATGCCAACGTATCTTCAAGCACATCTGGGAAACTGGGCAGCAATAACCCTGCAGATGAAATTTCAATAAAGAATGTGAACCTTCATGAAGAGAATCTGCCCTGAGGGGAGAACAGATCTGCTATAATTGATGAGCCAAGCTTAGGAATAAGGCCTGAAGCCTGGAGAAGAAAAATGGTAGAACATGGTGGCTGTTACCTGAAACATCCCACCTGCCTGAACCAGCACGCACTGCTGTGAAACCTCTGTAGGAGGATGTTTCATTGTAAAGTCAGTGACAGTTGCTGCATCCATGGCAGTGCACCTTAGGTGCTGATTCCTGAGAGCAAACAGGTAAAGATGCCACTTACAATGAGTGACCAGAGATTGAATGGGTGACCAGCCCAAGAAAGTGGCAGGCAGTGGTCTGGAGTGGGAGGCACTGGGGAGTGAAGGTGGTCGGGGGATATCCGTGAAGCCTGGAGGCACATGGCAGTTGGAATGTGAGCAGTGTCAAGGGCAAGAGGCAACAACTCAGAGTAAAGGGTTGTCAAGTTCATATCCCTGCCAAGGGCAGCACAGCATCCAAGGCAGTGTCCTCAATGGAGCAGGAAGCGGTGGCCCAGGGACAAACAATGGGACCAGCATGGGCACTGGCCCAGCTTCCAAGGAAGCATACTAGCTTCATTTGTGAAAAAATGTAATGTCCCTAAGGATGCCAGGGGGTAGTTAAGTCCTGCCGTCAAAGAGGAGGGCACCCTGAGTTCAGATGACCTGAACTTCCACATTACAATGACTCCAGATCCACCCAGAGACAGGGAGACCTCACTGCAAGCAAGTAATACAATATTTGGAAGGAAAATGAAAGAAAACTTCCCTGAGACTCCCCACTCCTCAGGGTCCAATCAATCTCCTTACCCTGGCACTGGAGGCAGCCGTGACTGGAACCCTATCAACTTCTCCAACATCCTCCGAGTGCTGTGATCAGAATACAGCTCAGCCAGGAACACCCACCCCCACCCCCACACACTCTTTAGAACTTGCTGCAGTCTGAGATAGCCTCCCACTTCCTTCATTATTTTAGCTTCCAAATCTGAGTCGTGGCCTCTGTTAGTTTGCAAAGGTAATGTACAGATGTCCTAACCCTTTGGGACCTGAGAATATCCATGAAAGTCTCGGGGACCTGAAGGGCATGGTGCACAGGGAAAGCTCAGGCTTTGGGACCAGGCAGACCCAGCTGCCCCTGGCTCTCTGCCACTCATCCACTGTGAGGTCTGACACTGGCTCGTTGACTAGTCACTGCTTCACTCTGAGCTGCCTCAGAGACCGCCATGTATGAAGTGGTGAAGGTAATATTCACCTGCAGTTTACCATGAGGAATAAATGCTATGATGCAGTGAGACCCAGATTTTTTGTGTCATGGTGTCAGAAAAACATGGGCTTTTTGTGGCCTGATGTGTCTGACTCAGGGACTCTGGCTGTCCCAGGCCCTCTGCAAGCCCCTCAAAGGTGGAGAGCGGCAGTATCTCAGCACATCTGCAACTTCTTCAACTTTGACATTGGACAGCAAATCTAACATGTACAACTCCAAGAGACACACCTGAAACCTAAGGGTGGAAAGTACAGAGAGGCAGATTCTGGCTCTAAACACTTGTAATTGCGAGAGTGGTCCAGCAATGCAGGGATGCAGACTTCCTCTATTTCCAGCTCTGCTGGATGCTGAGGAGAGATCAAAGGAGTCTCCTACTCTCTAGGGTTTCACAGCTTAGCAAGGAGACAAATGAATCACGACGTAAATGCCATCAACAAGTGTGGCCATTAGGACAGGAGACTGTGCAGGGCATGCTGGGCCACGAAGGAAGGCAGTCAAGTCTATCAGCAGGATATGAGCATCAGATGGGAACATTGTTTGAATGTCCCCGAGAAAGATTTCTTTCTACCCAGTGAGCTTTTGGATTTTATTTTTTATGGAAATAATGTTTCTACTTAAGACTTTTTCCCCAATGGGACATTGTGTTCTGTTTGTTTTGAAATGTTCTCTAGACACGAGTAATAAATGCCTGGGCAGAATAGAAGATGTGAGCAGAAGACAGCCAGATCACATGATTTGTGTCAAATAAGCCACTGACATTTCAAAAGCAAAGGGTGAAGCGAAAAATCCTTGCCTCAGGCTGCACCTTCACACATGTGTCCTTCCCCAGAAAGAAATGCAAGGGAAATAATCTCTTCATTTAGGCATCCAGAAAGAAAGAAATGACCAGCCACCTGTCAGATTTCTAGCCCTATCCTGTATACATATATTTTTTAAATGTGAAATTATAACTCTCATATGAATACAAACTTAACAAGTATCAAAGATTTCACTTAACTCATTAATTAATGAGGGAGCCAATAAGTTGTTACAGCCAGTTCAAAGGAGGATCCAAAGATTTTATATATATATTTTCACCTCCAAGAAGGTGGAGATCAATTGTCTTCTCCACTAGACAAAATTTGTCTGCATGTATATGAGCAAGAAACATTTACATTGTTTTTAGTTAGTTTTGTGCAACTTATTAATAGTGCAAAGACAAAGAAAGGCATGAGTACTAAATAAAATCAAACACTGTTTGCTATACAATTCCTACTTTTCCGTTGAGTTCACTCTGCAATGTTTTTGGTTCATGCCTAAGTCTTTCAGAGATTATTTCCCCAGGGTTTAGGCCCAGACCTCTCAGCCAGCTGTGGTTACCATCCTAAGGTCCTGAGTCAACTCCATGTCATCACCAGAGTCAGAAACTCCAGCCACCTAGCCTGTTCTAACCACGCCCATACCCTCAGACCATGGCTCTCCTCTCCATCTGACCTCATAAGTAAACCACTGCCTGGTGTCCCCATCTTCCCACGGCTGCTCTTCTCCAGGCTCCTCTTGTCTCCAACTCGCACCAGTAACTCTGTACAGATTCCAGGTATTGCAAGGAACGAGTCGGGAGTGGACATAAAGAAATATGGGGATGCATGTGACAACCCTATCTGGCACATAGAACTGTCCCCTCTTAGTCCTGCGGTTATGTGTGCTGTGTAGTCCTCCTTAACTAGGATTCGGTGTTCTTTTCTCTGAGCTCCATCGGTACTTCCTTGTCCCTCTTTTAGACCACAGCCCTGGATTTGTTCTAGATTTATTTGTGTAGACACCTGTCTTCCTGCACCATGAAAGGCAATCCTTAAAATAAGGGTCATGTTTCATCATTCTCATGCCTCCCCCAGCCTCACCCAAGTATTAGCAAAGGGTCAGACAATTCAATTGAATTATAAAAGAATTCACTGTGCACCATCCAGTAAGACCTGAGGAGTTCGGCTGAAATAAACTGCTTTAGAGTGATCGCCAAGTAGAAGCTAAGTTGTGCTAAAGATGGAAACAAACTAAAGATCAGGGTTTAGGGGTCACTGAAATGTCAGAAAACTTCCTGGAGCAAGTAAGCTTCAAACCCCTCAATGGTTGCCCCATCTCTAACCTGACAAGATTACCCCAGGTAAACACAGTCCCTATGACTGAGCCCACCTGGGCACTTACATAACCTCATCTTTTTGTACTCACTACCCCAGGTTTACACAGGAGATCTGCAATTGTCCAGATATCTCACACCATTGCAAAGCCCATGCCTTTACTATTTTCAGGCTGAAACTCAAATGTCATCTGCTTTATAAAACTTTCCCTGAATATACATTTGAACACTCTCGCCCCTTTGTACCCTCCCCACCTTCCTACCTGTAAATCAAATTTAATGAGGTGCATGAGAGCTCTGGATTTTCTCGTCCAGTTGTTAAAATGGCTTCCCCCGAACACGCAGAGAACACACACCTTCCCAATCACAACTTCTTCTTTTTGGAGGGAGCTCCACTAGGCGAACTCTCCCATTCTCTCTCCTTCTCTTTAATCACTCATCCTCCAGAGAGGAAGAAAGACTTTACTCAACTATTGATTTGGAAGAAGATACCAGGAAGGGGAAGTTATGACTTCATTTTTCTTTTCTCCTTGAAAAGCAACTATGCTCAGTCAGTACACATTCTGTTCTTCTTATCCATGCTACAAAACGTACAACGCAGGGCCCAGTGTGAGGAGGGCTAGAGTTTTCCAACGGTGATTGACAGCTCATTATTCCAGCATGCCCAAGCCACATCCTCTAGCACCAGCTTATTTTTAGTAATGAAAATAATATCTTGTTCTCTGCCTTGCAGTCAGAGAAGTATGCTACATTTGGGGGGGTCCCTTAAATCCTCAACAGCATCGCCCTCCATGGCAGACACCCGCACCCCCAGTTCCCAGCTAATTCCTTGATTAGGTTTCACACCGAGTTCCCTGGTGCCGGAGCAGCAACCACGAGAGATGAGGGCTGAGAGGAGTAGGAGGGAAGAGGACCGGGGAGAGGCAGACTGCGTTTACCACCTCCGGACGTTCTTCCTCTGGAAACTCACCGGAACACAAGGGCACCATTGTCACAGTCTGTTTCTAAACTGTGAAGTGGGGGGGAACATTTTACTTTGCTGAGACTTTCTTCTTTCCCAGCCGGCCCTCCATCGCAGCTCACAAAGGCTGCCCCACAATCACCGCCTTCTGACAGGCACTTCACATTTTCCCTGAGCACCTAAGTGGGTTTACTTCCTCTACCTCTTTCATTTTCAAAAGAGTAATTGGAATGAGTCAGTCTCTCCTATTGCCTCCAATTTGCCAAATCCTCCTTGAGGAAGACTCAGGCAGGTACTGTTTAGGACTTATTATGTATTTGTAATCAGGGGCAGAAAGACAAGATTAGAGTTGACATTTCCAGTTTCAACTGCTCTTGTTAACTGAGTATTGACTTAAGAGTTTCTTCAGCTGACTCTGATGATCTAAGTCCTTCATTGCCCTTCCGGTTTCATGCAGGATTCATTCCCAACTATTGTCCCACTGTTATGAAGTGAATGGTGTCCTTCCAAAATTCTGACATTGAGTTGCTAACTCCCAGTACCTCAGAGTGTGACCTAACTTGGAAATAATGTTATTGTAATTGTAATTATTTAGGTGGGGTGGGCCCTTAATCCAATGTGACTGGTGTCTTTACAAAAAGGAAAACCTAGACACACACATGGAAAATGCCCTGTGAAGATGAAGAAGGAAGACGGAGAAGGGGATGATGCTTTTACAAGCCAACAGATGCCAAAGATTGTTAGGACACCACCCAGGAGAGAGGCCCACGTCAGACTCTCCCTTCCAGCCCACCTGCAATCCTGCACACCGTGACCTCAGACTTCTGTCCTCCAGAAGTGTGAGGCAATAGAGTTATGTCGTATCAGCCATTCAGATTGCGAGATGCAGTTACAGCAGCCTTTGCAAACTAATACATGCACTGCCCTGCTTACATATTATATTATTAAGGGACATTGTTGTAGCATTTGGTCAGATTTATAAATACCTTTCACAGTGATGGATTGGATGATGGACACTAATGTCAGGAAGCCCAGTATATAATATTTACATATACAAAATATTCAGTGACAAATAATAAGCATAAAAACAATCAACCTCGTCAGTGTACAAAGAAGTTTTAAAAATATGTACATACATGTTTTTTCCTAATAGCAAAACAATATCTTTAGTATACTCAGTGCTGTTGAAGACTCGGTGAGTTATCTGCTGCCATATCTGGTTTGATCTTCAGCATCCAGTACATAGATGACTGGAGGTTCCCAACTCTTTCAGGGCGTTGGTGATGTTAAAACTATTTTTATAATAATGCTAACATACTATTTGCCATTTTACTCTCCTTCTACCGTGAATGTACCATGGATGTTCCAGAGGCTGTAGGACACATCACGATTATCTGAATAAGCTAGTAAGATCTCTTTCCTTGTCCAGTGTCACCTATGCATGGGGCTACCTTCCCTTCATATACTTTGGCCAAAGCAACATATCAAAACAGATTGAATGCAAAAGCAGATGTTTTCAATTCAGTCAGATATTTAAAAGGGTTGTAAAACAATGCCATTTTTAACAGAATTTTTGTTTTTGAAAAACATTTTACTAAAATATGTCATTGTGGTAATTAACATGTAATGAGTTTATTATCAACATTTTAAACCAACAAATACTTATTTTTATTAAGTTTAATATCCAATAGTAAATATCAATAACAAAACACATCACAAAGTTTTTTGGAATGTACAATAATTCTAAAGTCGGGAAATGGTTCTGAGGTCAAACAGTTTGAGAACTCCGGTTTTAGAAAATATTATTTCAACCATATAAACACAGCAGGAAGGAATTTGCTCAATTGTTGGGACTGTGCTGAATTGCTAAATGTGACTATGGATGTTGGGTTTAAGGGTCATCGGTATTTTAACCTCTTTACTTTTGTGTGTTCCCAAAGCTTTTCAATTTAACATGTATTTCTTTTCTATCAGATGAAGAGTAATCTTTTTTTAAAAATTGCACTTTCTGTTTTTCACCTTAAAAAAATGACTCTGCCCTTAAGCTGTCATTTTAGACCCCAAACTGTAAAGTGTCTTTTAATTACGCTCACACAGAGAGTTTCAGCTCACAAAATTCTGCCAGATTTAAGTCTGCAGACAAATTCACCACAACCTCTATGGAGATAAAATTTATAAACGCAGTTTGCAGTGAACCAGCAGTTTCCTGAGAAATGGCCCTTGAAACACCAGTGAGGAAAAGAGCTATCTTTATGGGATATCCATGCCAAGGCTGAGGTAGAAATTTGCTTTGAACTTATTTGTTAGTAGATTCGATTGCCACAGAACCTTGAAATTGTCAATGATCTTAAGTCATTCATTTTAAAATCTTACCAGTACAAGAAGCCTCCCAACTCGAGCCCATCACCTGTTTGGATTCTCCCGATGACCAAAGGTTTTAGTTAATGCATTCCACTGCTCAACAGCTCTGATTGTTTTAAATAAGAATCTACTGCTGTCATCCTCTTAAAGTCTACAAATCAGACATAGATGTGTGACCTTGGGCTAGTTCCACAGGTGAAACATAATGTTCTTAATGTGTCATGTGACTAATAATATATGTTCTCACAGAGTTGTTGTGAAGATTATATATCATATATGAAAACAAACCTAACAGTGACTGACAAACAATTGGTGCATAATTTATGCACAATAGGTGTCATTATTTTGTATTTTCAAATATAACCAAACTGGTATTGGGCCAGTCAAAAGGCCTTCTCACTATTTTAGGAACGTTTTAGGGTTTGTTTACCTCTGATCAATCTACTGCTCTGTTCCACTCTCAAATCTTCCAGCAAATCTTCCCAGCCTACGTAAGATTTCTGCCTGCTCCCCAGAATGTCTAGAGCAGGGGTGTCCAACTCATTTTCACCGGGGGCCACATCAGCCTCGCGGTTGCCTTCAAAGGGCTGAATGTAATTTCAACTCCTTGACAGTTAAGGAGCAGTTACATGTATACAGTCCTGTAATTATTTCAGCCCTTGGATGGCAACCGTGAGGCTGGTGTGGCCCCTGGTGAAAATGAGTTCGACACCCCCGGTCTAGAGTAATATTATTGCCTGGCATACGTCCTGTTGCCCTTCCGCCCCTGCACCAAACTTCTTCGCAGGCCGGACAGAGTCTTCGGTTTCTTTTTTCTTCTCCACTTGGTGTCTGTCTGTGAATTGACTGGTTTCTGTCACATCACCTCTCTAGTGGTTTTGCTCCACGTGTCCCCTCTGGAGTATTTTGGGGTGATTAGTCTCCTTGGTGTGTCCTGTGGAATAATTGTTAGACTGAACTGGGCCCCTGGTCTTTCACTCAGTGGTCCTGGCCCCCAGAGTCCTGAGCGTTAACATGCATGACGGTAAAGGTCTTTTTCTGGTTGAAGCCTAAGACATTTGGCCAGCAGTTTAGCATATTTGTCTTCTTTCAGACTAGGTGATCTCTCAAACAGATTCTCACTCCAGCAGATTTTCAGAAATATGCCCCAATGCCAGTAACTTCCAAAATCACTTGCCATTAATTTCATTCTTCTCCCCAAAGAAGCATGTGACTAACCAGAACTGTGGACGATACTGAGGAGTGAGAATCTCATCGGGATAGACATGCTGAGTTATGGCTTTCGTCTCTCTCCTGAGAACTAGATATTCTCCATAGGCTCCACAGTGCCTTAAGCTAAAACTCAAAATTCCTAAATATGTAAGCCAGATAGATACACATTTTCTATATATCTTACCTCTAGCTTACTCTAAAAGGTGCTATAAGTGAAGG
This sequence comes from Trachops cirrhosus, assembly GCA_028533065.1. Classification (NCBI taxonomy): domain Eukaryota; kingdom Metazoa; phylum Chordata; class Mammalia; order Chiroptera; family Phyllostomidae; genus Trachops; species Trachops cirrhosus. The sequence goes on from CM052543.1 coordinate 141,303,227, forward strand.
CCTGTTTGTTTTAAAAACTAAAAATAAAACTTACTCTAATGGCTACCAAAAAAACCCATCTCATTCGTTTTGCTTTCAAAAGTCTATATAGAGTTTGGGAGGAGAGTTGAAACATGAAACTGTCTCGGTTTAGATTGAACTCTATTTGACATGAACTCTGTATGAGCATGAAAATTCGATCTCAACAATGTCATGAGATAACAGGGAAGTTCCTAGAACAGGCCTGAGTACCCGGTAGGGCCAAGATGTATGCTGCCATCCATCTGCACTCTCTCTCTTCTGCATGTTATGTCAAGCTCGAACTACTTTAACAACTGTGGTGGATGGTAGAGAACTTGACAACTGCTTTTTAATAAGGGGTAAAAGGGTGATCATACTCTCCAGAACCCATCCGTCTCCCACATTTACTCATCAGAATGGGAGTGGTAAGCTAACAATCAAACGCATTAGTGTCTGCATATTCTTTGACTGCTAGCAACTTTAGTACTTCATAAAGTAATGGGTAAACTCTTCCTGAAAGCTTGATTTTCCTAAGTTCTGGTCTTAAAATGGCAGGTCTCATAGACAGTGGCCACCAGCCTGGACTTTCTTCCCTTCCAGTGTTTTAACCAGTCCCTCAACTTCTGTTGGCACAGTGAGTTACCCCACTACAATGATGTCAGCATTATGTAATGCATTCTCAAGCAGATAACTTTTTTAGCCAACATTAGATTGAGAAATTGCCTCAGATTCTTCAGGAGTTTAACAGATCTTATATCAATCTGGTGTATCAACAGGTTATAGCAATCTGTTCATTCCTGCTTTTGCAATTGTTCATGAAGTATTACATAACTCCCTTTTTAATGTTACACCCTCCCTCTTTGTCTTCTTTTAGAACTTCAAAGGGGTGCAGTGTGTATTTATGTTGTACTTGTAGCCTGTGCTCACCTTCATGTGTGTTTATTTGCATACATGTCACATGTACATGGCATTATATATATGCGCATATGTATACATGTACATGGGTTTTGTTTGCACCGTGTCTCACAACACTATGTGTGTGTGTGCACTTTGTGTATCTATGATGTGTGTGTGTATATACATACAAGAATTTATTTACATGTATGCACACACATCATGTGCATTCATGTGTTCCTGTGAGCTTGCTATGCAAAAAATGAGGTGCTTGAGTTTCCTTCTCCTTAGAAACCAGAGAGCTTGTCATATCACCCTGTTGTTACATAAGCTGGATAAATCGAAACCCAGTGGATTTATAAGGAAGAAATGGATTTTTCCGTCTCACGCTGTATCTGTTATTTCTTCCTCTCTGGTCAACAAGCTCTGCTGACGTGAGTGTTCACTGATGAATCATCATTCTGAGAAAGGCAGTAATGTGAGGCTGTTTGATTGAAGTGACTTTGGAAGGAGTTATCTTTTTTAATTGCCTTAGGAATACTGATTAAAAAATTCATTCTTGTGGTTTTTTGGGTCAATTTGATCATGCAGACCAGATTTATCTATGGAAATGACTGAATTTCATGCATAGCTGAGCTCACGCACAACAAAAAGGTGGGCTTGGCTGGGCTGAGATTGAGGATAGCAAGAATCCTGGCAGCCTGTGTGGTCCCCCAGGGCTCAGCAGCTGTCTGCCCTGCTTTATGGTAGCAAAATCCAATTTTCACTCTCCCCCACATGGGCTGGGAGGCAGCAGGGGTTCATACTAGCTCACAGAATTTTGGCCTTCTCATTTGTGAAATGTGACCAAACATATTAATCTCAGTGGCAGGCAGGAGATTAGAAGAATATCAGATGGATGAACAAATTGTAGCCATCAAACACGAACTGCCACTGCAGTGCCAGATCAGGATCAGAGACAGACCCTGGGTTAGGGCATGAGAATGTCAGTGAAATGGGGCTTGGAAGAAGACCTCAGATTTTTAAATGATACCTAGTCTACCCTCATTCATATCTGAAAGACTTCAGGAGTATTTTGTGCGAGAACATAATTCATATCAGTCAACTACCTTACACAAATAACATTAGGGGTTCTCTTCTCCGTGACCCACGGAATGAATTTCAGCCTTCGGTTTGTTATTGGAGGCCCTTCATCATTAAACTCCAGCTTCTCTGTATAATGTAATTAGCCATAGTTGTTTTCTCAAGCCCTCTGTAGAATGACTCCTGATTTCTATGCTAATCCAGGTCACTCGGGTCCCCCTAGATCTGCTTATAGAAAATACTTCATTAAAATCTCTCCTTTGATTCTCAGGACTGGATTTATGATCTCTCTCTCTCTCTCTGTGTCTTTCTCTGTCTGTCTGTCTCTCTCTCTCTCTCAATATCACAGCACCTCAATGCACTACTTCAAAGGCCTGACCATTCTGGTCTTACTCAAAATGCTCTAGAGTAGAAATTGTTCAACCATGGCACTAATTTTTGTGGTGGAAGTACGGAGGGATGCAGTCCTGTGTAGTGTGGGGTGTTTAGCAGTATTGCTGGCTTCTACCCACTAGATGCCGGTAGCATCTGTCCTAAAGTCATGACAATAAAAAACACTGCTACACATGTTCCTTGTGGAAGAAACAGCTGACAATGGAGGGTCACTGATCTAGAAACTAAAACAAAAGTAATCATTTCAAACCTGGAAATGACAGGATATAAAAAGAAAACTATAAACCTAGATTTATTTATATACATAGATGTAAAAATTTAAGCAAAACAAATGGCAAGTAACTATTAATAAACTAAGCACATAAAAGGATGTTAATAATTTTGTATTTTTGAAACACAATACATAATGTCTTAAATAGTGAAATATCAGAAGGAGTTCCTTTAGCATCAGAAGCAAAGCAAGAATTATCATCATTTCCACTTGAATTCAAAATTGCGTTGGAAGTCTTAGCCAGTAAAATAAGACAAGAAAGATGAATTAAAAGTAAAAATATTAGAAAGAAAAAGATAAAAACTGTCATTATCAAAATAGAAAACCTCAAAAAATGCAATGCAAACTGCTGTAATTGACCAGTCTGGTGTGACTCAGTGGATTGAGTGCTGGCCTTCAAACCAAAGTGTTGCTGGTTCGATTCCCAGTCAGGACACATGCCTGGGTTGCAGGCCAGGTCCCCAGTAAGGGGTGAGTGAGAGGAAAGCACACTTTGATGTTTCTCTCCCTCTCTTTCTCTCTCCCATCCCCTCTCTCTAAAAATAACTAAAATCTTTATTTAAAAAAAAAACGCTGTAATTAATTTCTATACACCCAGAACAAAAAATAGAAACATAAATTTTAAAATTTATGTTTTGATACCTTAACAAAAACTGTAGAGTACCTGGAAATAAACCTAATAAAATAAGTACAAGGTCTGAATGCCAAAGAAATTATAAACTTCACTGAATATCTTTAAAACAACCAAAAGATATTAATATAGATTCAATGTTCGTGAATAAGAAGATAACAGTTCTAATTAATAACTAAAACTACAACTGAAAGCCTAGATTTTTTTTGTTCTGGGTAGAAATTTCCAAGCTGGACATTCTCAAATACATATTAGAAAGTAAAGAACCAAGAATAGCCAAGATATTTAGAAAGAAAAAGGAAGACGTGAAAGAGGAGGAGGAAAAGAAGAAGGGAAATGAAAGCTACATCCCGTCTGATATCAGATCCTCTTGAGAAGCTAAAGTAATTAAGACTGTGGTGTCAGCGTAGAGATAGACGACTGGATAGATGACCCTGATATTGAGCCCTGATACGTTGCAGACAGGGCATGATAGATGTGTGTGAAAAAGAGGGTCTAATTAATAAATGGGTGTGGGGCTGATAAAAAATATTCACTCAAGTGCAGGAAAAATGGACTATCTCATGTCATGTACAAAAGTCAATTTCCAATGAATTAATTAAAGATCTAAGGAGAACACATTAGTGCTATTCAATTTGAAAGAAATATTATATAATCCAAATGTTCGAGATGACATGGATCAAACTGATCTCTTATACATTGCCCTGGAATGCGTGATTAGGTAGAACCATTTTGAAAAAACTGTTTTGTTTTCTTAAATGTTGAATCTTCCCACACCTTGTTTTCCAGATAGTCAACTCTTAGATATTTACCCAAGAGAAAAAGAGTAAGAAATTCAAGATCACAGAAGGTGGTAAAATTTAACTCCATACTTCAGGGGGAAAATAGGATAATGATGAAATCCAATACAGAAATCAAAACCAACTCAAAAGCACCAAGAATAGAACAGCTTAAAACAGAGTTAAAATGGGAGGGCATAAGCCTGAGAACAAAAGCAGGCAAAAGTAGTTGGAAAATTACAAAGAGATCAGCATTATTAGAAAGAAAATGATACCTACATTAAAAGAGACAAAGGATACCAAACTTTCACATGATTGATTTTCTTTTTATTTCTATAAGGAATAAAACAAGTGAAGCAGAAATTGTATTTAAATGTCTAATGCAAAACACCTTCCTAAAATATAGAAAACATGCATGTGAAATTTGAAAGGCCAATGTTCTTTCAGAAAACTGATGAGGAACTACAATGCCAAGAAATATCCTGGCAAAGTCATTGAATTTTAAGGAGTACTCGAACAAAAGAGCTCAGAAATCTGATGTGATTTATATAGACAAATTGTTAATCACATTTAAATAAAGTACCAAGGCTAAAAACAATATGGGTATTATGGTTACAAAAAGAGACATAAACATGATAAATCCTAAAGCTATAAGACAATGTAATTAACAGAAATTAGGAGATGAATATTCTTAATTAGGAAATTAAGAAGAAACACAATTGTACTGATTTTCCCATTTTTCAAGACAAAAATACAGCATGTTGATAAAAGTAAATACCTCAAGAAATACTGCTTTATGCATATTATTTATGGTTGCTGTGGTAACCACAAAGACCTAAGAACACCTTATAAACTTGTTAAACTTTCTGAAGGAAATGTGCGCACACACCCCCTCCCTCAGGGCACAACAACAGAGACAATGGAAGTCATATAGCAAATCTCTTTGTCTCTCTAGCTCCTGTGAATATATTTATTTATGCATTTCCTATCTGCAATGCCTAGAAGAACATACATTACAAAGTAGGTCCTCACAAAATTGCTATTATACTGGAGCATACCAGGACCATCTTAGAGCCATTGCAACTGTTTCCCACACCCTTTCCTACTCAGACCTGCCAGCTGCACCTCTGCCTTCCCCCACCACACTGGCCTTTCCATTTTCTGGGGTCCTGTGGTCTCTATTATCTGTGATATCAGTATTTGACTATAACCCGGGAATCAAAAAGAAGATAGAATCAGAAGGTATATTCAAGCATGGGAAGTCACTTCACCCCATCTGGCTCAGTTTCTTCCTTTTAAAATGACCTCTGTGCACCGTCGCTCTTTCTAGGGTGTGTGCCCTCTCAGCCTACTAAACTGTGTGTTCTTGGGAAACCTGGACTCTGGTCTTGAAAATATTCTCTCTGATGTAAAGCTATGATCAAATGAATAAAGGATTGAAAGAAACAAAGTTAATAATAGATTGCATATATTAGGGTTTTACTTTTTTGCCAAACATTCTGCTAATCACATGCATTTCATGATTTAATCCTCTTAGCAATTCTATTGCTGTTTTATGTTTGAACCAAAGAATGAAGAGATTAAGGAACATGCTAAACCCAGGATTTGAACCCAGACAATCTGGCTCCGGGCTTAACTACGATGCTGCCCAACAGAAATAAAAAGAATGGCTGAGTATTTCTCTGACTCTTCAATTGACTCACAGCATGGATTCAAAAATTTAGAATTCATGGGTCACTTCCTTCAGCATGCCTAGCGGCTCCTGCATCAGGGACCTTCTCGCCTTCCCAGCAGCAGAGAGGAACCCCAGGGTGGAGAGATGCTCAGTGAAGCGAGTGGCCTACAATGTTGAGGATGGTTTGCAATCCCGGCCATCACTCTTGCATAACCTCTCCTCTGAGAGGCAGACCTCCGTGGGGCACAATGAAACAAGCACAGGACCTGACCTTTCAGCCCACCTGCTCCTTCCCTGCAGACGGGTTGTGAACTGAATGCTCCTTGCTCACCAGGCACAAGAAGGAGGCGCACAGAGGTCTGGGAGAAGGAGAGCCTTGGCACAACCCAGCTTTGAGGCACTAGCTCAGGCCATGGGCCTACACGGACCTGTGTGTTCGGCTTGCACCTTTTGAGATCTCCTGCGGCTTTTTCATTTCTAGGACAGAGTATTCACTATGACTGTAGGAATGTGTTTATTTCTTCAAAAATTTTTAGTTTTGTTTTCTTTTCAAACAAAGCTAACTTCACAAGATTCATCACTGAATCTCCTTCAGCGGCCTGGCATGCTGTCCCTGGGTCCTATCTGCTTCTGTAACAGCCAGAGAGGCCTGCATCTACGGCAGGACTCACAACATCTTTGCTCTCCGACCGTCTCCCCAGCAAGCCCGTGTGCTCGTAGAGGGTGGGAATAACGTGTTACCCATCTCTGCATCCCCGGCATCTATCTAGAAGAGCTGTGTTTGACATCAAGTGGAGAACAGCGTGCTTGTGAAACAAGTAAAGGGGAAATCAACTGTCTGGTCAAAGTAAAAATCTATTCAATGGCATGGAATCAAAGGGAACTGCTGAGCTTTCTGACGGGAAAGCTGGTCTCCTAACCCATGGCCCAGAGACCACTTCCAAAGTTGAAGTCCCTGACTGAACCTGAAATTGGCTTACTTGGTTGAAGCGTCGTCCTATAACCAAAAGGTTGCCAGTTCGATTCCCAGTCAGGGCATATGTCCGAGTTGTGGGCTCAATGTTCTCTTTCTCCCATTCCCTTCTCTCTCCTGTGAGAATAAAATAAACCTTAAAATAATTATTCAAGTAGAATTTGAAGTGCAGAGAGAATGAAGATGATTTTTTTATGGCATTAGGTCAACATGGTGACTACTATTCAGAATGTTAGCATGACATTATTTAATGTGGCATATAAAATGGCACAACATACATTGTATGTATTTACTAGTTACGCTTTTTTTAAAACTTATCATACAGTAACAATTACTTTGACAATGCAGGCTACATTCTTCCTATTTTTCATTCCCATTATCATAAATATGTATGTAATAACTAGATAGATAGATAGATAGATAAAGATAGAGATAGCCCCCAAAAGATGTCATTTAATCTCCAGAAACTGTGAATATGTTACCTGAGATGGCAAAAGGGGCTTTGCAGAAGTGATTGAAAGCCGACGTGGAAAGAACCTGACTCACCTTGGGCTGGCCCAGTGTAATTCTGAGTCAGAGAAGCAGAGGTGATGAAAGAAGCAGAGGTTACCGTGATGCCGGGAAGGTCATGATTTAAGGCACAAGGCAGTTTCAAGAAGTTAGAAAAAGTGAGGCACAGATTTTCCCATGAGCCCCAGGGAAAGCAGCCCTGCCCGCCCCGTTTGGACTTCCGGCCTCCAGGACTGTAAGAAAATCGGTTTGTGTTGTTTTAAGGCACTAGTTTGCTGTAGTTTCTTCCAGCAGTGATATAAACCAAATATAGATAGACGGCATATGAGTTTCTTAGGTCTGCTGTAACTAATTTCCATAAACTAGGTGGCTTCGAACAAGAAAATGTGTTCCCTCACAGTCCTGGAGGATAGGAGCTGTAAATGAAATGTAGGCAGGGCCATGTCCTCCCCCAAGGCTCTAGAGGGGAGCCCTTCCTTGTCTCTCCCTGGCTTCTGATGGTGGCTGGCAATCCTCGGCGTCCTTGGCTTGCAGATGCGTCACTCCATCTCTGGCTTTGTCATCACACAGCAGTCTCCCTGTTTGTGTGCATGCTCACGTGGCCTTCTGTAAGGACACCAGTCATTGGGTGTAGAGCGCATCCTTATCCAGTGTGATCTGAATTAACTAATTACGTCTGCAAAGACCCTATTTCCAAATGAGATCATGTTCTAAGGTTCCAGGTGCACACAAATTTTGGGAGGGTACTTACTCAATCGAATATATATTGATAGGAAAGAAGGTAGGAAGAAAGAAGGAAAAAAGAAAGGAAGGAATGAAGCAAGGAAGGAAGAAAAGCAGGCATAAAAGTAGATAAACACACTTTGCTGATAACATTTTTATTGTTATATAGTGTTTGTTATACACTTATAGCAAAACATATTTATTCATTTCACTGGTAGTGCATTGTTATAATTGCCAAGGCATTAATTATTTCACTAGAAGAACCGCCCTCATTTCTGAGTGCCACATTCTGTGCAGGGTATCAACAAACTTGAACTTACTCTGGGAAGGAAAAACCAGGACACAGAATGGACTCCAAGTCATTCCTTCTAGAAGGAATGTAGAAGAAAGTGAAATGTTTGATCAAGAGAACAGAACACTAACAACATACATGGAGGATATCTTCAAACTCTGGTCGTACTACCATGTCGAAGAGCAATTAGTCTTATTCTAATTTTCCCCAAGGTGTTGAACTAGGGCAATTGGATCAAAACTCTCCCAATGAGAAAAGTACTACAAGATGGGTGTCACTTTTCAAGGTTTCCTTCCTCTCTCACATCTGGGACCTGAAAATTTTCTATCTTTGTAGTGCTCCAAAACCTTCAAACAAATGTTTTCTTTAAATATTTTTGTCAAAAACTATTATTGGTATGAGATTTTTTTAAACTGTCTAGAACTGCCAGGAGTCTGAGATTTTGTCCTGCTGATAAATTAATAAGTTATCCTGTTATAGTTCCATGGCAGCTTTGGGAGACAGGAGACCCTGGTCTCTAAGGAAACCTGCCTGAGCTTTGCCCCAGAAAGGCCTGCCATTGCTTTAACAGCAAACTTGAAGTGTAGACCACAACAAAAGTCGTCAGTATCACCGCACACAGGACTTACTAAATCTAAGCTATTTGTCTCTCAACAAGATCCATCCCTCTTTCATTTTCATACCATTTTTGTTTCTAGGTCATATTTCCATGAGTTCACCACTACTTTAGACACTTTGATTAATCTCAATGACAGCGGCTGGGATTAACTGCACCTAATCTGTTTCATTGAGTTAAGACTACTACAAACAAGACTCCAAACACCAAAGTGAGGTCAACCTGAAATAACAGTCTCAGGGGATGAGAAGCAGATTGTGGATGAGGCTGGAGCTGCAGAGGTGGGCTGGGGGCAGGCAGCAGAGGCTTCTGTACACTGCGTTATGCTTACAGTTTATTCTACCGGTTATGAAGAAGCAGTAAAGTGTTTACACAGCAGATTTGCGTATAAAGTAACTTTCCAGGATGGCCAAGTGAATAACAACTTAGAGACCCAGTTCACCTGACAGTTTCATCATGGTTTTGTAGACAGTGAAGCTTGAAGAGGTTAGCTTTGGAACACATTTAGGAAGCAGAATTGAGAGAACCTTTAAGGAGAAGGGATAAGAGAAGAGAGTCCAACACGGCCCCTAGGTTTCTAGTTTTGGAAACTGTGGATGACAGAGACGTCCCCCGAGACTGAGAAAATGCAGTGGTTTTGAGGGGATTGACAAGTTCAGATACACGTTTCAACCTGCTGGATTTGAGGGGCAATGGGGTGGCAATCTCGTGCTGAAAAGTCCATTTGGAAATTACCAGCACGTGGGTTATAACTAAAAACCTGGGGACTGGATGAGAAATTCTATAGATGATACAATTAAAGAGCCCTTACGGGAAGAACCCTAGAGAACATCAACTTAAAAGGCCTAGGAATGGGGGCGGGGGCGTGGTGGGAGGAATCATGGAGAAGGCGGGAGGGGTCAGGAGCAAACGCAGAAGGACATTCATGCTAGGAGCCCTGTGCGAGAGTGCCAGGAAGAAGGGGGTCACCAGCAGAGACTCCAATTAAGAAAAGGACTCAGACAGGTATTTTGTATTTAGCAAGAAAAAGACTACTGAGAACTTAAGAGACAGCAGTTGCCCGGAACGATGAGAGCAGAGCTCACGGTAGAGCAGAGCTGTAAGCGTCATTGTTCAGCACGAATGGAGCACATTCAATAGCGATTGGGAAAGTTCTATGATGCAGTGTTGATTCTTTTTGAGAGTTAAAGGGAATTTCTCAGGACTGGGTTTTCTGGAGCCTCTGACCTCATTAAAGGGAGAACAGGATGTTCAATGCATTCACATTAAGTATTTCCTTGGCAGTCATGGAGCACTTTCGGTGGGAGGCCATCCTTGAGAATATAGCACAAGGAGCAGTAAGATGTCTCCTGGTAGCAGAGAGGAAACGACGGTTGACTCATGATGCAGAGTTTGTCAAATTGTATTAAAGAAGGAAAAGGAGATCACTGGGGAGTTTACAGCTGAGGCAGACAATGGCGTGCCTTATGTCAACAGCGACAAGCTGTAATAATGAACACTTCCAGCCATCTCACATCGCCCATTTTCTTTTATGTGTTAGCCCTAGAAAAAGATTTCATAAAAGTGCGTCTGGAGGAAGACAGGAAATGTCACTGCTGCTGAGTTCCATGTGAAATGAGCGGAGAGAAGCCCAGACCCCGGTAATGAGGTTGTTAGATCCAGCTCAGACGGTAACATCTGTGCCCCGACAGGCAGCAGGACGGCTGGGCACGGGCCTTGGTAGGAAGCGGAGGGGCAAATCTTCCCTTCCTCCCGCAGGGGAGGGGGGAGGGGCCAGAGTGTGGGCGTGGCCAGAATGTGGGCGTGGAGCTGACCCCTGCCTGTGTGACTTCCTTTACCAGTGAGTTAACCACTTTTGTTTGTATTTTGTTTTATTTGTTAAAAAGAAGTTAGTAACACTTGAACAAAAAGATTATTGAGAGGATTAAATTGCCTTTCAACATATTCAAAGTCTAGGAAGTGCTTGGAATGTTAGACGATGGAAAATTTCGTGATTCCTTCTTCTTTCCTCCCTCCCTCCCTCCCTCCTTCCTCCCCATTCTTCTTCCCTCCCTCCTTTCTGTTTTGCTTCCCTATTTTCCTCCTCAGTAAATATCTGCTCCCTCAGGCAAAGAGCCTGCCCTCTTAGGAGTCAAGGTACCACCTCCCCAGAAATGCACGTTAGTTGCATGAAAACCACATCCTCCGGGTAACTGGGTGCTGATTTGAAAGTGCCCTAGAGGCAGGAAGGCCTTCAAAGGCTTTGACGTTCCCCTAAGCAGATTGACCCTTACCAGGGACTTCATTACAACAACAAAATTTGTCCAAGCTATAAAATGACTCAGCTCCTCTGAGGGCCATAGACACACTTTTCCATCTCATTAACAAAAAGCTTATGTCTCACACATCCTTGAAGAAAGAACAGCTCTTTCCCAAGAAAGCAGCCTCTCCTAACTCCAACATCTGAAATTGGATTGAACATCACCATAAAAACTGCAAACACCGTTTCTCAGTGCAAATGACCCTCGCCCCCAGACCTGGCAGGCACGGAGGCGTCTCCTTTTGATATTCCAGCTATTTCGTATTTTCTTGCCACCAAGGTGTAACCTGTGATTTGGAGAGTCACAGCTATTCAGTTTTCAGAGGAGAGAAATGGATTTTTTTTTACTTGAAAATTTTAGGAAAGGGAAACAAAACCGATCTCTGGCAAGTAAAAAAAAATACATTAAAGTCTTTTTGTTTTACTTAGAAGGACATTTCAGTCCCTTGCTGAAGGGTCTATTTCTTCAGTCCCTTGCTGAAGGGACTTCAGCACTGAGATCTAAAAATAACGTTTACTGATATCCAAATCCATAGCAGATAGAAGTGAAAAACAGAAGTAGAACAAGAAATTATGGGCAGATGGATTTATCAGCTAACATCAAGAAAGTGAAAGCTAAATATGACAAATGTAGGACCTCAAAAGCTTCAGCAGTTAATGAACACTCTGTGCTAAGCGGGAATCCGTGAACATGTCAGTCCCACCAAGTTTAGCACTCTGATGCTGCTCAGCACAGAGAGCCTTGTTCAGCGCAAACAACGAGAGGAGGCTAATGCAAAAATGGTGCAACCACTGTCTTATGAAGATATAGAGCATTCCTATCACCCACAAACTCCCTCACCTCTCCCTCCCTCAAGTCCTGGCTGCCCAGATTTCCGACCCAAAAGACTGCCGTTGCTGCTTCCAGAGTCTGAAGTAGAAGGGCTCATACCCTCTGTGTGTCTTTGTGAATGGCCTCTTGCATGCAACAGCGTGTTCTGGTGGTGTTATATATCCATTCTTTTCACTGCTGAATAAGATGCTGCTGTATGACTATACTGCACTTTGTTTATCCATTAACCCATTGATGCCATATCTATAGAAGTCATTTTGTGGGTATGTGTTTTTATTTCTCTTGGAATATCTAAGAGTAAGACTACTGGGTTTTAGGTTACTACATATTTAACTTTTAAGAAGCCACCAAATAGTTTCCAAAGTGATTATATACCACTTCACATTCCCACCACAATATGTGAAAGTTTTCATTTCCTTACATGTTCTCCCACGTTTAGTGTGGTCAATGTTTTAAAATTGCAAACATTCTGGTGTGTGTGAAATGAGCTTTTGATTGTGGTTGTGCTTTTCCTTTGCTTCATGACTAACGAATGACCTCCAGAGCGGGGATCTGCAAACCAGGTCCAAGGGCACACCAGCTACATAGTTTGCAGATCTTACTGCAGAGAGGAATATTACAGAGCCATTTGTTCAAAAGGTAAATCTGAATTCAAAATGGCAACAGCAAAACTTCAAACAAAGCAAGAGGCCCTGCTGGATGTGGGACCCCGTGAGACTGCACATGTCACGTGCCTTTAATCCCGGTCCCGTCGAGGGCCAAGGCCAGCCTGACTCCTGTTGCCCTATGGCCCGTTGAGGTAAGAATGGTTTTTATATATTTAACTAGTTAAATATTTTAAAACTCAATTTTGTGATGCTTGAAATGATAGGAAATTCAAATTTCAGATCCATAGATAAAGTTTTAACAGAACACAGCCATGCTTATTCATTTATGTATTATCTACAGCTAGACGATGGCAAGTAAGTAGTTGTAACAGGAACTCTGTGGCCTGCAAAATTACTGGCTCTTTACAGGAAAACTTTGACAACTCCGGCTACTGACCATCTTTCCATGCGTTCAGTTAAGAGTTTGTGCATCTTCTTCCTGTTGTGTCCATCCAAGTCTTCTGTGCGTTTCTGAGTGGTTTAGCTCTTCATATACTATGGGTATGATTTCTACATCAGATGTATGTGAGGAAAATATCTTCTCTAAGTCTCTGATGCGACTGTATTTTGTTAAAGTGTATCAGAAGAGCAGGAGGTTTTAATTTTGATGAAGTCCAATTTATCAATTTTTTATGATGGCTGCTTTCGTGTTTTAAGAAACTTTTGCCTACCTAAAAGTTGTACGAGTATTTTTCCCATTTTTATGAAAATGTTATACTTTTATCTTTTGCACTTATGTCTATAAATCTTTTTAAATTTTTATGGTTTTCATGACCTGTTGAGAGGTAGAGGTAAAGGTTTACTTTTTTGGCATGACTATTCAGTTGGTTCTGAATGATTTGTTGAAAATAACATATTTTCCTTTCCTTATTGAATCAGCTCTGTTGCAAATCAATTAAGCCTATCTTTTTGGAACCTTAAAATTTAACATGTAAATATCCATGTAAACTCATGCTATATTTTCTCTTTACAAAATAATGTATATTTCCCATTCTGGTCACTGGCGGGACCTAAAAACAATAACTTCGTAAAAATGAGCCCCGCAACTCAATTTTTAGTGCCTAAAAACCATTTCACACCATAAGAAAGCAGAACAGACCTGGAAGAAAAAATATACAAGAGCCTGGAATACCTGCCATGCCAGAGAGTAAGTCAGCTGTTGAAGACTATGGCAACAGCATCAACATGACGGAATAGTCAATGTCAAGGGGCCCCCACTGGCCCCAAGTGGACTAATTTGTGCACCAAGTTAATAATAGATCTAACAGCTTTAACACATCGAAAAAACCCATACACTTACAATCGTGCAGGATATGCGAAAAAACCCATACACTTACAATGCAGGTATACACACGAGTTAATTGCATTGATACAAAAGGCATCTACCTTACAGCACCAAAAAGCGGATCAGTTGTGTTGGTCCTGGGGCAAAGAGCGCGGGGCTGCAGAGGGCTCAGCGAATCTCCAGAGGCGATGGATGTGTTCTGTGTCTTGATTGTGGCCACGGCTTCACGTATCTGCACTTACCAAAACTCCCCACACTGTGCACTTTACCTGGAGGCAGTTTATTTAAATGAGTTAGTGCTCGATAAAATTGACAAGGAAAAAATCCAGTTAGGCAAATTTACTTGACAGTATTTTTTGTAGTCTACATACCTACTGATTGTCTCTTTATTTGACCAATTAGTGGGAGAGAAATGTTGAAATGTAAAATTATAATTGTAAATTTGTCTACTTCATATTTTAATTTTATGATGTTTGTATTGAGGAATTTTGAAGCTGTTTTTAGATTCAATACATATTTATGATTGCTGTGTCTTCCAAATGAATTGCTGTTTGTATATTATGAAATGTCCCCTCTTTATCTTTTTGAATACTTTGTCTTGAAGACTACTTTGTTTCTGAAAAATGTAACCATTTTTTATGTTTACTGTTTGCCTCAGATTATCTTTTGCAGTTTTTCACTTTTAACCTCTTTGTGTTTTCAAATTTAAAATACATTTCTTACAGATAGTTCATAGCTGAGTGTTGCATTTTTAATCCATTGACATTCTTTATCTTTTTCATAGAAATCTTTAGGCTTTCACGGTTATGCAATTATTGCTATGGCTGGTTTGCCTACAGATTTTGTTTTGTTTTATATTTTTCCCTCTATCGATCTTTTCTTTGTTGTGGCAAAAATCTTTTTTTTTCTTTTTACTATTTATTTTATTTTCTGTACTGTGTTCTTACCTATGTTAGTCTTGACCTAGGACTTGCAATAAGCAGTGTGAACTTATCAGAGTCTGTTTAGAGTCCGTATTGTACCGTTTCGTGTTCCACACTTTTCTCTTCTCACTTCACTCTTTCCGGTCCTAATTTCCACTTCTGACCACAGACCCGAGGCTTCCCATTCTCGGTTCCCACTCCCACCTCACAAATGTAATAACTTCAGAAAAATATGACATCACTTTTTCAACCCGTCATCTTTTTTCTCACAGTGCAGTAAACTATCAGTTGTCTCTTATGGAAATTATGAAATTATGGGAACAAAACATAGCATTTTATATTTATCCATTTCATACCACCTGCTGTGTTGCTCTTTCGTGCCTGTCGACCCCAGTTTGCATCTGGGGTCATTTCACTTTAGCCTGAACAATAAATATCCTTCAAGAATATCTGGTATGATTCCACTGGTAGGAACATTCTCTCAGCTTCCAATGTTATGATAATGTCATTCTACTCACATTTTTAAATGTTATTTTTGCAGGTTATTGAATTCTGTGTTAACAGGTTTTGGTTTTGCTTTCAGCAATTTAAGACTGCCATTCCCTAGTCTTCTGGATTCTATCCTTCCTTTGTCTCTGATGTGAAGTTACCTGTCATTTGTACATTGTTCTTTTATATATAATGTGTCTTGGTTTCTCTAAATGCTTTCAACAGTTTTCTTTTATCTATGGCTTTTATCAGTTTAATTATTGCATGCTTACATAGATTTCATTTGTATTTTCCCTGTGTTGAATTTACTGTGATTCGTGAATCTATATGTCAAAATTTGGGGGGAAATTTATCATCCTTATTCTAGACATTTCACTCTGTAATTTTTACTCAAACACCAGTTGAATATGGATGTTCAATTATGAGACTTGCAGTCTCCCCAAAATTTTTCATGGAAAAATAAAATATTCACAAATACTTGGACAACCAAAAGTAGAAACTAGGCAGCATTTCTGGTATAAAGCTTGGATTTATATCGGTGACCTCCTTGAGCTTCACAGTGTTACAGAACAGGGCCAAGGGGGGGTACAATATGCTATTACTGAAAGGACCCCCACTAGGTTCGCTTGTCCGCCGCCAGAAGAAAGACATCTCTCAATGCCAGAGATTTGTCAAAAGGAAAGGAAATGTTTATTTAAAGCTACACAGACTTAAAGTAATGACCTAATGTCTTCATTAAAATACTAAAGTCTTTTAAGATACCCACAGATGCACACAGTCCTCCCTTCTCCCCCTGCCCTAATCTGGGGTACCGTGTCTCAGGAAAAGTTGCAGTCCGTGATTCAGGCTCCCAGCACCATCAGCTGTGTCGCCATCAGGATCTCCAGTTAATCCAAAGCCATGTGGCACCTTCTCATGGCCCACCAAAAAAAGTCCTTGCACCCCTTTTCTTCCAGGCAAAGCCTCTCTTATTTCTTAAGCCATGTGGCCAAAAGAAGCACCCCAAAGCTGTGGGGTCCCCACTCTGCCAAAAGCGCGTGGGTCTCCCCCTTGCCAAAGCCGCATGGTTCTCTCTCTATTGCCACAGCTACGTGGTCTTCTCCCCACAAAAGCTGCAGGGGTCTGCACTCTAGCAAAACCTTTTGGTTCTCCCCCAATGACTCTGGTGTCTGGGTTTAAATCCCTGCACAAATCTTCCTTTGTACCCCCATTTCCAACTCCTCCTACAATCAGTTATACCTGCCAGCATTCCTGTATTATTCCAAGTTTACTGGGCTGCCATAGTGAGTCTGGGCAGGCATGGCCCCATGTCATGGAGCCAATCTTCTCCAAGCTCTCACGTAGGTGCTGTAACCAGGGGGAACTGCCCCCCAGTTACATCTTGGGTGGAAGTCACTTCCATCCCCCTGGCTAAAAGCATGAACACAGCTATTTAACATATCCATGCAACCAGTTAAAGGTTATAAATATGTTAAATGACCATGCCGAGGTTGGCTGCAAAGCTGTGGCTGTACAAAACAGCTCTGCATGTTCCTGCTCCATGTGTCCCTTCCCCCAACTCACACCTGTGGGGGGAAGGGGTGAGGACATCCTGTATATCTTTCTAATATTTCCTGGACACCTTGAGTTCTGGACCCATTCCAAATCCCTATTTGGGGCCCCCCTCTTGGATACACCCTGTTTCAATGGCAGCCTTTAACTTCTAGTTGAGTTCTTGAAGTTGGCCTTTTCTTACCAACTATACTCCTTTAGAGTTAAAAAAAAAACTTCTTGTGCAATATCTGGTATTGTGTTCTTCCGTCTAGACTCAGAGGATAGACATATTCTGGATTCTAGAACCATTAAAAACAAAAACAAAATCCACTTTCCCTTTCAAAAAAGCTTATGAGCTTTGATTTTAAAGACTTAGAAAAAGACTTAAACTGGCTGTGGAATTCAGAGCCTGGTTTTGCTGATTACTTCTTTTTGTTTACTTCTCTTTGCTTACTTGCTGTGCAAACCTATGCTGAGGTCATGATGCAAGCGGTCAAATAGCCCAAATGTCAGGCAGACCTGGGGTTCTGCACCTCACAAACTGGCGCCTGGCTTGTGCTTCATTCATTTTTCCAATAAGATTGTTTTTTGAAATAAAATAGTGCATAAATGAAATGAAAAGCTACTTATCAAAGAAAATAAACCAACCAAACAACAAAAACACTATTTAGAAATAAGTGTGTTAGTAAAAGGTGAATAAACCAAAATGGTCAAAAACGGAATGTTGATACCACTACTACACACACACAGGTGCACACACCGACAATTATTTATGCAGAATAGAATGGTAGATAAAAGCTCAGTGTGCGAAGTCAGAATAATCAGTTTTTTGCTTCCTGACCCTTCATTTACTATCCTTACTACAACTAAGTCACTCATTTGTAAAGTTTATACCCCATATTTACATTGCAAGAAAGTTATAAGGGAAACTCTCACTGCCTTGAACATATTTGAAAAGTTAATTTATTCATTTTACAAATATATAGAGCACATTCTATACACTAGGCTTTGTGCTAGGATCTAAGAAACACACGCAAGATTCCTGCCTTCTTGGAGTTCACATTTTAGAGAGGAAGAAACAGAATAAAAAGGCAACATATAAATGATATAAATTACAGATAGTGATTCATACTCGGAATAAACAAGGTGTCCAGGTAGACAGTGATAGGAAGACCTACTTTGAATAGTGCAAACCTGAAAGGTGTCTTTGAAGACATGACATTGAACCTGAAACCTTAGAAGAGAGGAGGAACCACCGATGAAAGAGATTCTGGCAGGAAGAATGAGGAAACCCCTAGGGCTCAGGTTGGGCACAGTTGGGGGAGGGCCAGGTGCTGAGCAGCAGGGTCCAAGGCAGTCGGCAGTCAGAGGCAGATCACACGGGCCTTGCAGACCTGGGAGTGTCCGGATTTCACTTGAAGGGCTCAGGGAAGGTGTTGAAAGTAGCCAGCAAGAGAATGGCTTTGTCTGATCTACATTATTTAACCATCTAGCTTCAGTCTAGAGCAGCAATTTTCAACCGGCGTGCCACAAGAATGTTTAAAACATGCAATACTTCACTATTTAGTCAGGGGCACTGACCTCTTTTCCCTTAGATTTCGAAATTTAAAAAATGACAACAGCCAACACAACAATAGCCATCTGTGTGAATGAATCAAAATTATGCCTATTTTAGTGGGTTAGATTGGCCAAAAATATAATATACATTTTGGTGTGCCACAGAATTTTAGTAATTAGTTCATGTGTGCCCTGAGATGAAAAAGGTTGACAGTCACTGGTGTAGAGAACAAACAGACGAGGAACAAGAACAGGAGTCAGAAGCCAAGATAGACGGCGCATCCTGCCAGGTTAGGAAGAGAAGATGGAGACTTGACCAGGAGGCACTGGAGAAAGAGACGGAAGCATGCATTTTTCTTATATTTTGTGCAGAAAATGGGCAGAACTTGACTAAAGATTGGATAACAGGGTATGGGAAAGAGAGAATGCTAGAATGCCCCCCAAGTTCTGCTTTAGTGGGTAGTGTGGCCATTTCCCGAGGCGGAGAACGTGTGAGGAGAGACAGATTTGGGGTCACAAATAAGATAATGCACACCTTGTAAGGAAAGCACTTAACACCGTTCCTGGCATGTAATGCACTTTTGAGGGCTGGCACTAAAATAAAATGCTTTCATTATCTGATAATTCAAGCCCATTAGTTTCCCTTGACAACCCATTACAATTTAAATAATATCTTCCAAAAGCATTTTTACTTTCATGTTTCTGGCTTTTATTGTTCACTTTCCAATAACTAACTGTTTAAGGTCGATACATTCCTTATTTTAACATCCCATGGGGTAATGTAGGCAAAAATCCCCATCACTGTTCATCTTTCCATTTTCAATAAACGCTGCGCATTAAAGCGATGGTTGTGAGTCATTCTCCCCAGCTGTTCGTACCTACGACAGAGACAGAGAGACTCTTTGGCCATCTGTGACAAAAAACTCTGCTGGAGCCATGACCACGGAGAGACGGGCCTCGAGTTCTAATTCAATGGGCCAGGACTGGAGCAATAAAAGTTGCTAACACACAGAGGGAGACTGCTGCAGGATGACACTGTGCCTCAAGCACTTTATAGCAAGGGCAGCCCCTGTCTTACAGATTTAGTAGTTATTATGGCGGTTTTCCAGCAGAGGCAGTAAAGAGTTCTTTTAAAAAAGGGAGCCCTGTGCTAAATTGCATCCTACTGCTGTAGAGCTAAGGGCTGAGTATGCAATATCTCATTAAAGGCTTGTAACCACCTGCCGAGATGGGTTATACTGTTACCATCCCCCTTGTGAACATGAGGAAGCTAAGACTTATAGAAAAGTGACAAGCTGCCCAATATTAACCCTAGAAAATGGGAGAGCTGGGATTTGAATCCAGTCCAGGGTTAAACACCCATGATCTCAAATACGATAATGTATGAATTCCCGAATACAGTCCTGTGTCCTCTGAACAATTGTGAAACTTGCAAGGATATGAATTTTGGCTTAATATAAGGGAGCGCATTCTAAATAGCAGAGCTGTCCAACAGTGGAACTGCCTGTCTTTCAAGACTACTTGCTCACCAAGGCTGGAGACGCACATGGAGACACCTGGATGGCTGACTGTGTCCAAGATTTCTACAGTGACAGAGGGTTGAACTCAACGGCCCCTGTCACTACACACAGGCAAAGCCTGTCTCAGAGGGAGAGGTGTAGGTAGTGTACTCATTTCAGCCGTTCTTTGTGACCCAGTGTTTGGGTTACATCTGGAGAAAGTCCTCAGAGACTATTGAAAAATCACACAAAAAAGTAACTTGATTTTTTAAGCTTTTTTTCTTTTTGCTAACTTTTCCTCAGTTGATCACGAGGCTTGACTCTAAGTACCATTTAACTGTTTGTTAAATTTTAACATAAGTGAACATACAACACAAAATCTACTCTACTGATAATATTCCAAAGGACATGTTTGCTGAAACGGGTAGCATCATTGGATGAATACGTAATCTTCCAAAGCAATGAATATGCCATCTTCCAAAGCAACAAATTTGAATCAGATGATACATGTTAGTGCCTTTGTCATAATTTAGTCATCTTAGTGTGTGGCTATCCTCAGTGCTTCTGTAGTAATAACAGCCACCTTAACATTTACCTAGCACACTATATGTTTTAAAGGTCGATCATATACATTATATATCTGGGTTTGATCCTCATAAAAACCTTGCGGTGTTTAACAGACAGAGGAATTATTATCTCCATTTTCCAAATAAGAAAACTGGGAGAAAAGATGTGCATTACCCATGAAAAACAGTGGGTCAAGGCCTGAATTCCTGGGCCCTGACAGGCACAATCTTGATTTGGTGTTTAAAAGCTTGGACTTTATCACCCAAAAACTGCTTCACTTCCTGACTTTTTCTCTTCGTAGCCACAGACCAAGTCATTTGACTTCCCTGACACCCAGTTACTTCATCTCTAGCATGGAGGTAATAAAACCATCCAGCAGATGAGGCTGTGAGGATGTTATGATGGAGTCTCGGTGCTGACTGGCACCTGGTATTACCATCAAATTTTAGCTGCCGTCATTATATTTCACTACCTCCAACATTTATGTGTTTGTGCTGCCTGTGAGGGCCACACACTAGCAGTTGGCTGTGACACACTAGGAGCAATAAACACACTTCAGTGCATCCCAGCCCCAGTCCTGCACAGACACTATGAGAAGAAGCAGGTGCGATACCCAGGGTGGCAGCTTCAAGCCATAAACCCAAATTGCAAGTTGTGGTTGATAAAGAGAAGGATCACTAAGTGGCACCAAAAAAAATCTGTGGTGACAAAAATGCATAATATGAGCACACTGAAATTAAGAACTTTTACATTTCAAAGTATCCCATGATCAATATGAAAATAAAAACCCAGTCCAGGAAAAGATATTTTATACTCCATAACAGCTAACGCAAGCTTTCTATCCAGAGCATGTGAAGAGCTCTCAAATATTCATCTCATCATCGTTCCCTTTGGCAAACAGTGATTGAACATCTGCTCGGTACCAGGAAGTTTTCTGGGTACTGGAGGTAGAACTTACCTTCTAGAGAAAGAAACAGTTACACACATGCAAAAAATTAAGTATGCATATGCATGCAAATAAATAAAATCTTGATAAGTGCTATGAAGTTAACTGTAACATAGTAAGTAAGTCAAGACACTTGGGGACAGTCTCTTCTTGAAGGGCAGACTGAGGAAGTCTTCTCTCAGCAGGTGACATGCGAACAGAAGTCTGAATAACTGAGATCCAGTCGTGTGAACCTTTGGAGGAAGACCATCCCAGGAAGAGAGAACAGAAAATGCAAAGGTCCTGTGGCAGGAACACAATGATATACTCAAGGGGCAGCAAGGAAACCAATGGAGTAAGTACTGGACAAGCCACAAGAGATGAGCGGGGTAAATTTAGTCTAGTGTTGGGGTGTACTGTGACCCACGGGCCTTGGGAAGGCATTGGATTTTATTAGGAGTGTGATGTGAACCCCCTGGAGGATTTTGAGCAGGGAATGAATGATCTGATTTCAATTAGAGAAAAATAGTGTTGCTCTGTAGGTGGGGAATTGATTCTGCAAGTGAAGACTGAAAGCCATTGTGATACTATTGTTAGAAAGTCATTACAACAGCAGACAGGGGATGGTGGTGGATGTGACTTAAGTGGCACCACCGAGGTGAAGAAGAGTCAGGGTAATGTGATAGGTTTGGAGGCAAAACCAGTGGTGCTTCCTGACAGATATGGGAGATTAGGAAAGAGGAATCCAAGGTGACTCCAGGGGGGGTGGCCTAAGAATTTGTTAAGTGGTGATAGTACTTTCTAAGATGGGGACATCTCGGGGAGGGACAGTTGTTTATTTGGGGAAAAGGGCTATCGGGATGTTGTCTATGCAAGTTAAGTTGAAGGTACCCAGTAGAAATCTAAGCAGATATATCAAGTAGGAAATTGAAGGTATAAGGTCTTTAAAAAGGTATAAATGTGGGCCTGGGGGAGATCACAGACAGAGTCTGTGGAGATGAGGAGGAAAAGAAAGGGAAGAAACAGGAGCTAGTAGAGTGGCAGTAGTTAGGACACGAGAAGACAACCACTCCACTACAACCGGAGTGGAGAGGAGAAGCACTTTGGAAAAGCCAGAACTTTTAAACAGTGACAATAAAAAGTTACAAACACACATGCCCTACCTCTAGACCCTTCAGTTCATGGAGGTAAAAGATTAAAAAAAAACGTATCCATTTGAAAGGGCTTCTGAGTGAGGCCAAAGTCCTTTGGGCATACCCATATGCCAGGCCCCATAAGAAAGGGAGTAGTCCTCAGGAATTTAGAGCAGATGTGAATTTACTGGTGGAGGGAGCTCTAGAAAGGCAGGGGAAAGCTTTGAGGAGTTTGGGAAAAGGCAAGAAGTGGACTGGATTACATAATGTACAAACCATGGAGGACCCAAGTCCTGAGCATGGGGGGGTGGTCTGGGTGCCTTGAATTTCTGATCTGGGCAGACCATCACATTGCATTCATCTGATGGCCTTTGAGGGGAAGGTGAGTCACGGGCTTCAGCAGCAGTCTTCATCTCGCATTGGCCCTCAGACAGTTTATGGTGTGCTGCACATGGTGACCGGTAGTTATGATTTGAGGGTTAATGCAAATAAGCCTGGAATTATCCTGAGGTGTTACTACTGTCACGGTATTGACCTACGGTCAGTGCTGATTAATAAAGTACGGTCAGTACTTTAAAGTACTTTAAAGTACTATTAATTAATAGTACGGTCAGTACTTCTTGTAAACCTGGGTCCAAGGTGGGCTTGGGGACAGCTTTCACTAACTTGTTAGCTGTGTTTATCGACAAAAGCAAAATGGATTCCTTGGGCCTGGTTTTAGTGAGTCACCCACCCTCACCCCCAGCCCAAGAGGTCTCCGACCTTGGTTATGTTGCAAGAATGTGCCTACGGGGCTCCGTCCAAGACTCCGTGTGGGGCTCTCTCATGTCAAGGTGCCCCACGTAGTCCTCAGAGGTCCCGGATCTGAGAGGCAGCGCACGCGATGTGGACATGCAGAGGCTGCGCAGTTGGCGCCTGCCCTTGGCGCCTGCAGGTCCTTTGTTGGGAGGCAGCCTTTGACTGTGAAGCATGGCTTCACCTGAACATCGTTGCCCCAAGGATTTCTTTTCCTGCAATAATCCATAGATGCATACCTTTGTCATTTTTGATCTTGTGGCCCTTCTTTGGCAGTTGACTCTGTCACCATTAGCGGCCGATGGTCATCTTACTGGATGGAAGTGCTCTTGTGCTCAGTGGCAGCGTATTCTTATGCCTGTGTCTCCAAAGATATCCCAGTCCTTCCCCTCAGAACCGTGATGCCTTTGAGACTCGTGTTGGACCTCTGACCTCCAACCATAAGAAATCGTCTTTATTGTTTCAAGTGTCTGTGATGACTTGCTGCAGGAAACTAATACCTTGAGTGATACAGCAGACACCTCGCCAGACTTCAGAAGGGTGGTTGCCTTTGGGAGGGGAGTGGCCTCCCTACAGGACTTGGAGCCCTGAGGACCACCCTCCGTCCTTCTGTGTGTTGTGGTCAAGGGCGTCCCGCTGAGATGCGCAAATCAATACGCAAATGACCTAACACAAAGTTGGTCAAGGACTGGAATAGGCAAGTCACAGAGAAAGACATTTTAATGACAGATAAGCAGAGGAAAAATGTTCAACTTCATGACAATCATTCAAAATTTGATTTTAAATAGTGATCAAATATGATTCTATTATCAGTTAATTGGAAAAATGTAAGGTTTGTTACAGCAAGCCTTGGTATCAGTGAGAAGAATTAAGAATGGTTATATCTTGCTAGTGGGAATGTAAATAAGTTGCTCCTGGAATTTCACTTCTCCATGTCTAATCTGGAGGAATATTTGTACGTGAGCACGAGGAGACATATTTGCACATTAATCGTAGCTGTGTTTTAGCAGTAAAAGGCAGGGAAAAAAACAACGGTTTCTCAATAGCAGAATGTATAAATGAATTATGTTTTGTTTGTATAATAGAAACACTGGAACTGACATTAAAATTGACATTTTAGATTGAATTTATCAACAGGAATACACTTTAAAAATATAATGTTAAATAAAAAGGCAAGCAGTAAAATATTTGTAGTATAGACAAGGAACAAGAAGCACTAGCCATAAATCACTGCTAAATTGGATTTAATTAAAATTGAGAATATGTTCATCAAAAGACGCCATTAAAAAAATAAAAAGGAGCCAGCAGCTTCCGAGTCTGGCGAGAGCTCTCTTCCTGGTCCAGAGACAGCTGTGTTCTCGCTGTGTCCTGTGGGGGGAGCCGGGGAGCTTTGTGGGGTTCCCATGGATATGACTAAATTTCTACAACAGGGAAGATGGGGTAATGGATGAAATAAAAGGATGCTCATCATAAATTCAGGATCTGGAGCAAACTATTACGTCCCAAGTACACATATCGGTGATGGCATATCAAAAATGCACAGTGGGGTTTTTTATTTATGACATGGGCTTCATTGAAATATAATTTATGGACCACAGAATGAACCTATGGCAAGTGTACATTGATGCTATTTAGTAGATTTATGTTACTAGGTATGCAACATTATCACAATTTACTTCTAGGACCATTTCTATCACCCCTGAAATCTCCCTCTTGCCCTTTTGCGTTCAGCCTCTGCTTTCACCCCGGCTAAGGCAGCCACTCCCCTGGATTCTGCCACTGTAGACCTGCCTTTTCTGCAGCATGTATGTGAATCTCCAATCTAGTCCCTTTGTGTCTGGCATCTTTCGGCCACCATCATGGTTTCCAGGCCCACCCGTGTTGCAGCATACAATGTGGATGTGTGTTCCTGTTTATTTCTGAGTAGTATTTCCTTGTGTGGATAATCTATTCACCAGCTGATGCACTTCGGGGTTATTGCCAGTTCATCACTGTTATGAACATGCTATGAACATTTGTATATACATCCTTGGGGAGATATGTTTTTATTTCTTTTGGGTAGATATTTAAGAGTATGCTGGATCAGGTTGCAGGTATGAATTTAATTTAAAAAACAAACAAACCTGAAACTGATTTTCAAAGTAGCTGTACCATTTCACATTGCAATTCCACTATGTCCTCGGTCTTTTTCATTATAGCCATTCCAGTGGTTCCCTCTGTGTATGCTATCGACTGCATCATTCAGTCGGTCCCTTCTGGACCTCGGCATCACCCTTATCCTTAAAGACCCTGAGTTGTGACGCTTCCTGACTTGCACTGACACACGCGGGCCTTCCTTACTCCGTGGCCCTGGCCCATCCTTACCCTGGTACTCATTGCACCACACGGTGCGTGGGGATTGGTCTGTCCTCCTGCCCCACAGTTGTGCCTGTCACTTGGCAGAAGGGCACTATGACTCCTCTCTGTATTCACTCTCAGTGAGTGTCTGGGATATGGTGGATGTTTACTGTGTTCTTAATTAAAGCACAAAGCGATATGTGTTTCAATGACTGGATGAGTGAGGGATCAGGAAATTTTACTGAGACTGAATTGGAAGCATTTTAAAGAAAGGGGAGCTTTGCGGCAGCGCCAGTGGCCGGTCCTGCCCCTGTCTCCTGTCCCAAGCGAAGCTGATGCAAAGGTGACAGGAGAAAAGTCATCTATTAGCCGAGAGTAGGCGGCATGCTGGCAAGGAGAGTGAATCAGATGGAAAGATTTTGATCACAAGAGCAGAGACACAGGGTTCTTTCATTAAGGACTTTTCACTTGAGAGCAGCAATTCTAATCACAAGGTTCGCTGACCCAGGGGCACACCCAGGGGCTGTTTTGTGGGTTTGTCTGCTCTCTGTGTGAAGCCCTTGACTCCTAACCTCCTTTAATAAAAGGAACTCTGATACACTCAAGCCATTAAATAATGGCTTTCCTCTTTAAATGAAATTTTTAGTTTAAACCCTAAATATGAATTTCGTGAACTTCATTTTAAAATCAAGATGACTCCCTTGGCTTCCTCTCTTCACTTGAGCTTCAGATGCCATTAAGCATATTGTTATATAAGCCTAAATTTTGCTTCCTTCGTAAAGGCCCTATTATTAGAGAACGGGGATTGCAGCTGCGTCCCCCACCAGGCTCTCACCTCCCTGTTGCTGCCTTGACCCAGGGGACCCATAAATCGCCGCAAACAGGAAGTAGTTCCCTGGCCCCTCAGGACCCACAGACTCTCCCTCTGAAGAACTTTTTTTTTGTTCAAACAGCTGATCTCAGACTATGAATCCCGGATACATTAAGTTCTGGGATGTGGCCTGTTTCAACTTTTAAATTCCACACTTACAAAGAAAACAGGTCTGGGACAATTGGACCCTGCCCAAAGGTATGTGAGCACCCATCAAGTGACAGCGACACTTGGTGAACCCCCGGACACTTGCAGAGTGGCCTCAGACCCACGGCGGACACCGAGTTTGAACCTGTATCAGTCTGGTGATCAGCACTCGCCCCTCCCTGGTGACTCACTGAGAATCTGCCTCAGGCACCTCAGGTACCGCCAGAGGCTCCTTCAGTGTCGGAGCTGGCAGGTGGAGGCAGATCTCGGAGCGCTTTGGGACCGTCGCTGACCTGCCCTGAGCTCGGTGCTGGTAAAAGCCAGCTTTGCTGCGTGGCTTGGACCATTCCTGACAGCGTGGATGAGCCTGGAGAGTATCATGGTAAGTAAAGTAAGCCCGTCGGAGGAAGACAAGTACCATATGATTTCATTTATGTGTGGAATCTTATGAACAAAATTAGCTAACAAACAAAATAGAAATAGACCTATAGACACAGAGAGCAGACAGCTGTCAAGGGGGAGGGGCGTTGGGGGACCAGGTGATAAAGGTGAAGGGATTAAGCAAAGAAAAACTCAGACGCAGACACTGTACAGTGCTACCGGAAGGAAGGTGGAAGAGGGAAAAGGGGAAATAAATGAAGATGGAAGGAGACTTGACCTGGGATGGTGAGCACACAGTACAACATACAAATGATGTGTTATAGAATTGTACCACCTGAAACCTGTATGATTTTATTAACCAATGTCACCCCAGTAAATTCAGTTAAAAAAAAAAGAAGGGCATTGTGACACATGCCCCAACCTGGATGGATCGTGAAGACATTATGCTCAGAGAAATAAGCCACAAACAGAAAATATCGTGTGATTCCACTCTGTCAGCTGACAGTCGAAATGTAAAGGGGAAAGAAACAGCAAGCTAGTCGTGAAACCCACATTTCATAGGATCATTAGGAGCTGCTAAGAAAATGCTGAGCTCTGCAGAACCTTCAGGTCTAAACCTCTCTTCTTCACAGATAACTTTCTTGCTTTCCTTTCTCGCTGTCGTGTGAAATGCATCTTTTATGAGAGGAGAGAAAAAGGTTAGGGCTCCCATCCCGCCAATGGCCGACAGGGGAGGAAAATGACACCCCTCCGCCTGGCTCCCTCCTCGGGGACGCCCCGGTGAGTGTCGAGGCCGCGCCAGGGGACTCCCTCCCCATCTACTTTCTGGTGAATGTTCTCAGACAGGTCGATGCGTAAGATTCAGATGTAGCACACGCTTCTGACACAGCACAAGCCACGAGCAGCGTCACTATAGCAAATGCAGACTGACGCATCGGTGACAGTAGGAAGACAAACGACCTAGTTACTGACATTTACCATGTGTCCGGTGTAGTAGTAAGGGCTTTCTCTGGACTGACTTGACTTCATTTAAACTTCATGCAAAACAGCCTGTGTTGCTGCAATTACCTCATTTTGCAGATGCAGAACTTGAGGGTTAAATTTCCTTCTCGGGGTGGTAAAGCTGCATTCAAGGTCAAATGCAGAGACTGGAGGCTGACCTCCTTCATTGAGGTGCAGCTTCCGTGGGTGCTCAAGAAGGGCTGGCACCTGAGGTGGACAGAATGAATCACCCCAAGGGGGCAGCTCAGTTCCTGGGAGAAGACATCGTGAATGGGGTGGGCAGTGACCCTCACTGCAGCCACACTGCCTGGTCCCACGCCACTGGGTCAGCCACCAGTGCCCGGGTTCACACAGGCCGTCACCAGGGAGTCTGGCCCTACTGCTGACATGTGTCCCTGACACACGGCGTGAGGCCTCGTCCTCGGCACTTATATCACTGGCTAGTGGACATACAGGTGGACAGATAGACGGCAGGTGATTTAAGGTAGAGGAAAGGGCATACATACATGTGTTCCATTTTCTTTAAGTTGGGACTCTTCTCAAAGGATGTGATTGCAGTACTTCAAGGTCAGACAGTGACCTCTGATGACAACATTATAAGTGCCCCAAAACCAGGGATGGGGGACCTGCTTTAATAAACAGAGAAGAATGGCAGGTCAGTTGCCTATCAATAACTTCAAATCCTTCAAGTATTCCAAAAAAAACTCTTCTCTTCAGTAACCTAATTTCTAACATTTACTTACTTTGCAAAGCTTTAAATAGTTTAAATTTTAATGAAAGTAATAAATGTACATGTTTAACTTATAAAATAGTACAGAGAGCTGATTAGACAGGGAGAGACAGGAGGGAGAGAGAAAGGGATGGAGGAGGGGAGGGGAGGAGAGGAAGGAAGGGGGTCCTCCGCCCACCTCCCCGCCTCCAGACCTGCTCCTCGGGGGGGACCACTTCAACTGGCTCTGAAGGCAGATCTCTGGGGGTGACCCCCACACCGAATGCACCTTCCTGATCAGCTTCCATGCTTTTCCTGCTGACGGGTAAGGACGTGGCTCCCTGACCACCGCCCAGCTCTTAGTCGGTCATGTCAGAGTCTGTACCATATTTGCGGTTGCGTCTGCAGTGATCACCGATCCATGTCACTCTCCTAACGAGAAGCGTGCCCCCGATGCCCCGCCATGTGCATGAGGGGCCCGCACGGTCAGCCTCCTCTCCCTGTCCTCTCCTTTACCTTTGATGGATGCTTCCCCTTCTTAAGGTTGAAACACACACAGTTAGTTTGTACTCATAATTAAGTCTCTTGTGCTTTGTCTATAGAGTCTAGAAGGTTGAAAACCAATTAACCTGAATTAGTTAGCATAGCTAATCACTGCAGCAGATAAGTCCCAACATGAAGAGCGGCACCAACACAGTCCTTCGTTTGCAGTGTACCTGCTCGTGAAGGTAAAGCAGGTGCATCAGCAGTCACGAGACCCCTGGGACTCGGCCCTGCCACCCTGACGCTGTGATTTCCATGGTCATCTTCAGTCACCCCGGTTCAGCCACAGCCCACAAGACCTGCACAGCGTCCACTCAAAGGTCCACAGCACCTGGCACAGAGACACGCCCCCAGGTGGGAAGTGCCCTGGCCGGCTGGCCCCCTGAAGTTCTGGTCCCCTGAGGCAGCTCACACCGACAACCCTGCTCAGGGGACCACGTACCTAACCTGCCTCACGGTCGGACTTCTTCCACTCTGTCGCTGCAGAGAGAGAAGAAATGCCCGCTCTCGGCACCACGGTGGGGTGCCCTGTAGACCCTGCTCAGACCCACGCCGTTTCCTCTGTGGTGGCTGTGCTGTCACGCCGCCTCTCATGGGACCAGCGGCCCCATACTTGGACTATAACTCCTTGGTTCACTTTGTAGCAGCCGGTGGCTTTCCCCTTTGTTCTCCACCTTTCATGGGCCCCATTGCCTACCCTCTGCCATCTGTGGGCACCTTTCCCCTAGGACTGGCTCTCCTGGGCCCCCGGGCAGCCTGTTCCTGTGTAACTGGCTGCACGCCAGCCACCCGGACGTCCCCAGACATCACGGCATTGGACCCCTGGCACCTTGGACCCTGTTGTTTCATCCTTTGTACAAACAACAGGAGGCTGGTGCAATCGCTGGTGCCTGTCACATGTGTGCCAGAGGGTGGCAGCCGGAGACGAAATCCTAGCGTGTCTACCGTAGGTCCCTGGACTGTGAGAACACTTCTGGCAGGCACACCCACGCTCCAGAGCTACTCGGCAAGAGAAGCCACTTTGAGCTGTAGATGGACACCTGAAGATGACCTGAATATCTTTACAGTGTCATGTCAGGGACAGACACACCTGTACCTGTGTCACATGCACGCACAGACACATCAGGAGAAAACAACCGTGTTCTGTCCTTCTCGCTGCATCTCCCTTTTAGAGCTCTGCACCTAATCTGACATCTGTAGGGTCTCAGATATTTTGACAAGTGCTTCCATATCACCTCTCTGAGCTGGTCCCAAAGTCCCACAGGCCTCTGCTGGGGGCAGCTGAATGGCTCATGGGACACATGCTGGAGTCCTTACCCTGTGCCTGGCACAGTCCTGGGTGCCGGGGAATCGGGGAGTTGGTGGAGCTGCTCTCCGTGGGGACCGAACAGCAAACGCATGTGATAAAAGTGCATGGAAATAAACACTCTCATGCACAAGCAGGCACCCGGAGAACCAGGAAACCTGCCCACCGTTGTGGTTTGTGCCAATGCCCGTATCATTGTGATGAAATTTAATGTTATTATTGAGGGAAACTGGGTCAGAGTATGTGGCCCTCTCTGCATCATTTCTTACAAGCAACGTGAATCCACAATTATATCAAAAAGAAAGGTTAAAAAACAACGGGGCGACCCAAATTTCCTTGCCTGGCCCCAGAGATCTGGCCCAATAGGTCCAGCTGGGGCCTGGAATGGGTACAAGGAAGAGCCCAGGGGGCCTGGAAGTTGGTAGGATTGAGGGCCACCACCCAGGGCACCCACCGCCGCAGGTTCTGTCTCCTTTTCCCATCACGGGAGGTTCCTACACCTTTAATGAAGCAGCTGTGTCTCAGCCACTTCTAATGTAATCACTCAGGCAGACAGCTCCTTCACTTTCCCACCTGGTTTCTTCAAGGAGCTTCCAAATGCTTTAACCATCTCACAAATCACAAGGCGGATGGCACAGTCCCCCCTCCCCCAGGGACCCTCCCGCTTCATTAAGCCACATCTCACAAGTGACAGTACAGGCTGAGGGTGCTGTTCCCAGCACACTGGGCTAGGGTCCCGTCGATGGAGCGGATTCACTCCTTGGCACCTGGCACCTCGGCTGGGTCCTGGCAGCTGTCACAGGCGCGGTGCCCACGAGTCACACCCCTCCGGGATGCACGATGATCAGAGGAAGATGGCATTGTCTGCAGAAGCGTGTGCCTTTTAATTATGTGCCGATCGCACTGCAGAAACGATACTTGCCTCTGTCAAAGGTAATGGATGATTAATAATTTCCTTCTATGTACTCCGCAGAACGGCGCTCTACGGGTAATAGTAATACTTTGTCTGTATCACACGAGATTCTTCAGGACAAGACGAAGATAATCAGGCAGCTGCTTGTGCAAACAAAAGACTTAGTTGCTATCTTGATGACTGTTTTCAAAGGGTGCTAACTGATAAATTAGTACCAATCTCGAGCAAAGCAATATTGTCAGGAAAGTGCTAATATTAAGAAGTTCAGGCTAAGCAAAGCCTATTCTGCCTTTCAGAGTTTAGGTGTTTGACATCCTAGCAGATCCATGGTAGAGTAGCTGACCCCATGTGGTCACTCGATAAACGTTTATGGGGTGCAGAAAAATAAGGCTAATAATTGTAGAGCACCTACCGCCCTAGCCACCATGCACTGGGGAATATCCATGTGATATTTTTCTATACTGTACCTTTCTTCACTGGCTGGACTTATACCTTTAATTATTAAGTAATATTTTATATACTTATATAAATAATAATTTCCTCCAATACATTTTATAGTTATTTTCTTGTTTGATGTGACAACCATTCTGTGAGGTAGATAGCAATTATGGCTCCTATTCTACAGTTTAAGAAACTGAGGCTCAGTCCTGGCCAGGTGGTTCAGCTGATTGGAATGTCTTCACGTATTCCAAAAGGTTGTGAGTTCAATCCCCAGTCAGGGCACATGCCTAGGTTGGGAGTTCGATCCCTGGTTGGGGTATGTACAGGAGGCAATCGATGGATGTTTCTCTCTCTCTCTCTCTCTCTCTCTCTCTCTCTCTCTCTCTCTCTCTCTCTCTCTCAAATCAATAAACATATCCTTGGGTGAGGATTTAAAAAAAGAAACGAGGTTCAGATTTTTTATGCACAAAGCATACTATGACACAGCCGAAATGTGGCTGAGCTGGGATTTGAAACAAAAGGTTTTTGTTTCCAAAGATTAGACTATTTTTACTGCTTAACATTATTTTAGCTTAAGAAGTTGGGACAGTGATGGCAGGCAGATGTTCTCTTTTTCCTCTGATGGCCTTTTTCCAAGTGCTTCATAAAAAATAGAGCTGCACCATAAAGCACACCTAATACCCCCAAGGTGGCTAGCAACCCCCCTATTTATTCGTTAGTTCATGTCACAGAAGGAGAGGCTCACTAAAATGCAGTCTCTGGAGGAAGTTATGAAGAACTTGTTACTTATTCAACACCTCGGCAGCTTCAGAGACCTGCGCAATTCTCAGGAGGCGGAGCTCCAGCTTTGATCACTGCCTGGCAGGACGAGCGCTGGGAAGTGCTGGGACGTGGTCACCAGCGCATGCGGCAGGCCGGCTGCTGTCTCTTTCCTCCAGGGAGCCTCATGGCCTAAAAGGACAGGGTTCTCTAAGATTCCTGCTCATTCCTAGGGAGATACTATTCAAGTAAAGAGCTTCTTGGAAAAAAAAATGCATCACACATGAAGAACACAAGTTGAAAATAAGCCATTGGGCAGGTGACAAATAACACCAGCCACAGGAAAGAGAATTGGTTCACTCGGACCAGTCACCTCATTGCCTTATTGGAGTTGGGCTGCCCCCACACATTTGGGCTCTTCTAAGTCTAATGTTCCCACATGTGGTCTCCGCAGTTCCTTCAGAATTGTTAAGTTAGCCCGTTATTAATTGCCTACTATGAGCCATGCACTTGTTGACTTAGAATGGATTGTCTTGTTTATCCTACACTGAAGGACCTGTTTTTACCCTAGTTTTGTGCATGAGGACAATAGAGAGACCACCCAGTTCCACGGGCTTCAGAGTCTGGTTTCCAGCGTCGAGGCTGGATTGGGGATCTTCTGGCGTAAATGTGGGGCCCCAGATGCGCGATAGCCCCAAGAGGCACCAGTCAGTAGGAAACCTTCTCCCTCCCCCAGCAGTCGATGTTTAATAAGACTGGAAATTTTTCAAAATTTACCTTCTCCATAGTTGAATAACTGTTCAACAAACCCTCTCCCAAAACTCTGATGAGAGAAATAAAAATATTGAGGTCTCAAGGGACAACTGAAGCAAATTTGTCATCCCTCCTCCCATTTGTTACACAGAGGGAAACCGAGGCCCAGAGAGGAGAGCGCCTAACTTTAACTGCAGGATTCATTACCTCCACTGCTGCAGAAGCTACTTTTAGGGTTAGTTTTTCTGGAACAAGTAGGATAAAACAATTACAGAAAGAAGGAAAGAAGGGAGGGGTGGGAAAGAGGAGGAATAGAAGCAGGGAGATCAGGTAACTCTAAGAAAAGATTTCCAAGGGTAAGAATTTTTTCAGAAGGCTTCCAGCAAGGGAGCTCCCAGAAGAGAGGTGAGCCTGCAAAGCTGCTGTCCTCTGCCCTTGCTCTCTCCTGCGTGAGCCCACCCACCCTCTACTCCCCTGCAAGACCCTATAGCAGACCTGGCTTCCGGACTTTGCACATGCTGATCCCTTGCCACGTTTAGCTGGATTAGGACCAAAGGACCTTCAGTTCTCAGCTCAGCTAGCTCTGCCTTTCCTTGTGCCCACAAGACACTGAGCTTTCAGCCCTTGGTACTTTTCATACCAAAGCACAATGATCCGTTTTCTTGTCTGCCTCACCACGGTGACCCTCTGAAGCTCAGGGGCCGTGCCTTAACCCCTCAGCTTCCCTAGTGCAGGCTGTTTAACAAAAGTTCACTTAATTCAGTGAGTGAGTGAGTGAGTCTATGTCAAGCATGAAAGAATATTTATTTCTGCAATGTTCTTCCTAAAGCCTTGCATATATCTTCATAAGCCCTTCATACACAAGGCAGTGTCCATTATGAAGTCCTGTCCCCAGAATGTGCCTCTAACCAGATTATTCTATTAAATAAAACAGTAATTATAAGTGATGAATAAGTAGTATTTATATAGTACACTGACAGTTATTGGAAAGTAACTGTGGCAACTATAACTTCTTAGAAGATTCTCCAAGGTCATCTGGGACTCTCCGCCATGATCTCTTCCTCTAACTCTCCCCTAGTGCCTTGCCCTCTTTTCCCCTCGCTCCTCAGTTCCTCTCCGTCCCATCCTTCCCCACACTCCCTGTGCATAGCCTGGAAGCCTGCAAGCCTGTGCTGGAAGTCCGCAGCGGTAGCCAGAGCCTGGGGAGGCGCTGGCCCTGGAGTAGTTCTGGTTCCACTGGGGTTTCCATACCCTGGAGTGAACCCTCAAAGACATACACCCAAGATCCTGGCTCTTTCAAGGAGGACTTTGAGAGCTAGTCTGCGATCTCACCTCCAATGCCTTGGAGGAGATAGGCCGAGCAGGAAGAAGCTCTCCAGAGCCCCCAGGGGTAAGAAGCTTCTGTTTGGGCTACACCCAGTATTGTTGAGAAACCTTTACACGGTGAGATACTTGCAAAGGCGTATCATAGACTCCATACCTAACATAACAATCATTATTATTTTCCCAGCATAGCGGAAAGCCCTTTCCAAGTAATTCCAAGGACTCAGCATAACATCTGGCTCAGAATAAATCCTTAAAACACGTTGAATGGATGAATGAATGAATGAATGAATGAGAGCATGAAGAGTTAACAACCAGCCTTGGGTAAGAAATATGATTTAAGTCCTTATGGAACAACATTCCAGGGCTCACAAAGTTCTCCTGAGGGTTTTTTTTTACATTTATGATAAAAAGATTATATTTGATAATCCTGATTGTACTTAAAACAAAAATCAAAAATCACCCGAAGAGAGAGCTAAAGAGTAATTTACATTCTTTTGTTCTGAA
This sequence comes from Trachops cirrhosus, assembly GCA_028533065.1. NCBI lineage: Eukaryota > Metazoa > Chordata > Mammalia > Chiroptera > Phyllostomidae > Trachops > Trachops cirrhosus. The sequence continues at coordinate 141,338,543 of CM052543.1, forward strand.
ATACGTGTTTTCTGATGCAGAATGTCCCAGCTTTTAGCATTGCCCTGCTGGGGCAGCAGTGGCCACACGTAGCCGGATTTGATGGGTCTGCTGGAGCTGCTGGGTGCGGCCCACGGGCCTGTGCTCTCCGCCGGCTGACTCACTGCAGCGAGCTCAGGGATTTATTCCATGAAGAAAGACATTCACACCGAGGAGCTCTGGGTCCGATTCACAATGGCTGTGAGAACCTCCCTCAGGCTCCCCGCATGTCCATGTCAGAGGAGGACCCCCCAAAATGTTGCTGGACAGGAGAAGGGAGGACTGTCTTGCTCAGACACTTCACGGTGCTGGAGAACCACGGATGCACTCTGGAGCTGGCCTCGTGAGCGCTGCTTTCTTGCTGATTTGAATGGCAGGGTACCAATTACAGGCTGCACGCAGGCCTCCTAAGACCACACTGCGTCTCTGTAGGCACTTACATTTCATTTGATGACAGTGACATTGATGAATAATGCTTTCTGCCCCTGCAAACGATTACAGATTCTATAGCTGATATAGTAGAGAAATTTTGCTGCAAAATTTAACGCTTTACAGGAAGAAAGAACAGTGTGCCTTGGCTCCAGCCTTTGCATTGGTGATCTTGTCCCTCATTTCCCCATCTCTTTACTTATATTTTAAGCTATTGACATTCAGAAGGCTTTTGAGGATTTTGCCAGCAAACTCCATTAGTCCTCTCTCAACCCGGGATACAGAGATTGAAAACAATACCCATGGTTCACTGAATGATTACTTATGCCAAGCACCTCACATGTAGTAACTCACTGAGCCTCACAGCAGCATAGAAAATGCTATAACTACAAGCACCTTGTATAAATACAAGCACCTTGTCTGAGACTGCACTGCTAGTGATTGACGGAGGCTGGTTAGAATCCAGGAAACTCATAACCACTGCATCACAGTTGAGCAAGTGGGAAGTGGCCTGAGGCAGCGAGAGGAGCAGAGAGCCCGGAGCCAGGACTCCTGGGATCCGATCTCAACTCCGCCACCAAGGGAGACCGCTGTGCTGGTGTGCTCGGGCTGCCATAACAACGTACTGCAGGCCCGGCAGCTTGAACGACAGAAATTTATTTCCACGCAGTGCTAGAGGTTGGAAGGCCAAGACCAAGATGCCAGCAGGACTGTTTTCTTCTTCGATCTGTCTCTGTGGCTTGTAGATGGTCATCTCCCTCTATGTCTTCACACGCTCTGCTCTCTCTGCGTGCTCACTCCTGGTGTCTCTCCCTCTTTCCATAAGGACACCAGTCATATAGGATTGGGTCCCTCCCTAATGAGCTCCTTTAATCTAATTACCTTTTTAAAGGCCTAAAGTCTAAATAGAGGCCCTTCTGAAATATAAGGGGTTAAGACTTCAACACGTGAATTTTGGGGGGACGTAATTCTGCCAATATATGACCTAATATCAAGGCACAGACAGGGCTGTGTCCCCTTCTGGGAGTTCCAGGGTAGAGTCTGTTTCCTCGCCTTTGTCAGCATCCTTGGCAGTGGTCCCTTCTTTCGTCTTCAAAGCACATCTTTTTAACCATTGTTTCTATCATCACATCTCCTATCTCACCCTGAGCTCCCTGCTTTTCTCCTGTAAGAACTCTTAAGACTTTATCAGCCCCATCACATCATCCAGGATGATCTCCCCATATCCAGATTCATAGGGTAGTTAGAGCTGCAAAGTCCCTTTTACCATATATGGTGACGTATTCGCAAATTTTAGGCATTTGGTGGGGACACACAATTCAGCTCACGATACACATTTTATGCTTCTAGGCCTTTGTTGTACGTCTATAAAATGTGAAATAACAGGCTGCCCTGAAAATCGGGCAGGGCTTTTATAAGGGTCAAATAGCCTATGTAGGATAAAACAAGGATGCAAGGCTGTCATAGATGTAGGGCAATCGGAGGCACTTATGTCATTCCCTTTTGTGCCCCTGCGTTGTCTTGTATTCAGGAGAGTGAGACCTGCACATTTTATAAACACAATGAGCATTTAGTGAATCGAGTGCTTCTACTAACATTTTTAAAAATATTTTTGTCTGAACCCTAAAAACAATGTAGATATCCACGAAAGCTTGTCAGTTTGATTCATGCGTACTTCGCTAGTGGAGGGATTTGTCTTTGTCCGTTTTTACACAGGAGACATTCTTGTCTGCAGAGCTCAGATCTCCCTCCAGCCAGCACACCACGTCCGTTCTCCTGCCAGGGGCCTCGTGGGCTGTCTCACAGACCAGGCTCAGCCTGGGCCCTGTCCTCCAGCTGCCATCTCAGAGAATTGTCTGGGGTCCCTCCAGCAGGGCAGAGGTGGACTTTTTACCTGGTGGCTCAGGGCTCCAGAGGAGAGTGCCCGAGCCACCGGGACCACCTATTTCCCCGAGACGCAATGGCTTGCCACACTGCGCTGTCCTGCTCACACTCTGCAAGCTAACGGAGTGCTTTTCTCACAGCAATTGCTTCCTGTTCCACTGGCACTACGAGGTGCTCTCCCAGGGCTTATCCCTGAGTTTCCCACCACATCCAGGTCCAGGAAGACCAGCGCAGGAGACGGGTACACCAAAGCAAAGCATGTGAGCCAGAACAGGGCCTCTGCTAGCAGGGAGAGGCAACGATCAACAGTAAGGTGATGCTTCAGAAATGCTGCCGGTGCGGAGAGCCAGGGTCACCGCCGAGCTGTCAGTAGAATGTCGTTGTCAGGACAGGAAAGTGGGGCACAGAGCCCGGCTGGGGATTTGTTGAGCTTGAGGTCTTCGTTCAATATTTAGGACAAAAGGTGTCGTCTCTGCACCATGGGGGAAAGCTGGAGGCTGGGAAGGAAGTCGTCACAAGGGTATAGAACTGTGGGTAAAAGTGACGCATCTGGGAAAGAATTTATCAAAAAGGGGGCTCATGGGACCTTTAAGTAGCAGAGGAGAAGGAAAGGGGAAAAATAGCACCGAATCAGTCAATGGCATCACCATCTGCACATCTGCCTAGAATCGGAGCTTCACAGGGAAAGCTGAGGGTAGAGGAAGTGGAGTTTAACTGTAATGAATCATAATTAGGACCCCCTGGGTCACCGCTTTCAGCAGAGGTTCTGTTCTGAGTGGGAGCCACAATGTGGCGCAATGATTGAGGCTGCGAAGTCAAAACTGTGGGGTTCAGTCCTGGCTGCACCTCGTTCCTGGCGGGATGGCAGGCAAGTCCCTGAAGCCTGCTCTGGTTTCTTGGGTCTGACGTGGAGGACAGCTCCTACCTCAAAGGATTCTTGCAAGCATTACTGATGTCAATGTAAGTCCCAAGATCTGTGCCTGAGTGTTAGGAAAGTATCTACAAATAGAAAGATCGATAGATTCACACACCCAGATGGAAGGAAGTGTTTGGACAGTTGCGCTACCTAATGAGCAGAGTCGGTGACCGCCGACGGGGTTGTTGACCACAGCGGGTGGCTCCACCGGAAGGTTTGAGCATCAGGGACTCTGGGAAGCGTGACATGCAGGCCGAGTGGCCCAGCAACATGGGGAGAGACCCGCAAGGTGCAAATATGCAAACGATCTCGAGGGCACAGGCTTGAGAAGGAGCAGCCCTCAGTCTGGAAGACCCTGCCAAGTAGAAGCAGATGTACGGCCTGAACCAGACCCTGGAGTCAGAGGTGGAGACGAATTAGTCACACAGGATGACGGACACCCTGTGGCCCTAGCAGCCCCGACTTAATGATGCTGTAAGAGAAGGAGCCAAGAAAGAGCATTTTAAAGAAGCGCCCGTGTTCGCTGTCTCCCTCGGCTTCCTGCTGCCCTGGAAGGAGGGCTGGGTAGCCTCTGCTTTTACACGTACAAACTCTGAGAACATGCGGCAAAATTCAGGAATGTTTATGTTGGAGGGAGTGTGTGGAATTGCAGGGCCTAATGAAGGTAGATTGATGTGCAATGTCAGTAGATCTGAGTACTTGACTTTCAACACACGTGTACCCATGTACACCTATTATTTTCTTTCTGTCTCTTTCTCTAATTCATGCAGCTGGTTCCACATTCCCTGTGGGATACTCTCCCTTCTTGCAAAGGTCTTTGTGGCTCCCCACACTCCAGCCCCATCCCCTTCACTCCTCCCTCCCCACGATCCTCTCAATTCTAAGTGCAGCTAACAAGGTTGCTTCTCATTTCTTGAGCATTCCGAGAATGCTTGTAACTGGTTATCTGTAATAACTGGCTCATATAGTAAATCTTGGGCAAGCCCATCTCTCAGTCTGTTCCTTTCCTGATGAAACAGGTGTGATAACTCATGTTGCCAGGCCGTGTGAGGAAGGCACTGTGAACATCACTTTCTGACATTGCCAAGCGCAAGGTAAGTAAGTACTTAGTAAATGGAAGCAGTCCTTTTATTAGTACTATGATTGTTACTATTTTTCTTTCATCAACAAAACTGTTATTTATAAGAGCCGTTGCTTAATATGAAAAATGGGAAAATATGGAAAAGAAAATTGAAATGCCCCTTAATTCCATCTTTCTGAAACATTCTAGTCATTTCCTTGGCCATGTATATAAAAACCTGTACCCAAATCTATGAGTTCACGCTGTGCATAACTGTTTCTTGCTTTGTACACATGGCATTATATCACAAATCTTCCCCCCTGTCACTAAACATTTCTTAAAAATTGGATTTTTAATTACATATTTTCTACTTCACAGATTTATTTACTTGATCGATTCTTGACTCTGTAGACTCTTTTGAAAATCTTCTACACTGAAGAAAACTGCCATGTTTGTATTGATAGAGAAAAATCTTCTGAGCTTTGATTGCTCCCTGAGAATGATTTACAGAAATGAATTAGTGGGTTAACACGTAGAGCATTTGAAGGCTTTGTAGACATACTGGCAAACTTGCTTCCAGAGAAGTGAGACTGATATTACTGGACCCTCACCCCAGCCCCCTGCCAGGGGTGAGCGGGCCTTCTCACCACCTCTCCTCCAGGCAGGCAACGTCCAGCTTCGCTGGGAGATAGGAACCAACAGTCTGTGGTTTCCAGGGAGCAGACACTGGCCTGTCTGGGTGCTCGGACATGTCACCGACTGAAATGTCCCTGAGGTCTCCCCACAGACCGGCCAGCGAACTCTTGTCCCCGAGGATGCGATGGTGGAGGCGGAGTGCAGGCTCTCGGCCAGGCCTCCTGGATCAAAATCCAGCTCATCCCCGCACCTCCGCCCCCTCCTCTGTGGGCTGGGACCACAGTGGCACCTGTGGTGCAGGTGTGAGGCGAGGGTCCGGAGAGCTGGTGTGAATGCAGAAGGATGCTCACAGCTGCAGCCTCCCCGGCTCGTTTCTTTTGTTAGTCTGTCGACCCTCCTGGGAGCTGACACAAAGACCGGCTGTATGATGGCACATCCCTGTCACCAGAGCTGCAGCAGGTGGAGAAATGTCACAAGCAAAGCAAAGGCAGCAACTGCTGCATAAAAACTCTGTGCGCAACAGGGTGTGTGGTCCCAGGAGGAGGGGACGCCACCGAAGGTGAGTGACGGCCCTGTTTGGAGGCTCTTTGTCCCCTGAATCGAAGCTCGGGGTCAAAAATGAACCCCCTCCTCCACTTCCCCAAACTGCTGTGTTTGAGTGCTGCCTGCATTAAGGAACAGTTTTTCACCTGCTGTCATCGCCATGGTTACACCTCCAGGAGCAAAAATAATATGTGGTTGCTGCTTCTGTCAAATCGGGCCCACTTGCCTGCGATTCCGGCCCATTGCTGCGAAGTGGCTGAGCTGCTCTCCAGGGCGGCTGGCCAAGACAGCCCAGAAAGGACCAGAGACTGCTGGTGGGGGGCTGTGCCTGGGCCGGGGGTGCAACCAGCTTCCTGGCACAGAGCCCGGTTCTGACTTGGAGCAAGCCTCCCGATATGAGTGTCGGTGTCAGGGACCGACAGAGTCACGTAGCAGGACGGGATGTCGTCTGCCTGGGACACCAGCCCTGGGTGTGGGCGTGGCGCTGCCCCAAGTCCCGCAAGCAGACAGACACCTGGGAGAAGCACAAAAGGGATGGCTTTGGGGCTCCGAAAGAACCTTCCCCCTCAGTCTTAGAGCCACTAAGATTCGACCTAAGAACCAAGCGGACAGAGTCCAAACTAGCACCTTGATTACCGACAATGTGGTCTGCAGAGTTAGACGTGCTGAAAAGTGGGCTCACCAACAGCACCGGGTCAGCCGCACCACGCAGCCCCTCCATCCAGCTGAAATCCCCCCCATCCTGTCGCTATGGGGCCTGTGCGGCCCGTAGACAGAGGAGCCTGGGGAGGCAGGATGGACTGGGGCGGCCTCGTCCTTGCCTCCCTCGGCGAGGAGAACTTGCGTCTCCGACAGGGTGTGCAAAGGGGGCAGCAGCGTTTCCCCGCCGGCGGTCTGCGGACCGCTCCTGCGAAGGTCAGAGAGTAAACACGTTGGGCTTTGACAGTCACACACGACCTGTCACATTCATCTCCTTTTCCCGGTAACCCCTTAAAACTGTAAAACCTGTTTGTTCTTAGCTCACGGGACACACGAAAACAGGCCTTGGGTCAAGCCCCGCCCTGGCCTCTTGCTACTCAAAGCGCTGTCCCGTGACCGGTCATTAGACCTCCGATAGGGCAGGCCCCGCGCCAGACCCACGGGAGCGGAGTCTGCGTTCCTTAACGAGGTGAGGTTCCCAGGTGAGGTTCGTGAAGCACTACCCTGGAAACCCCACGTGAGGAGCTGGGAAGGAGTGCTTCTTCTCTCCAAGGCAGAAAACGCGGAGGCCTGCGGAGTGTGAGTGACGTTCCCCATCGGGGGGCTCTGCCTGGCATTGTGGCAGCGTGTGTCACAGTATGATTTGTCTGAGTGAGTGTGTGTGTCTAACAAGACGGGACCTCCCCAGGACAGGAACCAGAGCTCACCACCTCGAGTCCTTGGTTGCTGGTACGTGTGCTGGTGAGCCAGGCAGAGCCTCCGTTTGCCTTACTGCTCTAGGGCTGCCTCCCACCACGAGCTAGGAATCTGTGGGAGTTTAGGTTCCTCCGTTGTACAAAGGGGTCTAAGTCTGTTCTGTTCCGGGCTGTTGAGAGAACTCAGCTGTGCACAGAGGGGCTGGTGCATAACCAGTTGTCACAGGCAGCAGCCAGTGCGAGGGTGGAGGGTCTTGTGTGCAGGCAGAGTCCTGAGGGGGTGTGTGGCACCGCACTGGGAAGGGGACTCCGATGGAAGGGACTGGAGAGCAGCGGGGGCTCTCAGAGGCCCGACAAGCACACCCTAGCCCCCTCTAGCTTCTGGCACGGTGGGCCAGCACTCCACTCCCTTGACCCAGAGCAGCTGATGTGTGGAAGTGGTATGCTCCAGTCCTTCCCCACAGAACAGGAGTCGCAGGGACATAGCTATCCAAGTGCTCGCGTGGCTACGTCACTCCGCTGACAATTACTCACAGGGCAGAATAGCTGGGCTCTACAAACACGGAGAATGGAAAGTGAGTTGCTCCACACGTGTGCCTGCTATAGGTGATTTGTTGGGAATGAGCGCCATCTCCTGGCCACAGTTATAAACATTAAAGATTATCTCAAGTTCATATTCCATACAGGAAAGGTTTTCTCCAGCACTTGTATGAAGGAACAGGAGAGACAGAGAGGTAGAGAGAGAATCTACCCAAGTTTTTAAAGCTATATACATTATAGCTTTAGTAGTATATTATGCACTTTACATAAAATGTAGTCATTCATTCATTCAGTCAATCCTTTGAATATATTTAGAGCACATTGAATATATTCCTGTTACATGCCAGGCGCTGCGCCTGGCATTTGGGATATTCCCATGAATAAAAAAATAGCTACCTTCATGTAATCAGATAATAATCAAGGAAATTAGACAGTGTGTTAGAAGTCAGTAGGCACTGTGGGGGGAACACGAACAAAGCATGTATGGGGGACCGAGGGTGAGAGCTGATGGGTGCAGGAGAAGAGCTGAAGAAGGTGGGGGGAGTTGGGCATGGTGATGTCTGGGTTTCCGGCAATTGGTTCAGAGGGAGCGGCCAGTGCAAAGGCCCTGAGGCAGGACTGCTCCTGGCATATTTGTGGAGCAGAGGAGGCCTCTTAGGCTGGAGCGGAGTTGGCCACAGGGAGTGGGAGGAGGGGAAATCAGACAGGAAACTCAAGGCAGATAGCCCGAGGCCTTAAGGACTTTGACTTTAAATCGGGGAGATGGGAATTCACTGGAAGATTCTGAGAGAAGTGTAACGTGATCAGAGGAGACTAGAGCTGGGGATGGGGGTGGGAAACCGGGGTGGGGGGGGCAAGCACCAAAAGAAGCAGAGCTTAACTAAGGGGCTGTTGTATTTCCCCAGGTGAGAGAGCAGAGTGTCTCAGAGAAGGAAGAGGGTTGCTGTGGAAATGCTACACCGATTTCATAAATTCACAGACGAGACAAAAACATGCACCGAGATGCTCTGATATTTCCTCTCCACGTCCCAGTAGACCGTGAGAGCGTGCTGCATCAAAGATCGCATACGGAGGCAAGGTAAGTTCTGGAGATCAGAAGTCTGCAGGATGTTACAAATACGTACCAAGTGTCGTATAAGAAAAGGTTTCTGGGGAGAAGCATGTTTTTCAAACTGATGGCTTGTTTCACAAGGATGTTGGCAAACAAACCTGCATAACACAAATGGCATTTGAGGTGATGACGGTAGCATGACCTAAGGCTCACAGGAGCCGAGCTTCACGTTTCCGCCTTGGAACGATAGTGCAGCATTTGCTCATTCAGTGTTGGCCGTGACTGTAGACCACAGCTATGCTGTGACTAGTAGAATTGACTGTACATTTTCTGAACGCGAACGTGAATGTGTTTATCCATTTTTGGATGCTATCATATACTGATTGGGCAATGGCCCCAATTCTCTGCTGCATTTTCATCAGGATTTTGCAGACCCTACAAGCCGTAAAATCTGCTCCCCACCTCCTAAATCTGCTCTCATCTTCGTCTTGCTCTGGTCAGTAGAATGTTGGAAAAGTGATGCTCTGCCCACTTGCTGGTTTTTAGCCTGAACCTCAAGAGACCTTACAGCTTGATCTCTCCCTCCCTCCCTTCTTCCTTCTCTCCCCTCTGAGATCATCATCAAAACACGTCAGTGGAACAGAGGCAGTTGTTTGAGCCAAGGTCATCTTAAACAGGCCTGCTGCCCCCTGGACATGTGACTGAGTCTTGGTTCAAACCAGAGCTGTCAGAACAAGCTCACCGAGATCACAGAACTAAACTACGTCACCTACCTGCAGATTCACGAGCAATAACGCGTGGGTGTTATTTTAAGACATTGACCTTTGAGGTGGGTTGTTACACAGAATTATTGTGGCAACAGACGACTGATAAAGGCGCTGAGAAACTCTACTGGACTTCCTTGGTATTTTATTTAAGACATAACTTAAGATAACCACTTAAAGAGACCAGAGAAGGAGACTTGAGGCAAGAATCAGCTTCAGGTCCCAATCATTATTTTTTATTTTTAGCTTCATTTGTATCGTTGACACTATTACAGATGTGCCCATTTCTCCCTCTGTCCACCTCCACCCAGCCCCCACAGCCCCCTGCCCCCTGGCCACCAACACCCTGTTGTCTAATTATTTTGTGTGAACCCAGTTTTTATACCTGTCACTTCTGGCCAGATTCGGGAGTCATGCTAAGGCCCAGATGACAAACCAGGGTAGGTGACAGTGGTCTCATCCCAATTAATGCACAATTAGTTTGTGTGTTTTGAGCAGTCAAATATCTGTGTACACAGCCCCCTAGCAGCTTATTTTTTAGGTCATAGAAGTGAACACCTGTCCCACAATCCATACGTGTGCAACCTTGGGCACTTCCATCAGTGACAGCCGTAAACCAAGGAGGTCCGATTTCATCATAAGCCTATGTGCTACGATTTTAATGCTGAGTACTCTTCATGTTTGCTTCCCTTCTGCCAGAAATCCTGCAAATGCCCCAGTTTCATGATGTAATTTTACTAAATTAGACTTGAACATCTCAAAAATGTGTAATTAATTATAGTCAGCTTCAATGAAGATCACTAATTGATTGAAGCCACTGACAGGACACCCGACCGTATCACTTATACTTCGCAGGTGGCCTCGTGGGGCCTGAGTGCATCACTAATTAGATTTGCACATGTTTTACAGCTTAAATTCTCTGTTTGGCTGGGGTCAGGTAGTTTACATTAGGCCACCAGTGAATGCTTAATGTCCAAGTGCAAGCTGATATTCGTTGGAAGACTTAGGGTGTTATAGAGATAATGACAATAAGAGCTAAAATGGATGAAGTGCATGTTCAAACCTTGATAAGGAGGAAAAGTATGGCTGTGTGACCTTTAAATGTCATCTTCGAGCACTTCATAACAAGCCTGCCTGACAGTCGCCTTCCTTTCTCAGGGGCTGTAGCTTCCGTGGACTCATTCACTGCTCACAAGTGACGAGGGCTCAGACAGCCGACAAAGTCAGAGGTTGACTCGTAGGGTGTCGGTCAGGTTGGACTTTGATTTGTATCTGGTTCTGACGCCATAGACGTTTGGAGGAGAAGGTCGGGCACTGGGGGTTGGACTGGGGGTAGAGGGGTTTATGAAAAACATGGGCTTTTGAAACATGTATAAAACTTGCAAAGTCAGACCAAGGAAGAAAGGAGCTTCCATCACCTGAGAGGTGATACGAGGGCAGCACAGATCTTGAAGGGAAGAGGTGTGTGCACCGACCCCCGCCACTTCTTATTCCTCGTGGATTCCAGCTCACACCAGGATCTCATATCAGTGTTGAACGGATGTGCTGAGTGGGGAGCACAGAGAGGGGAAGATGCCTAGGGAGAGGAGTAGCCGAAGCAAAGGGATCGGACTGAAGGAGGGGCCATGTGACAGAAGATCCCAACACTATGTCAGCACCTTAGCTTCTCAGTTGAGGAAATGGGGAGATTTTTTATTTCCATATGATTTCATGTATACCTAAGGATGTATTCGGTTTATTAAAGAAGCTACAGAGTGGAAATAACTGACCAAAAGTGAGAAATTATAAAAGTGTATTAGTTACACATCGCTGCATAACAAATCACCCCCCAGATTTAGGAAATAACACACGTCCATTCTCTCACCGATGCTGTGGGTCAGGAGTTCAGACTTGGCTGAGCTGAACCCTCTGCTGCAGGCTCTTCCCTGAGGCGGCAGGCTTGTGTCAGATGTTACTGCAAGTTCAGCCATGGAAGATCCACGTCCAAGTTCATTCGGTGGTGGTTGGCAGGATGAAGTCTCTCATAGGTGCTGGGCTTAGCTCCTTGGTGGGTGGGATGCTCCAATATGGAAGCTTGCTTCATCCAAGCATGCCCACTGGGACGGCAAGAGAGAGCCCAGCAGGAGAAAGGGTCCTTGCAGGGCGAAGTCATAACGCTTGCAACGCAGTCATGGACGTCACTTCTGCTTTTCTGGGCTCCTCAGGAGCCAGTGCCTAGGTCCAGCCTACACTCAAGGTGAGGGGAATGCGCAAAGGCAGGTACCAGGAGAAGGGGTCATGGGGAGTCATCTTCAAAGTCTGCCTACCACAGAAAAAAGATGGACCTCCCTAGTATCTCTGTGCAGGATGACCTAGGCGTAGAAGCCTTGATGGAGTGAAGGAGGGGAGAAGGGCCATGGTAGGCACGTAGACCAGCGTGTGCGTGTGTGCACGTGTGTGTGTGTGTGTGTGTGTGGTCTCTTCCATCTCCTCCAGCTCTCACAGGTACTGTTTCCGGCCTTGCCAGGGCTGGAGGTCCTGGTGCAACCATGACCTGTCTTTGAGCCCTCTGGGCTTGGCAAATGGCCCTCTCTGTTCAGTGGGTGCTTTGGGGGTTTCTTAGCTGCTCCCTACTAAGGACCTCCACCTGCTGGTCTCTTCATATGGAAACTGACTCTCTTCCCTGGGTGGTGTGTGGTCCACCTCTGTGCTGGGCCACATTGTCCCCAAGTCCACATCTGTCCATTGGCTCTGGGCATCATTCTTCCAAAGGACTCCAGCTTCACGCCATGGGTCCACCATTCTTTGGGGAGTTCGTCCATCTGAGCCCAGCAGCAGTGGGAGAGCAGCTGGCTTCCAGGACAGCCTGGCTGTCCGGGTACTACTGCTTCAGGCTCAGGCTGTAACCTTTGCCTTTCAATCCCTCAGGCTCATTTCAGACCCCCATCCCTCCAACTTTGGGGAACACAAGTAAAGCCCCCACAAGCAGACCTTGAAGTTAAAGCCTCTCTCCCTTAAGGGGTGAGAAAGGGACTCCCTTTCCTCCTGCTGGGACAAGCAGGAGGGAGACATTGGTGACATTCCAGCAAGTCTCCCAACCCTTCCACACGCCCGACTCAACTCTTCCTACAGCTGAATGCAGGTGCTTGCCCGTGCTGGCAGAATGAGGTTTGCGGTCTCTTAGTGTGGCCCAGCCGGGTGCTGTCCTGCCTGGCTTTGGAGGGGGAGGTGCGCTACATCTGTGCGGCTGCTCTGTGCTCGGAGACGCTGCTGACACGGGCAGATAAGACCCCTTTCAACATTCCATTCACCATTCATTGCTCTTTCATTGTAACTTGCAAGGAGAGCTGGGAGTCTAGACTCGGGCTGAAATATACTTTACATACCTTTTTGTCTGATTAGATTTAACAATAAATAAACCATGTACTGTTTGTCATTCAACAAAACAAAGAAAAAATAAGCCTTATGAAGAATAAGCTTTACGAGACCAAAGAGTCTTTGGATGTAACTGTAAAAATATTTTTTTAATGTTAAATACACTAAAGACAGTACATTTCTGTAAAGGTGAATGAGAAACACAGGTGAAAATGCATTTGTTATGTAAAAACAGGCGTAAAATGATCAAAAGAAATGCCTCACGATGTTCTATCTCCGGTCATGAATTTTTTGTAACTAAATATTTTCTGGTGATCAGAAAAGTATTTTATTTGGTGGATTCCATAATGTAGATCCTATATTTTCTCATTTTTATAATTATTATAATTTTCTATATGCAACTTAATAGAATTTTCTTTTCTTATAACCAGAAAAATCTAGGTGCAAAACTCTCCACGGCCAAAGATATGTCAGGTTACTACTAGCGCCCAAGGGACTCATCAGAACCCTGAGGGCAGAGTCGGTCACCCAGGACTGACGTCATTCCCAAACAATTGCTCAGGACAAAGCGGTGGCCTCTGACGTTGGCCCTGAGGCGGAGGGAGGCTCTTCCCGGGAGCATCTGACTCCGCCACAGCCTGGGGTGTCCCGTGGTCTCCGGACACAAATCAGGAACAAAGGAGAGTCCGATTCCATCTGAGGACCTTTGTCACAACATAAAGGGCAGAATTTGGGCCCAGTTTGCTTTGAGCTGTTCTCTCCAAAGCAGTGAGCAGGAAAAATTGTACTAATTCTGGCTGGGGAAGTAATGTGTTTACACGAAGAATTTTACAACCTCCTTCTGGGAAGAAATCAGAATGCCTGGTAAAATGGGAAAGTGATTTTCTGGTAATCTTTAATAAGACTAAGATTCTAATGATCTTTCACCAGGATATTTTTTTATTTTAAAATCTGATTTTGTAAAAACTATCCGGTTATGTAGATTTTCCAATAAAACATCCCCACGAAGGTGGGAACTTTCCAGAGGGCTTCAGGGATCTCTACCTGTGCAGCACATTCCTTCGAATAAGAACATGAAGCT
>CM052543.1:141362524-141413862 GCA_028533065.1 Trachops cirrhosus
GTTCAGTGTCTTTTGTGCCTTTCTTACCTCTTTAAAGACTTCCTCTCCAAATGCAGCCACTTTCTGAGGTCCTGGACTTCAACACATACATTCTGAGGGGACACAATTCAGCACATAGCCCGTGACCCATTTATTGGATGAGCTGGCACAGTTGGGACAAACAGCAAAGCCCTTTACTCTTTCTTATCTTTCCTGGGAGATAGCCCCTCCCTCTCCCAGCTGGGAATGAAGTCTCAGGCTGGTCTCAGCTTCTCTAGTTGCCCTCAATAAATAACCACCCCCCCAAAAAAAAATCTATTTCTGTCTAACGTAAATCTCCCAGACCCTTTGTCCTATCAAAAGCTCCTCTATTCCCATGGCAGCACTCAGTCATGAGCCCACTGAGTTAGGTACCAGTTCCTGTGTCTCCCCAAATCCCAGAGGATCATGGGTTAAGCTCTCCAAGAGGGTGGGTGGCCTCCTCCCGACGTGCATGTTACGTGGAAGATGGGCAGGGAGCAAAACTCGGCAAACTGAAGGGAACCTGCCCTGTCCACTCATCAACCTTCTTTCAGGCTGAGGACTGGAAAAATGATTGTGCCACTTTTCATGTGCCCTGCACAGCTACCTGTCACTAATTTATTGGTGTCAGCCTTTGGGGTCTCAGCAGAAATGGATAGACAAAGTCTCATGTTAACATCCTCTAAGGTTTTTTTCCCACATAATTCCAATGCCATTGGATAGCTCTGAAAACCATAGAGATATAAAAACCAAGTCTCCGGGAGAAGGGACTGTCCCAAGGCTGTCCAGAGGATGAGTGACTAAACCAGGCTCCCAGCCCCAATTTCACACCTCCCTGGCTGAGGTCCTCCCCGACACACCACAACGATGTCAGACAAACGTACATGGTTTCAGACCCTTGTTTTCCAAATCAGATGGTACATCATTAAAAATATATTAATGCAGTATGCTCGAGTGCGTTTTTAAAAATGCCTCCAACTCTGTATGTTACAGGAGCCTTTTGTCTCCATTTCCTAGGAATGCTATTGTCTAGAAGGATGTGACTGCAAGGGGAAGAGAGGGGAATAAATCACCGTCGAGGTCAAGAAGACTTGGCTCGGCATCAGGAATCATGCTAACGGTCTGTCCACAGCATGGCAGTCACTGAGTTCACGAACAGCATAACTTCCCCCTCCCCTCGCTCTCTGACTGCTTTCCCTCGATTCCCACACACATCCCCAACAGGAGGATGTTTAAATTCTGGAAGTGGAGCTCCCATCTGCTCACGTCTTCTCCTGTCACCATGGTTACGGGGCCCAGAGTGGTCTCTGTGGAGACGGAGGCAGAACAGTAACCAGGGACAACTACATCGAGCGAGGCTGTAAAAGTGAAGATTATTTTTAACCCCCAGTTAAACTGGCCTGCCTTTTGGGGGTTTTGTTTTGATTTTTTTTTTTTGAGTGACATGTCAAATTTTAAAGGCCTTTGATCCAGAACAAAAGCTAAAATGTGATATGTTTGGGAATTCCCTACAACAGTATTTGAACAATTCAACCTTGAGGCTATGATACCTCTGATGTCCTGGGGTGAGTGATGTAGGTGGTGGGAAGGTGGTGGCCAGACCGCAGCGCACACCCCAGGTGGGAGTGGGAGGGGGAGTGGGAGGGTGCTTCACTAAATCCCATACAAAGGACAATGGAAAAAGGTGAGGATACTTACATTTCCTGACCCCCGATGATCTGATTGGGCCAGAATAGCCTCTCAATGACAGCTCAGATTCTGTGCCCAACTGTCTCGATATTTTCTAGTTGCTGTGCTGTGCACTCACGTGCCACAGGAAGGAGGGTGCTGATGGGGGAAGTGGTTGGGGGGGGCTTCCCATTTAGTGGAAAAGCGAATGAGCATTAAATCAGAAGGTCTTAGCTTCCAGGCAAGCCTTGGCTGCTCTTTGGGGACTTATTTGCATGGTCATTTCACTTTCCATGGAATGGGCAGGGCAGCCGGATGCTGGATTGGAGCAGAACATCCCAGCCCTGGCTGCGCACTGGGCCCACCTGCAAGTGTGTCAGAAATACCGATGTCCAGGCCCCACCCCAGGGCCATTCAATTAGAATCCCTGAGACTGGAGCTCATCTCCACGTTCTTTGAAAAACTTTCCCAGGCGACATTCATGAGTGGTCAGTTGCAAGCCAAAGCTGCTCCAAAATGCCTTGCAGCAACGAACTGTAACTACAAGGAAAGGAGACTGGACCGTAAGCAAGAGGAAATGCCCAGTGTGGACTACGCACAGGTGTGGCCCACTGGCAGGAGGCACCATAACAGGGATGCCTCCTCTCCCCGCCACCAGCCCACACCTCCAGCACTGTCATGGTCAAGGTTGGGTGAAGTCCAGAGGCACAGCTCCAAAGTCAGCTGGCACAGGCCGAGCCGAGGGCTGGCTTGCTTGGCCACAAACCAGCTGTAGAGCCTTAAACAAATCCTTTCCCATTCAAGGCCACAGTTTCTTCCTAAACTGAGGGATGCAATATTTTGAAAGTGTTACAATGCACACTCTGGTGCCTGGGTAAATTCAGACTGGTGATGTACTAACTCACTGTGTGACCTTGAGCAAGTTCCTTAACCTCTCTGGGCTGCAGCTTCCTCAGCTATAAAGTGGAAAGAACAATCATTTGCAGCTCCAAATATTGAGGAAGTCACTCAGATAATTCAGACAAAATGCTTAGTAGCTCCTGTCTTTAGTAAATACTCAGTAGATGTGGGAATTTACAAATCAACATGGTGACATTCCAAGTTAGAGAGGTTGAACCAGGTGCGCCCTGTCACTGACCGGGGCCCTGAGGAGCAGCCTGTGCCTTTGGCAGAGAGGGAGGGAGGGAGTGTTGCCAGCAGAGAGAAGAGAGGCAGAGGGGGTGGGGAGCTCTGCGCATGCGTGGGAATAGCAATGGGGTGCAAGGACTACGGGACAGGGGCTGGGGCTAAGAAAAGGAATGGGATTTAAGAGTAGGGAGGGGCTGTGAAGGAATATCAGGGTGTGGACTAGGGGCTTTTCAAGAATACTAGGAATCCCAAGCATTTTTCAGTAGTGGTTTCCAAGTTAAAAACAAAATCCTAAGAATCTGATTATGTATAACCAATAAAAGTAGAGGCTCTTGAGGGGCAGCCAGGACGGGAGTCTGGAATCCCTGGTCTCCTCCGTCTCCAGCTCTGACCGCGGCTGGCCCTGTGCAGTACTGCTCACGCCCCAGGATTCTGTGGAGCACAGGAAGTAGCCACCGCCGTGAGGGGCAGTTATTGGGGCACAGAAACCAACTTTGAAAAACTACTATTCCACAGACTCTATGCTGTGGGCAATCCTTAAGGCACATGATCCTTGGGATCCCCCAAAAGTCAGAGATGGGACCCCGAACTGTTGGGTCTGTGAAACTGAGCTCTTGATATTCTTTCAGGCTGGTTTCCAACATGTGCCCCATGCCCTCGGAGCAGGTAAGGGGAGTACCTGAGTTTACCTCTGATTGAGAGCACAGGTGGACTCTTCAAACACTGCTGGAATAATGCCGGGCAGCACGCAATCCCAATAGTCTCACTGGCTTGTGTAAGCAGAGAGTTATGTGACGTTCACAGGTGGGCAGGTTCACTGTGACACTGCTGGCAACCATCTGCCAGGTTTGGCTCCAGTCAGCACCGATCGGTTGAGCTTGGCCCTAGGCAGTGGGTTTGGTTTATATTGGCTTATATCTCCTCCTCATGTCTACTCATTCTGGCATGGTTTTCTTCTCATGGTGAGTCACGGCCCTGCCATGACTCTGGAAGCGTCACATCCACACAGACCCCTGTCACTTCCACCCATATTCCATGAACCAATGCAAACCCTATGGCCAAGGTCAAGGTGAGGAGGGCTGGAAAGCAGAGCAGGCACCAACCCAGATGCACATCTGCTCTTCTCATTCTCCAAGCCCCGCCCATATCCTGACTCCTGCAGCCAGCCTTTCCCGGGCCACACAGGTTGAGTAAGAGCCCTGCGTCTCTGACCTTCTCTAGGCTTGACTTTCGTCCCTCTCACTCAGCTGCCTCCTGAGTGAGGCGGCAGGTGGCTCAGACACTGTCCCTTGCTGCTCAGGTGACAACAGTCATTGCTCAGTCAACACACACTGCAGGACGGATGGATGGAGGAAGGACCCAGGACACTTCCCTGGGGGGGTGAGGCAGGGCGAGGCACTCAGGGTCACGCCACTCTCTCCCAACCACCAACCGCTGCCTTGACACATGGTCACGTGATGGAAAGAACAATGATTTCAGTGTTCGAGAGGCTCAGGCTACAGTTACAGCTCTACCAGCCACCAGGTCTGTGACCTCGGACAACTGGCCTGGCTTTACAATGCCTATGGTTTCTTATCCGCACAATGGGAAGAATAGTGATTACCTTGCAGGACAACGACTATTTTTCAAACATGTGCATACAACCCCGCCTAAAGGCCTTCACACTTGCTGTTCCATCGCCCTAAGTCTTTATTCCCCCATTTCACTAACGTCACGTCTCCGCCAAAGTGCCATCTTGCAGAGGCCCTCTCCACTTTCACATCAAACAGTGCACACCTGCTCCTCCTCTCTACCTCCTCGCCCTGTGTGCTTTCCTGTTGTGCTACTCGACACTCAGGATCTGTTCTCACGCTTCGTTATTGTCTGTGTCCCCTCCGAAACATAGTGTACACTTCATGGGTACTGGGACTTGGTTGTTTAAGCATTTTAATAATCCCTATCCGTCCATTGTCCCATGTGATGCCTGGAAGCTGTTAATTAAATATTTCTTGAATGAACGACTGTGAGGTTTGAACGGGACATGTCTGCAAAGTCCCAGCACAGTGCCCGGCACACGGTGCACCCTCAGCCAATACCCTGTTCCAACTCATCGGTCCCCACTCTGAGTGTCACCTGCATCTTTCTGCCCTGGGTGCAGAGGACACGCTACCCAGAGGGAGCAGCCGAGCATCTGGGGCACCAGCCCGCAAGCAGACTTGGGCACATATTTAAGAATTCTCAGGCCATCTGCTCTCTTCTTCCAACCCTTAGCAAATAGAAGAGCCTTGATCTTGAGGAATCCCAGGGTGTAGTCCATCATCTTGATTTCCTTCGAGGATCCTGAACACGTCATCACCCAGATTCACCTTGTGAATCACACACATTCAGCTTGCTCCCGAACACCTTCCTCTGGGTAAAGCAGAAAATCAGGCCGGAAAACTCAGCAGTAGTGAAACACAGGCATGATTCCATTTTGTTCTATCAGAGAAGTTTCTGTAGTAGAATGCATTGACATGAATTATGAGCCTGAAGTTATTTTATACAAAAAAAATCCCATCTTGGTGACTCTGGCCTCTATAGTAGGAGACTTACAAGCTCTGAAGAAGTAAAATAATGGTGCAGAAATGAGAGATTTCCATATTGTATAAAGTCAAAACCCTGTGCCATTGGTGTTTTCAGACTTGGAGTGCTTTGCTTAAAATCAAGAGAAGTGAGCTTCAAAGGCTCATGAAGAACAAGTCTGCGGGTTCAAGGTGAGCAGGGCTCCTGTGTGCTGGGCTGAGGCCCGACTCTGGAGAGGCGTTTAAACAGAGTCCTTGCCCCCAACGACCAGGCCTTCCAGTAGCCTCCCAGCCACGTTCACCCACCCGGCACCCAGTGAGGGCGCTCTGACAGAGGAGAACCCTGGCACGCCAAAGCCCAAAGGAGGGAGGGAGTACTTGGGGCAGGGGTGCAGGAGAACTGTCACAGGAGGCACTTGTGCTGCATCATAAGGAGAGCCAGCTCAGCCAGCCAAGCTGGGCGAGGCGTGCAGGCCAGGGAGTGAGCCTGTGCAGAGGCACAGGCGGAGGGGAGCTGAGCCAGTTCAGGGAGCTGTGCGATATTTGGTACAGTGAGCAAGATGGGCGCTTCTGTGTGAGACTGTTCTTTCTCTCTCTATCGAGGACAGTACCAGACATTGTCACATATGATATCACGAGAGAAAAATTTTTAACTTTGTATTTTTTTTCCACAAGAGCTTTGAGAGACTGTACTGTGCAGCCTCTGCTCCTAACACAGATTTTGTCAGAGGCTGTGCCTTTTCAGATCCATAGAATGTCCGTGGAAGAAAGGCTACTGGCCTTCAAAGAGGCCCCCAGGGAGCACAATCTGCTGTCTGGCCTCTACTGGAATAGGTGTGTGTGTGCCTGCACAAATGTGCACATACACACGCACACACATGCACACACACACCCTAGCTTCCTGGCCTAGCTCATGTTATACATGTATGTGGGTCCCCATCTTTGCAATCTGAAATCTCATCATTTACTCTCGTTCTGAAGTCCCTCCACAGCTCTGAAGTGCTAATCCATGACGAAGTTCGTGCCACCAAACTGACCTAGGAAATCCATTACCATCCGGATGCCCCTGCCTCCCCAGCCCCTCCTCTGACCACCCTTGTTTGCTGCTTTCTGCTCAGTCATCAAACAGCGTCTCGTTCTTTGCATGCATGCTCCCACTCCTTTCTTCCTCGTCTCTCACCTGTCTGCTCTTCCTGGAAGACCTTCCTGTCCCTCTCTGCCTGGTCACTTCCTGCTCCACCTCAACTCTTGCCTCAAGCTTCGTGTTCAGCTGCCCTTCCCTGGGCAAGACGCACACCTTGTTGAATGAGGAGACCACCCTGGGTCACCAGAGTGCACGGGGTGCAGCAGTGCCTGGAGTTTCCACCTTCTGTTCATATGACCTCTCCCCTGCCCAGGGCCCATTTTCCCACCGGGCTGGTGCCAGGACCCACAGTACTTTTAAAGGCAAGTGAAAATTTCTTTAAAAAGACCAGAAGCAAAAGTTAGACATAGTAATGTATGATCATGTACTCACGAATCAGCCCAGATTGCGTTTGTCTTTAACCAATGCAATCATAAAACATAATTTTCAATTAAAAAAAGTTTTTTAACAGATGAAGGGACCCATGAAGGGCAAGGTCTCTTGGCCCTTGAGAGTCAGAAAGCAGCCTTGCCTCCCCTCTCATCAGGCGATGGGTCCTGGGGACAGTTCTGGTAGCTCCCTTTGCCCTGGTGCCCGGCTCAGCCCCTGGGCGTGAGCTCGGGAAGGGTGTATTGAAGAAACTGGGTCATTGGGGGTTGGGGGGGAGGGAAGGCTGCTCTCAGTGTGTCTGTGAGGGACCTGGGACACTGGGTCCTAAGAAATCTGTCCCCGTGACCACAAAACTCTACCGTTAAGAGCTGAGATGGGAACTGAGGATGGTCTGAAATGTTGGGGGGAGATCTAATACAAGAAGCCCCCAGGCTTAGTCTGTTCCTGGGTCTTGGAATCAATGAAACGGTTCCACACTGAGATGATATGGAAGAATTAGTTCTGGCTGGGTCTTCAAAAGCAATCACGTAAAAGTGCAGGATTCTGGAGGCAGCCCTCAGGAGCAAAGGATCGAGGTGAGTCGGATGAATCCACTGGAAGGACTCACACTCAGGCGATATGTCTTCATTTGGATGTGCTTTTTCAAGTGCGTGGCTCCTGGGATAATAATCACCGGTAACGAAAGGCCTCATTTCTATAGGCAAATGACATAATAACATAAATTGTGGCCTGCAGTGATGGAATCAGGAAGTGGGAAGTACTCAGCCACAGACTCCCCACTTGGTAAGGCAGTAAGCTCCTTAGAGGGCACTTTATGCCCTCCCCCATTCTACAGATGAGGAAACTGAGGTCCCTAGTAAGGGAATGACTGGCCTGAGGTGACAGGGTGAGAGGGGACATGTGACTTCAGTCTCTGACCACCTAGCCATGCTGCACATGCCACACAATGAAAGTAAGAGAAGTGTGCTGGCTGGTGTGGCTCAGTGGATTGAGCGCTGGCCTATGAACGAGAGGGTGACTGGTTCGATTCCCAGTCAGGGCACATGCCTGGGTTGTGGGCCAGGTCAGGTCCCCAGTAGGGAACGTGAGAGGCAACCACACATTGATGTTTCTCTCCCTCCTTTCCCCACTGTCTAAAATAAATAAATAAATACATAATTAAAAAAAGAAAGAAAGTAAGAGAAGGGACCATGCAAATTTTCATTTCCCTTTAAAGTTTTAAGCTACTTAGGATTCTTTGTTTGAGGGCAAAGTGTAACTGTTGGGGTGTGGAAGGCTGTTGATGTTACAAATTCTGGTATTATTTTTTAAAAGTTAAAGATACTGATTAACTTTAGAATGTAAAGTATGCATAGTATATAAATATGAATATGTATGTGTGACTTCCACACTAATTGGAGAAAATTGAGGTATGGGAGAGTGGTGTAATCAAACCCAAAGAAGACAGATAAAGAAGAAAAGAAAGAAAAAATAAAACGGACACTACAAGTAGAACTGAAAAGCGGATACACTGGTACAGTCACTTTTGGAAATGACTTTGTGTTGCCCTGTGGGACGAAGGGCATATTTTGGACTCCATACTGCCATGTCTAAGTACATATTTTAAAGGCACTTGCAATCTATGCCAGGAAATATGTTCAAAAGTGACTATGAGCATTTCTTACAAGAAAACCTGCTCTATCCTCAGAAGAATGGGCATATAAGTTATGACGACTTACACAGTGGAATATTATACAGCAGTGATGGAACTAATGGACTTTACTCCCATGAATTAACATGGATGAATCTCAAAAAATGATGTTGAGTGAAAAAAACAAGTGAGAAAAATACAAATTATTTGATTCAGTGTATATAATGTTCAAATACAGACAAAACCATATTATGCTGTTTAAGTGTGCGTACAAACATGGTCAAAATATATGGAAATAACAAATAATAATTTAAAAATTCAGGAAAGTGGTGACCTCGAGGGGGAAGGGAACAGAACTAGAGAGAGGCACACAAAAGCTTTCAAAAATGTTGGTAATTAGGCCAGATGATGGGTATCTGCATGTTTATTTTTGCATTATTCTTTAAAGTGTGCATATATGTTATGTACAATTTTTTATGTTTTAAAATGGTTTTTAAAATAATAAAATAAAAGGACTGGGAGTCAAAAGAACGTCAAGAATGCCGAAGGAGAAATGAAGGAGCGTCCTCCTTAAAGCAGGGAAGTGGTGTGCAGCTTTCTCAGAGGGTGGGGTGCCCTTTCTGAAGGATGAAGGGAGGTCTCCCGGTGGAGGGGAGACCAGTATCTGCAGGCTCAGAGGCCGTTCGGAACCCGGACAGTGGAACACTGCCGGTCTCTGTGTGCGTGAGGCTCAGAGCCTGTGCCTCACGCACACAGCCGGGGCGGTGAGGCTGAAAAGGAGGCCGGTGCCGGGGTCTGTTTGGAGCCCCCCTTGTGCTCCTGTGTCAGGTACAGGAAGGCATTTAGCAGACTCGGAACTCCCCCTGGGTGACGGCCCGCGACGCTCCTGTGGCGATGAGGGTGAGACTCATTTAAGTGAGGCACAGACACGTCTTTATTCTGAGCAGCCTTGCCGCACTCCTCCTGGAAGCTGGGACATGAACCTCATCCCCAGGGGATCAGAGGGATGTCCTGAGTAGGGAGGGGACCGAGGTCTGAAGGGACACATGCTGCCGACATGACGGCAAATCAAATGTACGAAACCTCTGTCCCTGTGGCCGGAAAATCATGAGAGTATAATCCTTCCAATTGAGTGCTGTCTTCTGCTTTCAAGGACAGCATCCAGTATAAGATGCTTTAGAATTCAGATAGAGAATTCATGGCCAAGAAAGAAGGCAATTGTCCATAATCAGTCACAGTAAGAGAGAACAAGAGCAGTGATGAGCACCCAGGGCTCCTAGAAGCTCTAAGAAGAGATTATGAACCTGGAAAACCAAAGCCAGGAAATGCTGAGTTTCCGTATGAGGGCAAACCCTTCCACAGTGAGGTCTCAGGCAGGGAGAGACAGGGCCTCCATCTGTTCTCAGTGGTGCTGGTGAGATGTGAAGTCCACCTTATACCCGACCTTGGAGGAGGAAGGGGGCCAATGAGAAGGGAGGGCTGGGAGCGGGCATGCCACGGCTCAAAGTCTTTCTGAGTGGAAAATGACTGAACCGCAGTTTGTTACAGGGTTAGGGCATCAACTGCCTTAAAGGGAGTGTGGGACCTCTGTTTGGGGAGTGCAGAGGTCAGCCCCCACGAAGATAAATTTCTCCAGTTGACCAGTTTTGCCAACCCACGGCCAGCTGTCATCTGACAGCTTAGTGATGAGTGAGCATGTTCCAATACTGAATGCTCTCTAGTTCCATCCATGGATTACACTTCAGTACAAAGCAATTAACACTAAAGAAAATATTGAATGCTCACTCTATAGGCAAACAGAAATGCAATGCTCATTTAATTTTCTTTTAAACATTCTCTCCAGAAAGTACATCCACTTGTGTTCAAATTAGGGATGCCCAAGCTAAATTCCCCTCTTATATTTGGACCATAAGTAGTCTCAGGTATATTTTTGTTTTGATATGTATAGTTCATTTATGCTAGGAGAGGGGTGTCAACATGTACAAAAATAAAGCTGCCCCTTGCGATGCTGTAGCACAATATTTATTGTGGCACCATTCTGCCATGGGTCCTCAGATAAAATGGAGTCAAAGAATTACCCTTAAAGGAGACCATTCAGAGTAAAATCCTGGTAAGATCCAGCCAGAAGGATGGAATGAGTCCCAGACAGCTAGCAGAGCTGCGTATGTGAGGACAGGTGTTCCACGGTGAACACACACACGGCAGACGCCACAGGATCATGCTGGGGAAGAGCCCGCTTCTGACATTTAAGGAAGAGAACCAGAACCTGGGGCTCTATGAAAAAACTATTTTGATGCTTGAAGAAAGCACTTGCAGTTTTGTTTGTTTGCTTGCTTGCTTGTTTGTTTTTACTTATAGGTTGTGAAGCTCACAGGAATCGTGTGATTTTTGCTTTTGTTTTATCTTGCCTGTTCCCTAAGGGAAAAATGATCCAAACAGGAGTACTTTGAGAGGATGGAGCACAGTTACCTGAGTTGTTGAAGCACCCCCAAATCCCTGTGCAAAAATGTGGGTGTGCATCTTAAGGGTCTCACGCTGGCCGTTGTGATGGGAAAAACATTTGCGAGTCAGTGAACAGATGGCTGCCTGATCCCAGGAAAATCGTTCCTGGGACAGTCTAAGAATCTGTAAGCATTTCAAAGATGCCTGAGACTCCAGGCCTTTCCCATTAAATATTTTCTTACATACATTTAATTATTTGTAGTATCTTGAAAGTCAATTTAATGCTGGAATTATTCCCCAAGAAGAGTATGATGTGTGAAGCATTTTTATTTTTATGAAGTATGCTCTACTCTGCTCCCCCCACTGGTAAAAAACACTTTCCTGTCTTCCTAGTACACCTGCCAGTCTCCTCAGCTGAATGCAGCTCTAGGATTCATTTGTTGTATCTCTTGGGCTTTTAAATTATTGAGCAGGTTTGCCTTTCCCAGAAGGTCTTGGTCACAATTATGCTAATTATATGTAGTAACTCTATTCCCTTCCCTACCTTCATATATAGTTCACAGTCTTTCTCTTGGACAAAATCCGTATCTTCAGGGTATTTGTTGTCCCCAACCCTACAATCTTTTGTACTAATATTTTGGTTTTCCAGCCGTTTGCAGTCTTGTCCTTGGCACTGTTGATACGAAGGAATTCCCAGACAATCACATCCTGGTGTGCCCCTATTTCCCCAGAAAATGGCATGAAAACGGAGGATGCACAAATGCACTCCACAACCTGTGTGAATTTTTGCGTCCTCCAAAGTCCAGCTAATGACTTTCATTGCCCTCTGCCATCTTAGAAAATTAGAGGTCATCCTAAATTAAATGTAATTTTCCTTAGGTTATTCAATGAGTTAGAAGAACTCTTGACTCTCAGCTAAGATCATGGGCATTTCACAAGTTATCTGGTGGGTGTTTAACTGGGTAATTTTGAGTCAATGGCCTCTGATCATGTCAGATCCTGATATTAAATGATCCACTCTCTGGTCTGGGTTTTTGTCACTCATGGCTTCTTCCTCTCTCTCTCAACAACTCCGTGTCCTCCATTCAGAACAAATGCCCCCTGTGCACTCAAGTGTGCAAACACGGACACACACAAATGACACCTTTCCCCTCCTTTGGCCATGGTGTTTTCCTCCTCAGATATCTAGGGAAGCACCAGACAGATGAGCAAGAGTGCTTGAGTTAATTGCCTCCCTTACTCTCTCTGGCACTCAGTGCTCCACTGGATCCAACCAACATTTGCTGGGAACTGTACTAAGTGCTTAGGTTGCAAATTCGAACAAGCATTGCCTCTGCCTGTGGATGTTCATCAGCATTTGTATAAATAAATATTTGTGAACACAACTTGATCAACAAGAAAACTGAAAGATTATATGACTTCTTTGCAGCCACAAAGCCAATGATGATGGAAAGATGGCCAGAACACAGGTTTCTTGTATTCTAGCCAGAGACTTCAGTGAACTTTTGTAGAATGAAAAATATGTGTTAATTTTTGTTATAATAAAGCAAAGGATGGTTTAATAAATTTAATTGCCCGTATCTGTGAGGAGGTTTAAAATGTTTCAAGGCATAGATAGGTAAAAGGAAAAAGGAAGAAGAGGAGGAAGGGCGAGGGGAGGGGAGGAAAAAAATATAAAAAATAGAACAAAGTGTATTCTAGTTTTCTATTTTAAGAAGATGGATACTCAACAGTGATCACCAATCAATCTTGCTCCAAGCTTCTGAAGGAAGCTCCACCGTCCCCTGGGTCAGCGTGACTTCCGGAATAGAACCGGGAAACGTGAAGCGTGAGAGGTCAGATGTTGGGCATCTCAGAAATAACAGTTCCTGTTGGATTTTCCAATCAGGGAAAGTAGAATCCTTCCAAAAGACTCAAAATGGGCAAGTGTCAGGCATTCATGGAGCTGTCACCAGCCTAGCTCTGACAGAGAAACACTGGACAAATCCCAAAGGCACAAAGGATATGGCAACTCATTGTAAAGATCAAATGTGATGGAATGGAAAAAGCCCAACCTTCGGTCCTGGTGCCTTGTTCTCGTCCTGACTCCTAACATGCCACCTCAGTCATGTCACCTTACTCTTCAGCGCCAGTTTTCTTGTGTCTAACAGCAGAATAATGATACCTTCCTTCCCCAGTAAGCTCCCAGGTGTGGCAGTGAGGAGAGTACAATTCTGAAATGCTCCCCACATGACAGGATGAAAAACTGTAATGAAATAACTCACCTGTCATCGACTCTGACCCCACAGAGCCAGGAAGGCTGTTTCATCTAATCACCCCACTCATTCATTTGTCCGTTCATCCATCCATCCATTCTTCCTGTGAGCCTTCACAATGGATCTACATTGTGCTAGATGCTGGGCTTCGGAGATGGATAAAACACGACATTCCTCTCAAGGAGCTTACAGTCTGGTGGGGAGACAAACACTCAGTCAAATACGGAGTGAAGGACGAGGACAGCACACTGGAGAGGTCGCCTTAGCTGTGTGAGGCAGGGGTGGTTTCTCAGATGAAGGAGAACTACAACTAGATCTTGGAGACTGTGTAGGGTTGAGGGTAGGTTTAGGGTTAGAAAGGCAGGGGGCAGGGCAGAAAGTTCAGTTTAGGCAGAAGGATGAGCCCAAGCTGTGCTTGAACTAGAAGAGAGGGGACCTGCCTCCTGGGACTCTTTGAGAACCGCCTCGGACTTTCTGCTCTTCTTTCCCCCAGATTCCTTCTCAGGCACTGAGGGATGTAGGTCCTTGATTCCCCTGCTGAAACTGGAAACATGGGAATTGATTCTGTTACTGATCTGAGCGTACTATACCCCTCATGAGTGTTAGGATGGCAAAAAACATTTTGAGAGTTACCGAGCTTAAGTGAGTCCTGGGCAAAACATCTGTAAAGGTCTTTTGCTATTTATTCATATATGCTATGAATAAATGCATTTTTATGTACATACAAAGCTAGTAGCATCATCAGTCACAAAGAAAGAGAACGGAAACCATGTGGTCCTGTCTCAAAAAGTCAAGCATCGAATTCCATGCGAGGTTCCAAACACAGGCCATGTTTGTAAATACCGTGATACAGCAGGAGCTTCTCAAATGGCTTATTTCCCTGAACCCAGTGTCTTTATTCAGGGACAACCCTGCAATTTCCATATCGCATGAGGATGCTCTGGAAAGTCAGGGCCCCTGCAAGCCCCAGAGAATGGCTGAAATAGTAAGTGTGTCAGAAATCCGACTGGGTTCAAAGACAAGGACTTTCAATCCTACCTCTGGCTGCCTCTGCCCCTTCCTTTCTTCAGACAGCTCTTTATTGTAAATGTGCTTGTGGCCCGTACACACATGTCCATGCCTCCCCTTCACGGGGCTGCACCTCTCTGGGCCGGTATCTCCCAATGCCCCCACTACCACCATTCGCTGGCCAAAAGCCAAACCTCGTAGTCCGCATTGTTGCATGCTTCCTTCTTCCTCTCCAGACCAAAGTCCCATCACACATGCATCTCCTCCTTTCCCCACCTCAAGCCACAGTGTCCTGGAGCTCGCAGTGGGGCAGCCTTCTCTCAACTTCACTCCAGTTTCTGCACAGCTGCCACACTGAACTTCCTCAATCACAAACATCTTAGTGTCCCTGTGGATCCCCAAATATTACCGGCTTCATGTTGTCCGGTATCACATTGCATTGGCTGGCATCCAGGTTCGCCGCCACTGGCCCCTTCCAGCATCACCTCCAGCTCCACTCCAGCGTGTATCGGCTCTTTGTTCCAGAGCCGCTGGTCATGGGCTTCACGTCCCTCCATCTGTACTTTGCTTACTCCCACTGTGGATCTATGCAGTCGGTATTGTTTCAGTTTAGGAAGTCCTGCTTCCATCATCAGAAACACCGCACCTGAGTCTTCCTCTGACTCAGCTAGAACCTCATATCCTTGAAGCAGTGAAGCGTCGCCCAGCTCTTATGGAACGTCCTCATGGTATGAATGCTTGCTGGCATGCCAAATGTCTGGAATTATTTCTTAGTTGTTTTTTTTTTCCCTGTGAACACTTATGTGTCAGCTTCCTAGCAGGAAAATAAATTTCTAAAAGATAGGGATAATACATCCTAGGTGTGTCTCACTGGGCCTGGTGTATAAAAGGCATTTAGTAAATACTTTTGAATGAAGAAACTTTTATGACAATCAACCTGAAATAAAATTTAAAAATAGAAGAGTATACATATAAGGGAGATGCCCCCAAAAACCAATTCACCTTCTAGAGGGCAGGCCCCTTGTTGTACAGGCTTCCCTGATTAGGTGAGCATTCTATGAGCCCATCTCTATCAGTGTGCCAACTGGTGTTGTTGTGAGAGGGTGGGCTCGGTTTCAGTGAAATGTTTTTGAAGAGTCTTCAACGCGTGTGCCCATTTCATGATGGATGATTTGCAGGTGTACCTGCCCACACTCTACTAAGTGTTCATTAGTTTTTAACAAAAACAGCATAACCCCCAGGCCCCACCCACCCTATTTACCTGATCTCACCTAAGCAACTTTTTTTGTTTCTTCTGAGATGAAAAACATCCTCAAAGGGAAACATTTTGCCCATGTGGAGAGATAAAACGAAAAATGGCAGAAGCACTCAAAGACATCAAAATCGACTAGTTCAAAAACTGGTTTGAGCATTTAAAAAATTTCTCCATAAGTGTATTCCATTAAATGGAGAGTACTTTGAAAGTGACTGAAGTTTAAACATATAAGAATAAATACACAAGTTTTTATAAATAAATTACAGGGTTTGGGGTCCCCCTCATATTATCCTACAAATTAGGTGATTTTTGTTGTTAAAATAATAATTAGAACTTATAATATATTCAAAACCTTTAAACCTTGAAGCCCATTATTGTGAACACTTTATATTATAGATAATAAAAGTCCAAAAAGATGTTAATGGCTTGGAGGATTATAATAAACAGATGGGGAGGGGGGAGTGAGCATCTGTACCAATCAGAGAGGCCTTCATGGTGGTGGTGATGGACAAACACGGGGACGGTAATCCCAGCGGGCAGTTTAGCACATACAAAATATGGGAGCCTGAGAAAAGATTTCCTATTTGGGAACAGCTTTCAATCTTCATCTGCTCAAAAACTCCAGTTAAATTCCCCCACACCTCCTCAGGTCCTATGTTTTACTTGGTTAAGGAGAGTTTAAAGAATACTCTTAAATCGTTCCTTTGTAATGCAGAATGCTGTCAGACTGGAAGAGCTCCATAACGTGTTTCTGCCCAGGCCCAGAGAGAGCCGCTGGAAGCATTTGATTCCAGGAGTTTATTTTTCATTATCAGTCGCTTCCTTCTCATGCCTGTTAGGTGATGGCATGGGACCTTATATTTAAAAAAAAATACTTCTAAGTTTACAGTCTGGTCGATCGACTACAAAAGAGCTCATTGCCTGCTCTTTAGATGAATACATTCTTACTATGGTTCCATAATTGTGTGATCGACGTCACCTCTGTGAAATCTAAGACCCCGTGCGGGAGCAGAAATACCACTCCGGAAGGAAACGCACTCGGAATGTTTGCAACAGGTGCTGCACTGACCAACTGCATCCCCTTCGCTCATCGGGAGGCTGTTGGCAGCTTAAGTGGATAGCTCCTTACCTTCCAAGGACGACTCCAAACACCTGTACTTCTTCTGGCGGCCCTCTCTCCTCCCAGGAGTGAGCTGGCCAGGCAAGCAGCAGACGGACATGGTGAAAAGTTAAACCCTCAGGAACAAGCCTTAACCAATAAGAACCTAGCCTTGATGGGTAAATGCCTCAGGGGTCTTTCCTCTTGGTGGGCAATGCTTGAACCCAAATTCTTGTCTCAGTGTCTGCTTTGGGGACAACTTAATCTAAGACAACCCCATAAGCCATACTACCATACTTAAGTGTTTAGATTCTAAATTGTGGAGCTAGGAAACCAATCAAATATCTTAATTAGGGAAGTAACATGGTGTGTGTGTGTGTATGTGTGTATGTGTATATATATATTTATATATATAAATATCACTGAAATGACTAGGAGGAGGAGGTAAATTATAATAGGAAAATGAAGGAATCTCAATTAGGAATTTGTGGCCAAAGTTGCGGGTGGGTTCCAAAGTCGTCATGACATCAGGTATTAAGTTCCTGATCTGGGCCCAGCCTATGTAGCTACAGCTGTTCATCTGTGCATATGGGAAGCAATTTATATGTCTAAGCAGTTGTCCACCCACTTTTACTGGAACCTCTAATTGCAGAATTACACCCATGTTTTCCATAGAGAAACGCTAACTCCCCACTGACTCATGTTCATTTACGGAATAACGTCTTATCCCGGGCAGAACGGGACTGACTTTAGCTCTCTTTGCACTGTTCTCATCCCAGAATTTACTCTGGGCCTCTCACTGAGCATGACCTTTGAAACACCTTGAACTGTTAGGAATGTATATGAACTGGGGTTAAAGACTGGATTTCTGATCCTGGCTCTGCCACTTGCTACGCTTCTGTGAGCCTCAGTTTCCTCATCAAGAAAATGGGTATGGGAAAATCTTCGCAAATCTGTTGTGGGGATAAAAGGAAGTGACTGGTTGCTCTGGGTGATCGCTGTCCATGTCCTGAGCTCAGTAGTGAGCTCATCAGGACTCTTCAGGTCCAGTAGGGACGTGGCTGTTAGGGGCATTCCAAGATCTGACAGTGAGGACTTAGCCTGCTCATCTCTGAATCCCCACAGTGCCCATCCGGGGTCTAAAATGTGCCCATTGTCGTGAGTCCACAGGGAACAGAAGGGTCTGGAAAAAACATGTGGAGGGGCCTGGCAACAAGCTGGGACTGTGGCCCCTTAAGGGCTCATGGAGTGAGGACAGCAGGGGTGGGAAGCATCTGTGAACAGGGACCTGACTCAGGAGGCATTGCAGAAGAGCACCCAGGTGAACCCAGGAGGGTAAGAGGCTGAGGGACAGCTCTGGAAGGGACCGGAACTCCTGCTGTGAGCCTCGCAGGTGCTAAGCTGGATGGTTTTGAAAAGAGATCAAGCACCTCTGACAGGCCCCTCTGGCCTCTTTCAAGGATCTGTCACAGGCATGGGGGGCAGGACCCAAGAAAACCAATGACCCCAGAATGTTCTGGAAAGGGGGAAGCACTTAGGTATGGGTCTCCTTCAAGAAGTGCTTACAGATGACTTTGCCTCTTCTGCTCGCTCGAGTTTCCAGTGTCCTGTTCTCCAGAGTCCAGCTTTCTTCCCCACAGTTGTCAGCTGGGTGCTATTCTTATCCGTCCTCAGCTGCAAGTCCAGCACCATGAGCACAGCCCTCTGCTCGGCCCAGTGTGATAAGTGATGTCCACAGTAACTCACGAGATGGGGAAGATAAATGGCAGCATGATCTCTAATGTACAGGTGACGTGGATACTCAAAGGGATCTAAAAAGCCCACCCAAGACTATGCAGCTTATATGAAAAGGAGTATGGACCTCAACTCCTGATTCTACTTCCTATCAAGGCGTTTTCAAGTTGCTGGTAGTTTCATCAGTAAGATCAGATGAAAGCCCACCGGCCACTCTGTAGACCTCAGATGGGAAAAGAGGTGGTTGGATGCCCCTGGTCAGGACCTGAGAAGGACCGCCCTCCTCCAAGGTGGGAGTGGTCTCAGAGTATCGTGGTCTCCGATCTGGGGGCCATATCAACTCACAGTTGCCAGCTTAACTGGCTCTTGGGAATCCTGACTCGAGGATGTGGAGAAGGCAGCTTGTGTGTCCAAATAATCTGACGATGCTTTTCATGAAAGTGGAGCTTCACACTTGAAAGGTCTGTGAGCTCCTCCGTGCATCCTCAGGACTGCCCAGGAGACATACGCTCAGCATTTTTGGCGCCAGCTCTAGCTGGGGACGCCAGGATGCTGTGCTAAATGACTTGTCTACCAGGGAGATGACAGCTTTTCAGGGCCCCCACCCTCCACTTCAGAAATTATTTTCTTTAACAGAGAATTATCCAAAATAAATTAAATAAAAAAAATACATACACACCCCATCCTCCCAAGAGTGCACTTGCTGTGTGACAGACGGATTCTATTTCTGTCCCTGAGAAACGCGGCAGAGTCAGCAAGAACAGGCCAGAGCAGAGGGGCGGAGGTGCCCTGCTCACCCTCACTGTGTTGGCATCACCGAGCAGGTTTTGGGGAAGGGCTTGGATTCCCCTGGTCGCCAGTCATTTCTGACAAGCTGACAGTTGACAAAAGCTATTTCTCCCTGATTCTGGCAAGATTGTGTAGCGACAAATGTCATTATGGCAAGCTCAGAGTGTGGGAGTCAGTGTGATTTTTGTTAAAAATAGACCCACAGAGAGGAGTTGAAAGGCACCTTTCAGTTTATGGTTTTGCAGAGAGACCCAGAGAGGGCAAGGCACTTGCCCGGGGGCACATGGCGAGCTCACCAAGCAGCTGGGAAGCAAACCCAGGCCCCCGGCCCCAGCCCAGGCCCTTCCCTGCAGGCCACAGTCTCCTCTCTGTTTTCTTCCAGAAGCACAAGTCAGTGCTTCCGTTAAGGAATAATGACCGTTCTAGGCCATGTAATCTTCCCTTCCTATGGGGATCTCAGATATAAAAGTTAAAAAATAAAGAAAAAAGAAAGAATTCTATAAAACAAAATCGTCTTTTACTTTCAAAGACCATGATGGCTTCAGCTTTGTCTTTGTCTTAATTCTCTGCCTTTGCCACTGTCTTCCTCCTCTACTTTATAACTTTCAAAGGCCCTTTGTTTCTCTAGAGACTCTCGCTTCTAGAAGTTCTTGCTTGATCTAGTCAGTGATGGGGACTATGGCTTATGGCTTAGTCCCTGGCAGACCGTATCAGTGGTGGGGACCGCCCCCTCCCACTGGGGACTCCCCAGCACAGAGAAGGACTGGATGAAAAAGGCCTGTGTGTCAAACTCCTAACTGCTTTTCACAAACCCCATCACAGATGCCACCTGCTCTGGGAAGCTTCATTGACTCCAAGAGAGGCGATCCGTTTTACAAGTGAGCACACAAGTGTTTCCTTCCTCAGAAGGAGCAAGACTCATCCACTTCACTGCATTGCTGTGAGCACAAGGTAACATGCAGCCTCGGGCCCGTGGTCACTGCCAAAACCATAGCTAAGCCTGTGAAATTGTATCATGTTACTTCCTGTTTGACCTTCCTAAGGTCACATGCCAGCCAGATTGATACCATGTCAACAAGCTGGCAAACTCTGGCTGGATGCTTTTCCCAGCTCCCCGTTCTGCCCTGCTCATCAGCCTGCTCCACATTAGGCCCCACACACCCCCACCCTCCATTCCTCCCCAACACCAGCTCATCCGCTTCCCAGGGAGGGCCACCTCCCTGGCCCAGGCCCCAAACTGAAGGTCAGATACTGGCCTCTCACCTACCCTCAAGGATGCTCTCAGTGTCCGAGCCACATTTGAAAAATGCTGTCATCTGCTAAAAGGGAATTCTGATATCAGCCAGCTGAGATCTCATGGAAAAGCCAGAAAGACTTTCTGAAGATCCTGAAATTGCCCAAATAGGCAGCAACTACCACCCTCCTGCAGCCCATCCGACTGGAAGGCAGCCTCAGATTGTGGCCAAAACCCAGACTTGCAGTCTAGCCAGATCGTAGAGCATCTGACTTCTGATGAGCCATGGGCAAGGTTGGACTCCTGAGGAGGAGACCGTTCACGGCGGGCCCTCTACGTGACCTCCGGAACATGGGAGACATCTGTCCAGCTATAGAACTATTTTATGGGAGGTATGGGGGGAGTGTTCATGCCCCTTGGCTTAGTTAATCAATTTCCACAAAGTCTGAATTCAGGGACACAGAGAGAGTCCTAATGAACTTGCCCCAGCATGACCTCTGCCCCTCTGTGGAGAATGGAACCACTGTTTCCGGACAGGCCTGGGCTGAACGCTCAGCATCTGTCCTCCAAAACACTTGCTTCTATATCAGCCCATCTACCCTCCTGGCTGGAGCCCAACCCCGACAGAGGTCCCAGCAGGCACAGGAGGCCTCAGAACCACCCAACCTGGGGTCACTCTCCCCACTGGGTGGGAGCTCAGCTCTGTAAGTGTCAGGGCACACGTTGTTTCCCAAGGTCACGAGCTGGGGGCCCTGACATGCCCTGAGCACAGGAGCAGAGCAAAGCCAGGGCTGGGATGCTGCCACTGCCACTGCCATCTCGGCTCTGCATGGCACTCACAGTGGCCAGGAAACCCAGAGTCCCCTGCCTGAGAAACCAACACAGAAATCAGCCTTAGTGGACTTGTGAGAAACATGCACACACACGGAGACCTGCACGCGCACACACATACACACGGAGGCATATACAAAACGCAATCCCAAGAGGAAGAGGGCCAAGAAAGACAGCAATTTTTAAAGATGGAGGATGGCCAGTGCAGGTAAAACCAAACGCGTGTCAGGAAAGCTCACTGGTAAGAGAACGGGGACAGCTTCCTGGCTGTTCTGTGGTGTCACCCAGATCCCCTCCAATGGGCTGAGTCACTCATCCCCCAGCTGCTGGGAGTGTGGCTAGCAGATGGCTCCTAGCCGACTTTCACTCCCTGAATCCTTGAACTGCACTTCCTTCAAGTGGACCATTTTGCATAAAGTCACACCCTTCCTGGAGGCAGCCTACATCCAATGACTGGTTAATAACAGGGGACAAAGGCCCAGGCTCCTCTCCTCTATTTAAAAAAACCTCCAGGACCATCCCAGCTCCAGAGCTGCCTGCAGCATCCGCTGAGACCTTTCTGGTCATTATAGCGCGGTCCGACTTCTGCGTCAGCCCAAGCCGACTTCCTTCGTCCCCCACATGTGCTGGTCCTGAGGGAATGTCCCATTAGTGTGAGATTGCACACGAATCTCAGTTCTAAGTCTGGTTCCTGAGGAACTCCATCCTGGACACTAAGGCAGCCCGAGTGCAATGGCGAGGATGCACAGAGGAGCGAGGTGGAGCCCTGCCCTGGGTACCTCCTCGTGTGCAGACGCAGGACTGAGCAACGTTAACCACACTCAGGTTGGGAAGAGCTGCCCTGAGCCTTCAGATCTGGTTTTGCCCCTTGCTTTCCTCCTCTCAGAGCCTCAGTTTCTCTGTGTTTAGAATTGTTCTATAACTGTCTCACAGGGGCTTTGTGAAGATCACACAAGAGTGAGCACTGGTCCAAGTGCCTTGTGAGCTGGAAAGTTGCTACCCAATGTGTTTGCAATTAAACTTAAAATGGTCCAGGAGCCCACAGGAGGAGTCAGCCAGCCTTCTGGGAAAAGAGAGCTGGATCAGGGTTCTCCAGAGAAACAGAACAATTAGATATGTAGCGATATGGAGATTTATTATGCAGAATTGGCTCATGGAATTACGGAAGTTCCAGAGTCCCATAATCTGCAAGCTGGAAACCCAAGACAGCTGGGGCTGTAATTCCAGTCTGAGTCCCAAGGCCTGAGAATCAGGTGATCCTATGGTCTAATCCCAGTCTAAGGGCTAAAGAAAACCAATGTCCCAGTCCAGCGGGCAGGAAGAAAAGGGTGCATTTTCTCTTCCTCTGAGTGTTGTTTTTTTTTTTTAATATCTTATTTATTTATTTGTAGAGAGAGGTGAAGGGAGAGAGAAAGAGAAGGAGAGAAAGTGATACAAGAGAGAAACATCTATCGGTTATCACTCTCACGCCCCTAACTGGAGACCTTACCCGTAACTCAAGCATGTGTCCTGAGAGAGAATTGAGAGAGCGACCTTTTGGTTTGTGGAATGAAGCTCAACACGCTGAGCTACACAGTCAGGGCTGCCTGTTGGTCAGGCCCTCCGCTGATTAGGTGACACCCGGGAGCACTGGGAAGGGCAGTCTGCCTTACTGAGCCCCCTGATTCAAACACTCATCTTCCTCCGCAGTGCCATCATGGACACACCTGCAAGTAATGTTTTATCTGGGCAGCCCGTGGCCATTCAAGTTGACATAAAAAATTAACCATCATGCCCTGGCTGGAGTAGCTTAGTGGATTAAGCGCGGGCCTGTGAACCAAGAGATCACGGTTCGATTCCCAGTCAGGGCACATGCCTGGGTTGCAGGCCAGTTCCCAGCAGGGAATGCACAGGAAGCAACCATACATTGATATTTCTCTCCCTCTCTCCTTCCCTTCCCCTCTGAAGATAAATAAATAAAATCTTAAAAAAAAAAAATTAACCATCACAAGAAGGCTGCCCAGGAGTCGGGGGCTCTTGAAGGATCCCGACATGAGAGACCTGGGTTTCCACCATAGTTCACCCCTGAGGGCCTTCTTTCTGGGATGTGCTGTTCTCCTTCCTCTTGTCCAGAAAGAAATATGAAGGCATCGTCTCTGCTGAATTCTCTAATTGATGCCAACGGAAATAATGAGCTTTCTCTGTGTCCCCTAGAACACTCAAAACCACCATTTTGGCAACAACTAGGATACTAGCAATCTTCTTAATCGAGTTTCCTAACTACAAAAACACTGAAATAAGTGTGAGACTGTCCTTGTAAGCTCTTGAAAACATCCTAGGGCCTACATAGTGGGGAATGAAAACTGGATTGGTGGGCCAGGGACGCACTGTCTCGATCTGCACTGGATGGAGCACACCAGGGGGTGTCCCTCCTGAGAAGGAGTAAGACCCACCAACAGCAGAAAGGAAAAGACAAAATCCTCTATGGCAAAACACGTATGACCATAGACATCATTAAAGGCTTCAGTGAGCCCCGGAGCTGCCATGGACAGAGAATTTTGCCACAATGCTGCTCCATACACACAAGCAAACATTTCTCCATCTCTGTTTGGTGTGATTCCTCCATTGACTGAGCCAATGACCTCAGAGACTCAAAGTCTGGCTTGCTCATCCCCTAAGTGAATATTTCTTCAATGAACGAATAAATGATGCTTAATCCTCAGCTGCTCCCTTCCTGCTACACAACAGAAAACATAATGAAATGATGCATGCCTAAATTTAGTAACACAGACACAACACGTGAACTCACACGCTTCCATATATGCCCACAAACCCTAGTCCATAATGTCACATGCACAGATTCAGAAACCTAGACACATGGACACACACAATTAGACTTACCCAGGTCCACACTCAGACACACACACACACATAGAGATATTTATATACAGTCCAATTCCCACTCCTGAACCCTCCATCCCATCCATGGTTTATACATGGATTTAACCACATATGACCCTATGACTGAGTCATGCTCACAGTTAGACAATGTAATCATGGTCTGACTATTTGACAATGTAATCAATCATGTAATTACTTATTCCTGTGCTCAATAGATTAAGAGGGTTGAAGAATAATAGTTGGCCACGGCAATGGCAGGCGAAAGACTGAGGAACCAGTGCTGGGAACGTCCACTATTCCAGCAGGACGAGCCAAGCCCTCTGTTACTCAGGTTTTCTGGCTGCTTTACTTTGGTGAAAAAAGAGAATTTCTAGTTTTTCCCACATACACAGTAATAATTCCACATACGTCCATCTTTACATTGCTCAAGCACAGCAACACAAACCAACGGTTGACTAGAGGGAGTAGAGGGCCCTGTCTTCAGGGAGACCCACGCCTCCCTCTCCATCTCCACTTCTCCAAAGGAAACCTTGGTCCAACTCAGTGCCGCTGATGTCACACCCCGGGCGTCGTGGCAGGTGTGATGGAGAGCCACAAACTGCAAAAGCACATGCTCGAGTCTTCATGTCTGTTTTGCCTCTTTACAAATCACTTTCCATATTGTATGTTACTTAATACAAATTTACAAGGAAGGAAAATGATTAACTTAATGACTGCCTCCATCTCAGAGAAGACATTGTGGTTCAGAGATGGCAGGTACCTGCCCTCAGGTCAAAATCTGAAAGAAACATTGACGCATTGTTAATTCTCTGTCGAATGTGAAACCGAAGCTCTTTACACAACATCCAGCTTTCCCCTCACTTCAGACTGTTTGTAACAAGAGTGACAGTTAAACAAACGTGGCTTAGAAGAAAGCCAACAAGAAAAACTAGTGCTCTGAAATAATTTCAGCTTGGCCCCTCCTGGTTCGTGTTGGTGACAGGAAATCAGGGTCCTGCCGGGCTGGCAAGGGACTTGGAGGCCTCAGACACGTGAATCGGTCACGTTGAATTCTGTCATCAGATTCCGGGTGCATCAGTGGGGTTTCATTTGCACTATATGAAAAGCAGTCCCAAAATACACACTGTTGCTAAGGTTACATCTTGCTGGATGCAAATGAAGATGGGTTTGTTCAGACCAGTTAAAAATATCTTGGCGCTGGCTAATGTTCCCATTGGCATAAAGGGAATTATCAGCAGCCTATTAAACTGAGAGGTAGGGTTTACCTGACTCAGCATTGGGGATCTGGACAGCATTATTTCTGAGTAATATTTTTAGAACTTGCAGAAACTACATTTTTTTTATTAACTCAAGTTACAAGTCTGGTGTCAGGAGGGTTTTTCAGTACAAATATAATCCAATACCAGGATCTACCACTGAAATTATAGAGGTTTGTTTTCTCCAGGTCCTGGAAGAGCCGTTCGCGTTAGTGTTTGTAGAATCTGGGAGGAAATGAGGATGAGGAGGGATGGGGTTGCAGCCCAGTGGGACACGTGGAGAAGGAAAGCACAGTTTTCACTTGCTGAATCCATCACATCATTATTTTACTTAATATCCCAGCAAAGCAAGTATCATTATTTTTCTTCTGAAATTGGAGAAACTGAGGCTTAAAGACACTCATCCATTCTGTAGTAAGCAGAGGGACTGAGAGTTAAATTTAGATTTAACTTTACAATCAGCACCTTTCCTCCATATCATTCTGTTTCTATAACGAAAGATAAATTATCAAAGAAAAATTTTAAACCTGAATAAGACATATGAGCCCAGAAGAACCGTTGAAGTTTTACATTCGAAAAGAAAAGGCATTATTCAAAATTTAAGTGGTCTTGACTTTTTGACCACTTTAAATAGCTCTTCTTGACTGTGTCTCAGCTCCCTGTGAGTCAAGGACTAACGTGCTTTTTCTCTGCCTCTGGACATAGCTCACGCCCAAGTTACTGAGTCTTATGAGTTATCAAATCTGGAAATGTCAAAGTCAGAGAGGACCTCAGAAGTCATCCTACGTCTCCACCTCAAGGCACGAATCTCCAGAACCTCATCCTGGAAGGGAGGCTGACCAGCTGTTTGCCTGGAATCCTGACGAGAGAGAGTAGCTCAGATTCATCGAATGCTTCTAATTATTCAGCACATGGCACTCTTTTAGGTACTTTACCCCTTTTAATTCATGTAATCCTTATAACAATCCCATGAGGTAGACACTATGACTTCCATGTAACAAGTGAGGAAAGTCACACACAGAAAGGTTAAGTCACTTGTCCAAGTTCACACCGCTTCTAAGCGGTGAAAATGGGATTAAGTTCCATGTACCGCGACTCCAGAACCTGAGCTATTATCCCCTGAGTATCACTTTCTCAAAGCCGGCCCCTACTTCACAACGCAGCCCATGCCATTGTGTTTAAGGGAAGGCATAGCCTGCGTGGGGGGTACGTCTTGTTTGCTTTAGACGTCTCTGAGATCAGGAAACCTCATCATGGGTGGGAATAGGAGGCTAAAGGAGGAAGAAAGGAAAAACAGAGAAATGATAGCTCAGACAATGTGGGGTTCTAAAGGGATATGGAGCTAGTTATGAACTCTTTCTAGGCTATCATGGGGAGAGAGGACAATTCTAATAGAATCACTTCAATTTCTTGATCACGTTATCAGTTAGCTGTGTGATATGCATTGTTACTTTAAGCTTCACTACACCCTGCAAAGTAAATGTCACTAACTCCATTCCAGAAATGGGGAAAATGAAGCTCACCAAGGCCAAGTCACTTGTTCCCAGCCACACAGCTAATCAGGACCCAGGATTCAAACCAGGGACAGGGTAACTACAAAATACAGTTTCTTTCACAATGTAATATTTAAAAATTTTTTTGACTTTTTGTGTGCTGTCTAGCATTGCACACTGAGACCAAGGGTAGAAATAATACGGGGTCAGATTTAATTTGTTATATGAAAGAACGTCTACATCGATCACAACGTTGTCCTGAAGCGGTCTCCCTCCTGCTGGGTCACCCACTTCAGCCTTCCTCCCGCGTCCTCCGTGCCTCCTTCCCAGTTTCCTTCCCGGTTCTTCTCCCTGCTCTTCGTGGCCTTTGGGCATGAGAATGCCCGGTGCTCGCTCTGGGACTTGGTTTCTTCTCCAGGCACATCTTCCTTCTGTCCAGCTTCTTCTGGCCTCGTGGATTTGTGTCTCCAATATTTAAAGGTTGACTCACAGATTCGTATTGTGAGCCCTGACCTCTGAACTCATGTGTCCAAATTCAAATCAACATCTTCATTTAAAAGTCTAGTGAACACTGCAAGCATAACAAGTAAATAAGTAATACGTTCTGTGATTCCTAGTCCTCCCAAACACCACTCCTTCCGTCTGAGTCAGTGGCAGCATAATCCACCCAGTGGTGCAGAGCCAAAACCTATACACGCGGCTGGATTCCACCCTTTTCCTCGGCCCCACTTCTCATCTATCAGCAAGTGCAGCCTCATGGTTATACCCTTGAATTACACCTTAAGTCTCTCCCTTCTCCTCCATTTACGCCGCTGTCACCCTGCCCCAGCCACAACTATGAGATGCCCGATTTCAAAGTCCCATGATGGTTCTCCCACATCCCACTCTTGCTCTTCACAGCAACAGGAGCAATTTTTATAAAATATAAATCAAATAACGCCACTCCTTTCTTTAAAAAACTTCTATGAACTGAATTTAGAAGACATCTAAACTTCCTGCCTCGGGATTTCTCCCTTGTTTTTCTCTTTAACCTAATGTACGACGCACCTTGTTCCCTGTCCCCGCCACTTCCCAGGCACACTGACTTCTCTCTCTCCCAGGGCACTCCAAAAGTGTTTTCAGTTGCTGTCTCTTCAGTCAGCAAAGCTCTTCCCCGTTCTTTTCACCTGGACGGGGGTTATTTCTTACCTTTTAGGTCTCAGGTCAAAGGTCCCCTCCTCACTTAAGCATGCCTTCATCACTCAATATAAAGGAGTATTTTCTATAACACTCTCTCATATCAGACTATTTGCTTCTCTCATAATATGCATCAATATCTAAACTATACCCTTACTCATTTATTGTTAATTATTGCTATGGACTGAGTGTTTGTGTCCCTCAAATTCACATGTCGAAGGCTTAACTCTCAAGGTGATCGTATTTCATATGAACACATCTGGACATGTCCATGTAAGGGCACAGCAGACGTTTGTAAGGATACCCCAAACAGGGAACCGTGGGTAGCTATGGGGAACAGAATAGGTTGTGTACATTCACAAGTGTGCATTGGCCTTTTACTCTTAACTCTGTGTACTTCCATATTGTGGAAATGTTTATATTGGCTATGCAATTCCCATGTTGAAAAACGTTTTTTAAATGACTTCATAGTTAACTCACCCTATCTTAATGACCTCATATGCAACTCTCTGCTAGCCCTGGCTCGGCCCATCTGCACGGCCCCACTGTGCTCTCATGCAGTCTCCCACCCCCCTCAGCCACATGGGAAACCCAGCTCTGGTCTTGTACGTCTTAGCATGAGTGAAAATGCTGGGGGAGCAGAAACATGATGGAAATTTCATTAGGGAACTGCATTACCGGGACAAAGACTGTTAGGTTTGGAAAGGTCCACGCTTCTGCCTGGGAACATGGGTGTAAGTTTGCTGCTGTGGCTTGAACAGTTTCCATCTTGGATGCCTCTTGAGCCAACAAAATAAAAAAAGAGAGAGAGAAAGACAGTACTAAAAATGTAATTCTTTAAGTTTAGAAAAATATTATTTACCAAGTGCCTCCTAGGCGCCAGGACCCACGCTAAAATGTGCAGCTACACGTGCCCAGTTAAGGCCGATTGAACCACGCAAAAGCAATAGCACTATTCCCCTTTTACAAAAGAGGATCTGGAGCTCAAAGAAGTTGCTTAACGGGAATGATTCTGAGATGTGCTAATGAAGCACTGTATTCTCTTAGGAGACAGAAGAGAGTAAAATGCACAGTACCCGCTCCAGCTTCCCTGACGCTAATTAATATCTTCCACGTAACGCCTTTTGTCTTTTACCCACCACCCATTTCTCCCCAAAGTGCAATTGATAAAGCAAGTGAGGAGTGGCTTTGAGGCGCCGGCCAATTCTTTCTTCTCTGTAAGCTTTCCTGAGTCATTCTCTCCTCTCACCACACTCAAGACTCACTCTCTTGGCACTGGTGCGGGAGAGGGAAGGACTAGGAGGGAGTCAAGAGGGAAATCCAGGGGCACACATCTCCCAGAGAATAAGTCAGCTGGAGCAGATGTCAGAAGCAGAAGAGCTTGCTTCAGAGCAAGAAAGGAAGAAGCTGAGATGAGCTGTGAAGGTGGGGGAGGGGAGTCCTGAGGAAGCAGACTCAGAAGCCGGAGTGTTGGTGTATTAACTACATTTTCTTATTTTCTGTATTCAGGGTGCCCTGTGTCGGGGGCTTCACTGACCAGAAAGAGATGTCCCTCCCAGGCTAATTCTCATAGATAACAGCAGCCTTGCTGGGGTGGGGGAGAGGCGTGCACCTATCCTGTGCGTGCTAGCCAATCCAAAGCCCACACCAATAACCACCTCCTCTGTCGGACTCTTACACCCTGGGGTGACATTCACCCTATACAACCTGGGGCCAGGTCCCAGACAACTGGGGCAGCCCTTGTGCCCCAGGGACTGCTGAACTTAAGCAAATCAGTTCTAAACCCGCTTACCCTTCCTTACCTCGCCTTTCTTGAAGACACAACAATGAAGGCTCTGGCCCTGACCCCGGTGCTCTCCTGTGTGTGGCCCTGGGTGGCTCACCACGCCTTCTGTTTCTAGGAAACTGAGTGAAAACTTCTTCCTCTGTGACAATTATTTTTGTGACTGTGTCTTACACTAGATTGAAAACAAATTCAGGGTGTATTTTAAAACAGTCAGGGCAGAAAATAATTTCAAGTTGATTAAGACACTTGCTAGTACAGGCCGTTCAGGATGATGAGGGATGGCCAGTAACTACCCACTTTCCCCTCCATCACCCTCATCGTTCCCACCCCCATCCCCCATCTCCCTCTTACCCCCATCCCCCGTGGCTCCCTCCACCCCTGCCACAGAGCAGGGTTTGTCACTCAGGGCTCTAAGACTCTCTCTCCTGTCCCTCTATCAAAACTGGCTTTCTGCCCTGGCTGGTGCGGCTCAGCGGACGGAGCCCCGGACTGCAAAGCAAAGGGCTGCCGATTCGATTCCCAGTCAGGGAGCATGCCTGTGCCGCCGGCCAGGTCCCCAGGAGGGGTCGTGAGGGGCAACACTGATGTTTCTCTCCCTCTCTTTCTCTCTCCCTTCCCCTCGCTCTAAAAATAAATGAATAAATAAGTAAATAAAACTGGCTTTCTGAAAAACATCTCCTTCCATCACTTTGAGGTTGGCATTTGCTCTCTGATCTAGCTGGACTGTCCTAGGCCATGGAAACTTGGTCCTCCAGGAGACAATATGGAGACCTTAGCCGAAGATGCGCACGTGATCTGGAAAACCCTGGCCCAGTATCCCGAGGGCACACAAGGCGACTGTTGTTTGTATCCCGTCTCCTTGCAAGGTGAAGGGTCATAATTAGGGTTGTTTTTCTTTGTCTGGGTGAGTGATGAAAGGGGAGGCCTGACTAAGACACAGAGGAGGCAGTCGACAAGGATCTTCCCAGTTCCCATTGCCCTGATCGCACATCCAAGGTGGGACTGAGCGCTCAGGAAGGTGCGCTCCCTTCTCTTTTTCTAGAACAATAGAACCTCAGTGTGGGTCCCCTGGGACCTGTACTTCCTTCACCTCTCTTTCCTCAGTTTCCTCATCTGTACGATGTGATTGACGTAGAGGTGGATCTCTAAGGTCATTTCCAGTGTGAGGAATCCTTGTTGTCCAGCTGAAGCCCTTTGAGACACGCTGAGCCAGAGAGTGC
This sequence comes from Trachops cirrhosus, assembly GCA_028533065.1. Classification (NCBI taxonomy): domain Eukaryota; kingdom Metazoa; phylum Chordata; class Mammalia; order Chiroptera; family Phyllostomidae; genus Trachops; species Trachops cirrhosus. The sequence goes on from CM052543.1 coordinate 141,393,462, forward strand.
CCGAGTGTACGAGGAAGAGAGTCCAGGTGGGCCAGGAAGCTCTAACATCATTTCGAATGCCAGCTCCCTAATGGTACATGACAGTGCGCACTCACATACACACATACACATCTGGAAAATAACCCGGTTTACCTATTGATTCTGGTTTCTCTAGATTAAACACCAATACTTCAGACTCCAGACAACTCTTTCTGGGTTGTAGGTCATCGGACGGCTCCCGAGATGCTGATGAGACCCACTCATTCTGAACTGGGCATGCCCTAACCCTCAATAATGCAGGAAGCACATGAGTATTCCATAGAGAGCAAAGACCTGGGGGCAAGGATATTCTAACAAATACAGATGCAAAATGCATTTTGGAAAAAGGAGCTAAGCGTGTGGGGAGAATCTCCTTTTATTCTTTCAATTTAAGGGACTTTTTTGGAGTATTTGATTTTAAGTATCCAAAACCAGACACTCATCAGTAATTTTCACTTCAAAGACCTTTTCTTTGAAATCTGGGAAGGCACTGATGGTCATGATTTTGCTTTTATTCCTTTGCATGCGATGTATCTGACATGCTAAATGCCTTAAGTACCTAAAAAGCTATAAATTGAATGGAGAACAATTTCATTATTTTGTTCAGGGACTTAGCTATCCATTAGTTAATTTACCCATTTGCAAAATAGACAATAGACATATTTTACAAATAGGAGAAATATATTTTTAAATAGCATTTATTAATTCGTACTCCAGACATTCACTCAGGCAAGACGGCAGGCTGAAAAGCACTTCCACGGTGCCCCCCACAGAGGAAAGACAAAAGGGAGAATTCATTCTCCTCACTGTAAGCCAAAGCCATTCTCATGAATAGCTGTGTGGTCCTATGCCCCAGGAGCTGTGATTTGAATACCTGTAGAGAATAAAAATAAAGGGTCATGTGTTGAAGGGGACCCTGAACTGGCCTCGCTGCATGAAGCCCGGAGCTGCACAGATCGTACGGCCTCCGGACTGAGACTAGAAATAGGACAAACGACGAGCAGGAGCAGATGACCTGTGCAGGAGACAGAGGCAGACTGGCCAGAGAGAAGTGGGCTCTCAGGTCACACGGGGCACTATCATGGGGCCCTAAGGAATGCTTTGTAGAAGGTGTGAAACTTTTAAAAAGGTAAAAGTGACCTGGTTCTTGTCTCCATATGGCTGCCTCCACAAATCACAAATCAGTCCAAGCTGGGACACACACACCCACACACATCCAAAACCAAAACCAAAACCAAAACCAGAAACTTGACTGAGTATGAGAAACCACAAGAAGAAACTGCCTTATGGTGTAATAGCAGTTACAACAAAAAAAGGCATTTATGCCCAGGGAAGAGACTTGAATCATGGACGTTTAATGTATATTAACACAGCAGTCCCCAACCTTTTTGGCACTAGAAGCTGGTCTTGTGGAAGACAATTTTTCCATCGACAGGGATGGCGGGGGAGATAGAAGGCAAAGCTCAGGTGGTAATGCCAGCGGCGCCCAAGACCGGGAGGAGGGAGGTAGGGGAGGAAAGACAAGTATAAAGCAAGAATTGCACAGAACAAAAACATAATGGGACAAATTCAAAAAGAAAATATAAACTCTACAAAAGGGCAATAAGGGATTAAAATCAGAGAAGGGAAAATCAAGAAAGAGAATCATTCAAAATTCAGAAAACAGCTGGAAAAATAAGTAATAGAATCTCAGTGAAAAGGAGGCTAAAATATAAAATTCTAACATGCATTGAATAGATGTTGAAAATGGATGGCCCCATATCTGATACTTTGAACAAATTGTGACCACTTTTGATTTAAAGGTTGTAATAGACTCATGAAATGTGTTGGTCAGTTTTCCTTTTGTTTCTATTCTCTGGAATATTTTTTACATAAATTAGGGGTTCCTCAACATTTGGTAAAAAGACTGTCTTTAGAAATATGGGCATAAGGAAAATGTAGAGTAGATTTGGTGGCAATTAGTCATTTCAACCATGAATTAACATTATTTGATGGTAATTTTTTAGAGTTTTCAGTCTTTTTCAATTTGCAAATTTATATTTTTCTTTAAAATGTATATTTCAGTCATTGGCATAAAATTAATCTACTTTTAAATGTGCAACTGATAAAATCCAATACTCATAAATGTTATTTTAAAAGTACAAGTAACTGAGGATTTAAAATTCAAAGACAATCTGATAAACATATTCCCCAAAATATGTCAACAAGCATCACATTTAATATGGAAACATAGAACAACCTCCCTAGAAAGTGGGAGTGAGACAGGGATGCTGACTCTTGTTAAGTTATCGAACATTGTATTGGAGGTCCTGGACAACACATTTAGACAAGAAAAAAAATAAGTAATAACAAGTGAAAATTTAAAAAAAAGAAAAAGAAAAATTTTATTATTTGCAGCTTGCACAATTGCATAGATATTTTTAAAAATCAAAAAATCTACAGATGAACTAATAGAACTAGTAAATGAGGTTAGTCAAGTCAGTCTCTGGATAAAAGATCAATAAGCAAAAATTATGTTTTTAAATACCAACAACAAAAAACTTCCTAGTAAAATTAAAAATGTATTCCATTTTAAGAGCATGAAGGAATATCAAATACCCAAGGATATGTCTGACAAAGGGATGTAAAGACTCCGTAGAGAAAGTTGTGAAACATTATTGAAGTAGATTTTTAAAAAGACATCCATAAAGGGATATAGCATACCATGGATTGGAATGCCCAATACTGAAAGGATTTTATTTGTCGCCAAATTGATTTAAAGTGCATTGCGAACAAAATCATAACAACAATGGATTATTTTGATTTCTTTCCTATGTATAATTTTCTGAGAAAACCAACAAACTGATACTAAAATTAAAGTGGAAGTGCAAAGGACCAGGTGAAGCCATGATATGACAGTCTTGAAGGATAAAACAAAACTGGAGAAACTGCACCCCAGATATTAGGACTTATTAAAAAGTTACAGTAATTAGCCCTTTCTGGTGCGGCTCTGTGGGTTGACCTCCAGGCTGGGAGCTAAAATTTCGCAGGGATGATTCCTGGTCAGGCTACATGCCTCGGTTGCCGCGCCAGGTCTCCGTCTGGGGGGGGGTGTGAGAGGCAAGGGACTGATGTTTCCCTGCTTCTCTTTCTCCCTCCCTTCCCCTCTCTCTAATAATAAATAACTAAAAATGTTTTGAAAAGTTGCAGTAACTAAGATTGCATGGCATCGGCCTAACGTCAAAGAAGTGAGTGGAGCACAACAGAGGCTTCAGAGACAGTCCCACACAAATAGAGAGAACGCATTTATGACAAAGCCGCTCTGCACAGCCACAGGAAAGGAGCAGACTTTTCAATAAATGGTTCTGGGGCAGATGAATTTTCATACTGGAAATCATAAACCTTGACCCTTACTTTGCATTATATACATCAATTAGTGACACAAACATCAATTTCAGATTGTTTATATAAATACAAAAGAAAAAAACAAGTTTCTAAATGACAACTTATACTAAGTGACATATATGGTAAAGAATATAATTCAGCAAAAAGACAAAGCTGGAAGAAAAACAACAGTTATAATAAGTCTAAATTTTATTAATTGTAAATGTTAAAACCTAAACTAAATGTTAAATGTATATAAAATTAGATATTAGCATTTTCAAAAATGCATGTTAAAAAGAAAATAAAAATGGAAATTAATAAATATTTATAAGTGAACAGAATATACTACACCTCAAAATGGAACACTGTAGATAAAGCAGTTCTTAAAAATATAAAGCCAAATGCATTAATTAGAAAACAAGAAGAAAATGAAAACAAATGAGCTAACAATAAGGAAGAGTAAAGTAACAATGCAAAAAATCAAAGTATAAAAATCCTTAAATAACAAAATAGTAATAGAAAACAAGTAAACATATATTAGGAATGCTTCCTCTTTCCAAAGATTTTCTTTTCAAAAACCTAATAATATATAAAAAAACTCATCTGAAAAGGGGCTAATACCCAAAATGTATAAGGAATATATATAATGCAATAGCAAAAACACAAACAACTCAATTGAAGAATGGGCAAAGGAGCTGAATAGACATTTTTTCAAAGAGGACATACAAATGGCCAACAGGCAAATGAAAAGGTGCTCGATGTCATGAATCACCAGGGAAATGCAAATTAAACCGCAACACAGTATCACCGAATGCTCCTTAGAAGGGCCATCATCAAAAAGACGAGAGACAAACATGGGTGAGGAAGCAGAGAAAAGGGAACCCTTGCACACTGTTGGTGGGAATGTAAATGGATGCAGCCGTTATGCAAAACAGTATGAGGTTCGTCAAAAAAAAAAAAAAAAAACGTAGAGCTGCCAGGCACTTTCCAAGTTAGTGTGTCAGTGCAAGTCCATGCAAAGCCTGGGCCCAAAGGAAACTATGAATGTGCAGCCCTCCTTCCCCTAGTGAAGCGCTTGCTTTTTGCAACAACCAGAGTTTCCATTACAAAATTATGGTGGTAAGGAGCCATTGGGAGACCCCAAAGAGTCTTCCAGAAGAAAAGTCCCAGAGTGAGCGTTTTCTGTGCTTGACTCAGCATCCACCGAGAACGGAAACCTCAGTCCTGCCCCTTTGCTGAAACGCCCATGTCTGTCCTTGCTTATAGAGCAGGGAGATGCCTCAGAGGACTCAGATGGTCATATGGGCAGAACCAATGACACCCAAGGAAGCAAGGACTTATGGAAATAAAATTGGAACAAGGTTTCTGTGGCAGACACTACTGGTTTTCCACCCAACCCCCCTCAGGTCTCTGTACTGTTTTGGAGTGGCTGTTTGTCCCTCTCTGCATTGTAAGGCTTCACCTCAGATTCTTCCTTGGGCTTCTGCAGCTGCTTTGTCTGAAAGTGCTAATTTCAGACAAAATGCTTGGAGGTTACATTCTCCCTCATCACCCCATCACTCCCAGCCACCTGGGGCCCTGAGCCAAGTGACGGGTGTCGGAGTGTGAGACTCATGAGTGAAAGGGAGAAACTCTGAAGCATAATGTCCACTCCAGAGTTCCCCTGTGGCACCAGGCTTGTGATTTCATCCTTGCTTAGCTTCTTCCTCCTTCCTATTTCCTTTTATGCCCCTGTCACTTCCTGACTGGTTTATCCACATTCTGCATAAATCATTTACACATAAATTTTCTTCTTACAGTCGGGTTCTGAGGGACTCAAGATAAGAACCCTTCTAACCCCCCCAAAGCAGCTTACAGTTGTGTAAAAAAGGATATGAATACAGAGGTGTTGATTCAATATTCAGCCAACCAATAATAATGGGCATCTTTTAAGTGAGAGCCCTGTGCTACCTGTTATAGAGATGCAGTGCTGACTCATACCTTGAAGGAACCTTCAGGCCAGTGAATAGCACAAGGCGAACACAAGTCCTTAACCCATAAAGCACCGGGTAGGACGTCCAGGGTCTCCACAGCCGAGGTACTTGACTACTTCCACATCCCCATTTCCTTTTCCAATGTTCCACTGAAGTGAATGAGACTTCAGAAAACATAAAACTCTGGAAAATAGTGACAGTTCATATTGCATGGCGAAGGTACAGGTGAGAGTGGAGAGAGAGAGCAGTCGTTTACCACGTTCAAGGCCAAGCCCTTCCAGGCGGTAAGCAAATGGAGCCCATCCCACTCCCATCTCTGCTAGCTTGTCCCCAGCATCACAATAACTCACTGCTAATTTTTCAGGACCGGGAACAGGGACAGAGAAAGCACCGAGTGGTGTGTCAGAATGCATCAGGGCTGGGGTCCCCTCACGTTGGTTTAGACACTCATGCACAGAGAGCTAAGGACACGCCCTGACTTCGGATTAATAGGATGGACAGGTAGAGGCTCTGTTCACAGGAGGAACTGCCAAATTCCCTCCAGAAGCTCTGCAGGCACCGTCTCAGTTCCCGACATCTGACAGCCTCAGCCTCCTCTATGAAGACCATCAAGGCAGAGAAATACCACAGGATACACGCACGTTTTCAGGAGGTCGTTGTAGGTAACCAGGCTCAGCACACAGAACAAATGAGACACAGAAAGAGAGACTCTGGGAAAACACACACACACAAACGGAACAAGCCAAAGCTGTGCTCTGAAGGTTCAACTTTTCAACCCGCTGGGCCTGAAGGTAGTAAACCTGTACATTCTGCTTTATTCTTGACATTGATGGAAAAATAGAGGTCATTATTTAATGTACTGAAATCATGAGAAGACTGGAAAAAGAATTAATAACTTCCAAATCAATGCAGGAAAAACCAAAAAAGAAATAATAGTAAGCAAAATCAACAGGAAGCATAAAAGAACATCACAGGAATGAGGCTGGTGTATCTGTTATTCATAATAAATGTCACTGGGTTATAAAAACAAAATGCCGTAAGTTAAAAGAAACAATGCATTAAAATACACCCCCCAAAATGCAAATAAAATACAAGTGGTAGTGGCGACATTATAACAATGAGGTGGAATTCAAAGTATTTATAAAAAGCAGTAAAAGGGACATTATGAATTATTAAAACGTATACTTCACAATGAATATAACATTTTTTGAACCCTCAGAAAGATTTTTAACAAAGGTCCCTCAGAATATGCTCTAACAATACACAATAAACAATAACACGACAGACTAAAGTAAACAACAGATAAGCTTAAATTCATAATCATTTTTTCTAATGTACACCAAACATTGATAATGTAATACTCAACAACACCAAAAATTCCCCAAAATAGAGATTTACAGGCCATATTCACTAACCACTCTGTGGTGAAACAGAAAATTGCCAGTAAAGAAATAACAAACTTAAATTTAAAAAAATGAAAACATCACTCTTTTAAATAACATTTGTTTTGAAGACAAAATAAAATTTGACATTATAGATTCTTAATAAATTAACAATCAACTACAAAAGAACACAGCATAGCAAAACTGTAAAATTTATATACCAAAGAAAATCCATAGAAAAGTTTTTTATTACTAAATAAGAAAGACTGAGAATAAATGAAACAAGTATCAAACTAAAAGTTAAATGAAGGAAAATAACAACTAGGAAGAAATTTATGAAGATAAAAAATAATAAATTATAAATTAGAAACAACAAAGAATATATTTAAAAATTTTTAAAGCAGAATTTATGAAATAAACCAGTAAAAATTTCCTAGTTAATTATATCAGGAAAGAAATAAAGCAGAATAAAAAAGCTACAAAAAGCAGACTTTTGAAAATGATTTTAAAATTATAGGACAACTCTATGTATAAAAAAATACTAACAGATTAAAAAATCTTTTGTATTTAAATGAAAATACAAATTATCAGGACGGACTATGTAAAAAAAAATCTGAATAGTCTCATACTTTGAAAAAAACACTTAAAACATAGTCACTTAAAACTAGTACCTAAAATGGCACTAGTGCAAAATATATTAAAAAGTAAACCTTTATAGATTAAATAATTCTTATGCTATTATGTTTTTAGAGCACAGAAAATGTTGAAACATTTCCTAATTATTTTTATAGCTGAATACTAGTATCAAAATGTTTTTAAAAGGCCCTCAAAAATAAAATCACAGAACTAACACATTTGAAAAAATTATATACCTAAAGATGCATATATAAATAAATATTTGTAAGTATATATAAATAAATAAATTACAAATTAGCAAATAAAACCCTATATTTCATGATGTAAAAAACAAAGCTGCCTTGTGTGATTACTCTAGGCACATGGTTGCCATTTAGTGAACAATTTTAGCAAATGGAACATTTGCTAAATGTTCCATTCATTTTAGTTATGGCAGGATTCATTTTAGTTATGAAAAGGTAATTCAGCTTTAGGAAATGCATTAAAGCAATTTAATACATTAAGAAGATAAAGAAGGCAAAGCCCTATGATCATTTCTACAGAGACCAGGCAGGCATTTGATAAAATTAATATCCTTTCCTGATTAAAATAAAGTCATTTTTCAAATTGGAGTGAGAGGGGTTCTTCTAAATGCCATCAACTTGGCAACCCCAGGTGAGAGCTGTTGAACAAAGGGACTCCCAACAAATGCAAAAGAGCATCCCAGGGAGAGGCCAGCACGGGTACCTCCCAGATTCTGGTGGGAAGCCAGCCTGCCCTGGCTCCAGTTTAGGTGAGAGCTTATTCCCTTGCTAGTCCTCATTCCCAATAGCCAAACGTGAGGGTGGAGACACCTAACTCTAAACCAGGTGTGGAGTGTCACTCAGTACCTTGGATTTTAAATTCTAACTTCTGGGTTGAGAATGTTTGGAATTTAAAGTGACTGTAGAATTATCTGTTACATAAGAATGAGGAGAAAAAATCACGTGTCTGCTTGGGTTTTTATTGAAAGGCAGAGAAAAATGGCCTCCTCTGAGTACATTTTAAATGGTTTGGGTTTTAATCATATCATCGGTCACGCTTAGTCAAGTGTATTATTTACATTTATCTTATATTCTATATAAACATTTGAATCTGCTCACCAAATGTCTTTAAAAAAATCTTGGAATTCCAAGTAGAGTTGCTTTTAGTTTATAAATTGACCTGTGATTAAGTGATATTTTTGTAACATTAGGTCATTTCTCTTCAGGTGTGTTTTTTAAACACCATTCAGTACTTTCCTAATTTCTTCATATAGGCTGTGCATATTTCTGTTAGGATGTCCCTAGGTATTTTTAATTCATTTTTGCGTAGCCATAAAAATTTTAGGATTTTTTCTTAGAACTTCCAAGTAACACTTATAATATGTTGGACTTTATTGAGATTTCATGCTGGTTTTCAGTCCAGCTCCCTGATTAAATTTGTTATTCTTGCTAACTTTATCACCTAAATAATTAAGTGGTCTGTAAATATCATTTTTTGTTTTCTAATACTATGCCTCCGATTATTTATTTTATTTTACTCAGTGAATTGTGTAATTTCATAGGTTTACTTTATGGGAATAGAGCTGTTTCCCTCTGTTGTTAGCTCATGGCAGGGTGGCTTGTGCGTGTGTGTGTGTGTGTGTGTGTGTGTGTGTGTGTGAGTGTGTGTGTGAGTGTTGAGTGAGAGAGAGAGAGAGAGGGAGAGGGAGGGAGAGGGAGGGGGAGGGAGAGGGAGAGCGTCTTGTTTGGGTTTTATCATCAGGATATCATTAACCTGGCTGTGGAGTGCCCGCTGTTTTCTGTGTGTCAGAGCACGTGATATAACAGGATTACCTCATTTTTCAAAGCAACCTGGATTAAGACTCAAACAGCCAGATCTTGGCTACCTTTTCTTCATGTCTCTCATGTTAATAGACAAGTGTGCTAACTCTTATTGATTTAATTTTTCTAAATTAAATGTTACTAGAAAAATCACCTATGATTTCCAGTTTCTCAACTTTCATTAAAATTAATGTATTACTCTTGTAATTTTAATCATTATTTTCTAATCTCCATATTTGTTCTTTTTATTACTCTTACTATTTATTTTTTGATTTTTAGGTTAATTTGTCAAGATTTCCTATTATATTAATGTTTTCAAAGAACCACGCTTCATTTTACTGTTCAAATCTTTTTTGTCACTTTTTTTAATGTTTATTTTTTTCTTTTCTCTTTGTCAAAATATTCTTCTATTTTATTTTGATTTTTTCCTACCTTCTTTAATTATAGGCTTTTTTCTTTTATTCTTAATCTTTTATTTTTCTTATATAAAATGAAAGTAACTATACATTTTCCTAGGAATACTACTAAACTGAAATCCTGCTGCTTTTAAAATGTAGTGCACTCACTGTAACTTACTGCCAAATAGACATTTTCATTTCCTCTCTAATTTAAAAACTCATTTGAAGTATTTTATATAGTCTTTATTTAAGTATAACTTATATACATGAGAATTCACAAAATTACCAGCATGGTATATAAATCTTTAAAAATTAACAATATATGTTTAACATAAGCTATCTTTTTGATGCATTTTCTAATTTTATTACATTATGGTCAGAAAAGAAGACCCATATAAATGTTTTTTATTATTTAAATTTTATTAAGATTTTCTTTGAGCCATAACACATTGTCAATTTTTAAGATACTTATATTTTTTAAAGAAATGGGATCTTTATAGTTACCAAGAGTCATAGAAGTGTGTGTAAATACATAAGATGTCATACATACATTCTCATCACATCAGGAGTCCGATCCTGTTTAGTTTTCCTCAGTTCCTCCCTAATTTGTTCAGGTCAGTGCACAGCTCGCATAGAAAAGTATTTGAATGGCACCTTCGGAAAATGAACAAAGCTGCCAGAAGTCTGAGTTGATTGATTCGAGGCTGTGGCTGCCCCGGGTCCCACCAGGCCACTCCATGGCCACGGGGATCAATAGCTCTCACTTCAGTGACCCATCTGCGGCCCACCGCTGAGCAAAGGAAGCTCAGCTCCAATCCTTCTTTATTATTTACTTAACCTGCCGGTTTCAGAAAAACATATTGAAATGTTCTACTTTATTTTTTTAAATTTTTTATTTTAGTTTATTCAGTACAGTTTCTATCCTTTATTCCCATTCCATCCCACCCACCCATCCCTCCCCTCCTCCCTCCCATTTCCAATGCCCCTAGTTTTGTCCATGTGTCCTCTGCATTTGTTCCTGTAAACCCTTCCCTTCTCCCCTGAAATTCCCCTGAAATTCCCTCCTCTCTCCCTTCTGGTCACTGACAACCTGTCCTCTATTTCAGTGTCTTTTGTTATATTTTACTTGTTTCTTTGTTTTGTAGTTTAGGTTCCTGTTAAAGGCGAGATCATATGGTATTTGTCTTTCAATGCCTGGTTTATTTCGCTTAGCATAATGCTTTCGGGCTCCATCCATGCTATTGCAAAGGGTATGAGCCCCTTCTTTCTTTCTGCTGCATAGAATTCCACTGTGTAAATGTACCATAGTTTTGATCCATTCATTTACTGATGGGCACCTAGGTTGCTTCCAGCACTTAGCTATTGTAAATAGTGCTGCTATGAAATGTTATACTTTAATGTGGATTTGTGTTTTTCCTTTAGAATCTGTTTTCTTCGAGTGCTTTAAAGCAAGATTGTTAGAGATCTAAAAACCCATGGTCCCTATCTTCTTAAGGATTATGATTTTGTTAAATACCTTGCTTAGAAATCCTCACTTTAAATCGTCTCTTCTGTAAAATGAATACTGCTATTTTGGCATTTGCACAATGATGACAGGAATAGATAAGAGTCACTTTACGTGGTGCATGTTACATTTCTTTCTATTTTAGGTGTGCAGCTCATAAGCAGTACAGAGCTGGCACCCTATCTAAAGATGTCCTAGTCATTGTAATTATGTCTGCTGGACTTATTTTGGCATTCATATTTTCTGTTTTGTACACTTTCATAGTGTGTTTTTATTTCTCTGGTTTGTTTTTGTTTTAATTGGTTGAGGGTTTTTGTTCATTTTGTTCCTCTAGTTTTTTAATGTTTGCGCATCTTAGCTTTCGACGCTGAAAACCCTTAAATGATTATGTTATGTGTCAACCTCTCAGCCAGTTGGCACACATGTCCTTGACCTCCATGAGATACAAACTTTAGTAAAATGTCATTCTCTCCCTCTACCTAACCCTAGCCTCCTTTAATATTAACATCCAGATTAGTGCTAAAGTATTTTAAAATTATGCAAAACTAATTACTTAAACCATAGTTTTATTGGTCACTGGAATTTGTATAGTGTGGTTTTGTTTGTTATAGGTCTTTCTTTCTTTCTTTCTTTCTTTCTTTCTTTCTTTCTTTCTTTCTTTCTTTCTTTCTCTCTTGTAAGGCAAGATTTTTTTTAATCTGTTACCTTCCCTTTCTTGAGTTTATTATTTATTTTGACAGAATCAGGGCCTTAGCAAGTCTATTGGAAGGTTCTCTGAGATGTAAATTTTGAGTCTTTCCATTGCCCATAATATCTTTACTTCATCATCTCGTTACTGTGGGTAGCTGACTTATTATTACTAAGAAAGGACAACAAAGGGAAGTGGGCGTTGAGCTTCGCCAACCAGGGAGCAAGAGCCTCTTTGCTTCACCAGGAATGTATAGCTTCACACCCTCCAAGACATGCTGCCAAGGAGACTCAATCCTAGGAGCACAGGAAATCTCCCCAGGAGATCGTTGGGGGGTTCAGGGAAGGTGCTCAACCATAGAGGCCTGCCAGTCTAACGAGGGGGTGGGTGTGCCTATCAAAAGCACCTGAAATCTTGGGAAGTTGATTGGTTCTTTTGAAAAACCACCTGGTCCATCCCAAACCCAAGCTAATATATTCCCAGGGGAATGGAGAAGCTCTCTACTTCTCTCTCTCTCTCTCTCTCTCTCTCTCTCTCTCTCTCTCTCTCTCTCTCGCCCCCAACCCCGTACTGCACTCACCCCGGGCACTCACACGCTCTCTCTCCATAGCCATGGGGCCTTAGCAGCCAAGTGGCCATGGGGTAGGTGGACTCCACACGCAGCCTCCAGGCGGAAGCTCGCATACCTCCACACAGCAGCGGGTCGTAGCCAGGAACACAAGCTAAACTAGCCCACTGCTGAACTGGACTAAGCTTTAAAACAAAGCAGAAACTCTGGACACTGGCTATTGTTTTGGCCTTGCTGAGGACACGGTTGGACTTTTTCCATGGTAGGACACACGGAGAGGCGACACTATAAACCCAGGAGGTAGCTTCTATCCACCTGAATAAACCATCTTGCTACACCACCATCTCCCATGCACGGGTCCTCGGATGCTTTCCTCAGGATCCCGTGGAGGAGCCTGGTTTCCACCCACAACACTCTGATGTGAATTTCAGTTTGACTCAGTTCTAGGATTCTAGTTTCCAAATAATCTTATCACATAACTTTGAAAAAAAAAACATGTTTCATTGTTTTAACAACCGACATTGCCAAAGGGAGGTTAGGCGATATAACTTAAATCGTCAAGCCCCTGAAGGTGTCCTGATTACTTTTTTCTATCTCAAAATTCTTTGAAGAATTTTTATTTATTTTAATTCTGAGCTTTTACCAGATGGGTCTGGATGACCATCTTTATTTGTTTATTTATGTGTTTGTGTGTTTAACTTTAACCCCAGCAACAGTTTTTGAGTGTGTAGATTTCAAGATTCTGCACCTTCCTTAGCAAACACTCCTGTTGTCAATCGCCTGGGGAGGGGCAGTTTCTTGGGGTAGTCTCTTGGGTAGGACCCAGAACAACTCTGAGGACCAGAATGATGCCTGGGGCCTCTGCTGTCTCAGCTGAGGCCACATCCAGGTCCCCTCACCTACCCAGGCTCTGTCCTGAACAGAGGGGGATGGAGGCAGGATCCCCAAATCATAGGGCAGGTTTTCCTCAATGAGAGATTGAATAAGGCTGCAGAGATCCTTTAAATTTTGAGATCAGACTAAGCTTTATACCAGATTGAAATTTAGGTCTGGATGGGTTTTCTTTTGTCTATAAGGTGTGTGTGTTTTGGCACGTGAGTGTGTTTTGTTTTATCCTGGCTAACCAGCATGCAAAGTTGGGAGCAAAGCCATTCAATCACATGCAAATTTTATAAAAATTACCATTTTCTCTGCGAAATCCAAATCCAAGTTGTTGTGTGAGCTAACCTTGTGACTTCCTCCTACAGTAGCCTTTCAAGATGAGTAGGAAGAAGAGGAAACTGGATAGAATCCCAGGAAATTACTTAACCTGACATTTTACTGACTCCGTGATCGGCCCCAACCTCCCTTCAAGTATCATTTCACGTTTTTTCCTTTCATCTACCCAATCTCTTTCAAGAATAATTTCTTCCAAAATTAAAGTCTCTCAGAACACGTAGTACAGCTTCGGAATTAGAAAATGGCTCTTTCATTAGAGGCAGGGATGCCTGCTCCTGCCACCTGTCCTACTGCGTCTCCCAAGCCCATTTTTCTTCCTCTCTTTGTTCTGAGCTCTTGGACTCTGAGTATGAAGGCTGAGCCTCAGTGGGTACAAAGAATGGGGATTGAAAGTGGAGATGAGCAGAAACTGGAACATAGACCTCTCAGAGACATGGGATCAGATAAGAACCAGCGGGCAGAGACAAAAGAAGGGACTCCATACAAGAGGCACAAAAATGGCCTTTGTGTAGAACTGTCATTGCCGGAGTTGAGGAAGTAGCCCCGGCTGGGCTGTTTTCAGGAATTCCCGAGCATCTTATCAGAGGCCTCTGGCCTTGTTTGCTTGTCAGCTTTCTCTCCCCGTAGGTGTCGCGCTCCGGACTAGCACTGCACTGACTGGGGAACCAGCCACAGTGCCCTATGCAAAGGAGAAGTCTGGTTATAAAGCAAGTTTTGTTAGAGATATAACGTGAGGAACTTCCATTGAGTGTTGACTGCTGCGTGCCTGGCACTGAGCTGGGACAGTGAGCTGCAAGGGGGTTTCATCAAAAGGTACCCATGCCGATGGGACTGTGTGTGTGTGGAGGGGGACAGGGGTGCATGTATACGCACAGATCGGGATAAGCTGGCAATGGAATGGGGGCCACTGTCGGTACAGAAAATTCCTACACCCTCAATGAGTTTCCATGAACCGTCTTCCGAATGATTATGAAAATAAGCCTACCTGGGTTAATGGTCTCTCAGACCACCCTTTCTATGCCCAGCCCTGTCTCTTTACTCTGTTCATTGCTTTTCTGAGTCTGTGGTATTTGGTCATGAGGATTACAAGGCAGTTCTTGAGATTCTTGAGAATATGAATGTCCCTTTTTTGAAAACCATCAAAATGTAAGTTGTTTTCCTTAGCAACTAGTGGCAGAACATTCTCACATTTCACCTTTTCATTCCACCCTTTAGTTTCATTCCTCACAGATGACTATCCAGCTCTGAGCCTCCAGGAAAAGCCTGGGGTCTGTGTCAGCATCAAGGTACACATTTTGAGGCCTCCAGGTGGAAGAAACAAACCACCTCGGCTGCATCAACCAGCCGTCTTAGTGTTCAGTCTGGGCCTGAGTGACCTGGGTTTTGGCTCTGAGTATATGGGCCAATTCTCCTTAGAGGGCTGAGTTCCCTGTGCCAGTCCTGGGTGGGCTGCGCCTGTGCCCTCACAGTGACCCCCTGAACAGCTTTTCCAGCCTCCGCAAAGATGCATGAAATTGAATCATAAAGCAGAGATTCCGTCCCACCGCCCAGTGAACTTGGCAGACATTCATTCTCGTCTTTCCTGGTTTGTGATCGCCCACATAGAGTCTCTCCTCCCATTCCCGGAATAGCCCCGTCATCCTCTCCTTTCCCTCTCTGTGTGAGCTCCCGGCCAGTTGGCTGGGCCTTTGCGTCACAGCCTCACCAGAATCCGCCTTCCTCCGCCCCCATCCTGGGTAGGCCACTCCCGCCTTCGCCCGAAGACCTTTGGGCCCCTCGGAACCTGCTGCGGCCGCCCGCGGTGTGTTTCCAGACCCCTGCTCAACGCGACCCAGCTTCTCTCCCTGCTGGCTCTCCTTGACCTGCGGACTATCTTGGACACCCACTGACACCCAGAGAGACTCTGGATAACGAAAGGAGCTGACCCAGTGTACAAATGGCCCCTCTGGCACCCTGGCCAAGCAGCCCTGCCTCAGTGTGGCCAGTGATGGCGGAACCCCTGCCGCCCCGAGCCTCTCCAACTTGGGCTGCTCTAAAGGGAAGCTCTTCCTCAAAATCAAAAAAGAAGTGAAGGGGTCGCGTAAAGTTCCTGGAACATACATCGACTGTGGTCCATGTGTGACCCTGGGCCAGATGGTGACAGTGAATCACGCAGTCACTCAGCAAGTCAGTGCAGTTTCAGGGCTCAGACAGCTGCACTGCTCTGCAGTCTCTGAGCGCGAGGCGCCACCCTGCCTCCCTGCAGTGTCACCCCTACTCGTACTACTGTCCACTGGGCCATGTGGGAACCAGTTTTCTTCTCTCCCTGGCAGACCCCGCCTAACCGCTCCTTATGTAAATTATTTTCACGGGTTTCTGGAGCCTTCTCATCCTCGGGCGCAGCCTCCTGTGGTGGATCCATGCGTTGACAACAACCCGACCTGGGCTTTTCCTCCTGCCCTCCCCCCACCTGGATTCCCTTATGGCTCTGTTTTTCTGAAATACGCTGAGCTTTGCGGAGGCAGGACCTCATGTATTATTGCTCACATGTAAAGAAACTGTACGTGACTTTTTCATTAATAACTGTTGCCTGACTTCCTAATTTTGTCCAACTTCACATGGGAAAGTGAAGCCCAGGGAGGCTGGGTGATTTCCAAGTTCTCTTAGCTGAGTGCTAGGAAAGCCGGACTAACGCCCGGGTCTCCTGACTCCCACGCCAGCATTTTTTTTTTTTGGTCCTTGCCAACCTATCCCCTTGGCCTGTATAGAATTTCAATAGACCAGTTCTTCCTGTGAGTGATTTACCTGTTCAGGTGTCTCTATGTCCTCTGAGTAACATGATTATTCTCCTTTAATAACATCAACACGTTGTTATTATTCTCTAATTGAGCCTTTATGTATTTTCAGCCTTTTGAAAGAACTACGCACAGATGGTCACTTAATGATTTTTTTATGACAACAGTGATGTTTATTGGGGTAAGTGCGCGGCTCTAAGGGGCGAGCCTCCAGGTCTCCGTCACACGCCCACACTCACCACCAGCAACGCCAAAGCAGTTCTGCAGATGGAAGATGCGCTACGTTTCAATTTAAGCTTTCTGCAGTCATTCCTCTGCAACCTCCCTCACATTTTAATTCCCTAAATAGAAAATGAACTGAATAGGCATTAACAGAGTAATCTCTCTGCTTCTTTGAAAATTGCAAACTAGCTGAATTTTTCTCTTATGGTTGATAACAGCCATGAAGAAACCAATCATAATTCCTTCTCTTCTGCCGCTGGAAAACATCACTTGAAAGAGCTTTCCTTACTGGGAAATAAAAGGAGGAGACAATTATATTAGAGATTAATAAACTCAACTAGCGTTACTTTCATTCCTTAGTAACCTCAGGGTATGAGTATTTTTTTTAAACAAATGTTTTAAAAATGTGGATGGACTAAGACATATGTTTCCTTAAAAGCCTGAACTGATCAAATTATAATAATAACTTATTTTTTTCAAGTTCATAAATTTTGAGACAGAAAAAGAGTCTATCTTTGGGCATTTTTAACTGTAATTACAAATTCTAGCTAAAGTCAGTAAGTCTAGGGACAGACCCAGACTGAGAAAGAGGGGACACGTGTTGTAAAGGCATGGACATTTGAAACAACACCTGTGGCCACAGTTCAAAGCGGGGGCAGCAGGCCTTCCTGGAGAGATGGACAGGGGGCTTCACATGGGCACTAAGCCCACATTACAGGCTGAGGTGTCTCCTGGCAATCATATTGGGCACCATCCAGAACAGGCATTAGCTGAACAGGTCCTGGAGAGTCAGGCAGAGGCCTCGGTGACCTCAGAAGCCACAAGAAAGGTGTGGTGGACAGGTTAGTTGTGTGACAAGGTGAGGCTCACTCTTCCCTTAATAGGTGGCATGATGTGAGAGTCAAGTACGAGCCAGCTTGAACCCAGGGTTTTTTGTGCATCTACCCAGTGTCCGGCTGCCCACAGGCGAGAGCCTGCCTTTTGTTTGTCCCTTTCAGAACATACATGTCTCCCAACCACTGGAAAGTAAGGCAGGTTGAGCTGAGGGGAAAGACACTCCCCTTACTCAAAATAGAAATAGAAATATTGGACAAAAAAATGAATATGCAAATTAGCTAGCAATTGTAAATCCACAGCCTAACTGGAGACTAAGAAAGGAAAATTCCAAAGTGAAAAAAATGAGAGGGAATCTCAAAATTGGTAAGTGAAGTTAAAACTGAAAGGGGTTACAGGGGAATTGGAACCTGTAGTGGGATTTAACAGCTGGGACTAGGGGTGGATACCCACGCAGACAGGAAACTCAGCCAGCAGCCCCCTGTGGGTGGGCAGCTGGAAAAAAGTGGCCTGAAGCGATTCTGCAGCCACTAGCCTGTCATTTGTAAGACAGTCGTTGCCCACCTAACCCGAAAAAGCTGTACTAAAGCTCCCTCCCTACCTAGGCCGGAGGGTGGAAATGACATACCTGCAAGTAAGCAGAACACAGGAAGGGTCATCTCAGTAGTGCAGGAGCCCAAAGAAACAAATGCACATAAACATTAGTCCAGTATACATGAAGTCACAAAATCTCAGCAGGTGCAAACAAGGAACTGTCACCCAAATCCCATCACGTGGGTTTCCCATTGAAAATATTCTCCCTGACAAGAAGTTCATGGTCAAAAATATGGGAACTGTATGAGAAAAGAGAATGAACAGAGGAGGCAAGAGGAATAACAAATACTCCTGGAGACAATAGAATAATTCTTAAAAGATTGTAAAATAATTATTTTTTACTGTTTGCAGAAATAGAAGAGTAAATATTTATAGAAATCACAATGTAAGAAAAGGTTAATATGAGAAAAGAAAAACAAATTCTAGAAATGTAAGGCATTAAGTAACTCATGACACCGCCAAGCGCAGAGATGATGCATTCTTTTCAAGGACACAAGGAACATTTCTGAAAATTAACTATGTATTAGGACACACATGAAAATGTGCTCTTGGACCAAAAAGCAAGTATAAGAAAAATTTAAAAAAATAAATTAAAAAAATCAAAACTGGAGACTTCCCATCTCCAGTTCAATATGTACAGAACTTGGAAGTCTTCACTCCCATCCTTACATCAAGAAAAAATGCTGAACAAACTACAAAGCAACAACTTTTCAGAGATGCAGCACTAAACTGAGATCACAGGGCCGAAACACTGGAGAGACAAGAAGCTGTGGAGAGCCTCAGGTCAGCAGAAGCAGGAGCCGCATGGGGAGGCTGGTAGAAACCCTTACAGGGTAATTGACTGACTGCTAGGGACTAAGCGAGGACAAGCTGGAGAGGGAGCACCTCTGGGGGCCTGGCCTTAAGCAGCACCCACCCCTTATAGGAGCTTTGCCTTGAGGAGCCCCACTGGGTTATCAGGATAAAGATGAAAGGAATAGCCCTACTCAACCTTGAACATTTTCTCCTGGAAGTCATTCTTACAGACTAGGTTGGATGCCTGTTGCTGATTTCTTTAACATGCTTCTCATACTATCAGGTGATTTCTTATATACTTCATGTCTGTCTCCCACCTGGGCAGTAAGTCTGCAAAAGCATCCTTCCTGGTATTCTGAGCAACTATCAGAGTGTCTGGCATATAGTAAGTCTTAAGTAAAGTATCAAATACATGAAAATACAAAATTTGTCCCAACTTCAATTGATGTTTGGTAGGAGAAAAAATAAGGGCCAGAGAAAACCTTCATTCAGCATTTCATGCTGAATGATATCAGCATCACATCACTGCACACGCCACTTTGTCAATAAGCAAAAGCGAAATATTCTGCTGCATTTCTGCTGCTACATGAAATAATGATTTTTTCATTTAGCTCCTCACAGTCTTTCCACATCTGTCATTTCGTGTGATTCTCTCAAAATTCCTCTCTGGTAGGCATTTATTACCCAAGGTGAACAAATGAAAACTTTGAAACAAGACAAGCTGATGGACCTCCCCCAAATCATACAACAAAGAAAGCAGAGCTGTTTCTACCAGCCAGGATTCAGGTCAAACTCTTCCCTCCAGACCACTCTGCCTGTTTAGAAGGACACTTTCAGATTCTTGCATCCAGACTTGGCCTGGACCTTTCACTACTTACACTCATCCCTCTTGGGGACAAGACCCAGTGTAGGCCAACTGCACAGTTTCAGGATCTATGAGAAACCGTGGAGGAAACTGGATCATTTTGTTCAGAGGATTAGCATCCTAGATACACAACAGGCTGAAAGTGCTCAAATCAGGAGGTGGGTGCCGATTTGCTCAGCATCAAGGAGAGAAAAGAACACTAGCCTGACACCTGCTTTCAATCGCTGACCTGCCCCATGACCTTGGGAAATCACCTGGCCTCTCTGGGCCTCAGTGTCTCCATCTGTCAAATGAGCACATTGGACTAGATTATCTTTGAGATTTTATTGATTATTTTTCAGAGAGAGGGGAAGGGAGGGGGAAAGAGAGGAAGAGAA
Source organism: Trachops cirrhosus (assembly GCA_028533065.1). Lineage (NCBI taxonomy): Eukaryota > Metazoa > Chordata > Mammalia > Chiroptera > Phyllostomidae > Trachops > Trachops cirrhosus. The sequence goes on from CM052543.1 coordinate 141,413,494, forward strand.
ACATCAATGTGAGAGAGAAACATCAATCAGTCACCTCTGGAATGTGCCCCAAATGGGGACCCGGACCACGACCCAGGCATGTGCCCTGACTGGGAATCAAACCAGCGAACTTTTGCTCTGTGGGACAATGCCCAACCCACTGAGCCACACCATCCAGGGCTGCTCTGAGATTCTTTTTTTTTTTTTTAAGATTTTATTTATTTATCTTCAGAGGGGAAGGGAAGGAGAGAGGGAGAGAAATATCAATGTATGGTTGCTTCCTGTGCATTCCCTACTGGGAACTGGCCTGCAACCCAGGCATGTGCCCTGACTGGGAATCGAACCGTGATCTCTTGGTTCACAGGCCCGCGCTTAATCCACTAAGCTACA
>CM052543.1:141413962-141473783 GCA_028533065.1 Trachops cirrhosus
GCTCTGAGATTCTTTAAACATCTTGAAATGTCTAAATATATGTAATAAAAGATAACGTTTCAGTTATTTCTTAAAAACCATATTCAGTACTTTCATGGAAGCCTCTATATAGATAAAATGTGGAAATCAGAAAACCCATTGTATTTATGTATGACAACATAAAAATCATTGTATTTTCTAAAATCTTCCATTTCCTCTGAACAGATGGGAAGCAGTTTGACGGAGTTTATTGGATGAAGCAGCTGCCATCTGAGCAGTCACGCCACATGAGTGACACTAATGAGACAGGTGAAATATTCAAGAGCCCAAGACTCTCCCCAAGACATCGCTGCAGCTTTATCAGGGTCGTATGGGGCATGCCTGTGAGTTAGTCGGCAGCTCTAAAAATAGAGTGTGCAATAATATTTTTATAATAATGATGATGACTATTATTTATAGCTTGCCCCACCCTCCCAGGCAAAGGTCCAAGAGGAAGAACAAAAAGATGCTTAGTATAATTAGAACAAAGAAAATGTAGAGGTGTTGGCATATGAGAAAAGGAAGCGCTTCAGCAACAGAAGAGAACTGTTTGTCGGATTTGATTAATAATCACTAATGTGGATTTTATTTTAAGATCACACAATTAGAAAAGCACATTGTGACAGTTTTGTTTTATTCACCACAAGGGAAAAAAGGACCCTGGGATTGCTCTTTTATTACAAAGTTCCTGCATTGCTCTTCCAGCCTTGATTATTTTTTATTTTTCCAGAAATAACCTGAAAGATCAGTTTTTCTAATTTCTGGATCTGAGAGATTCAGTTTAACTCAGACCAACTCAGTGGGTGTTTACTATGTGGACATTAGATTGTCAAGCACTGGGAACATAGGCGTTATATATACACACACACACATACACACACACATACTTATATATATATGTATAATTTTACATATATAGTCTAACATAATCCCTAAATTCCCGGAGATCAGGCAGTGATTGGGAAGAGTTAAAACACTGTGAGATAAAGTGTTTGAGTTATTGGGCCTGAGAATACTGAGGATCAGAGTTCAGCTGTGACTTTGCTACAAGGTGGTATTTCTCCCACATGGAAGGATAACTTTGAGTTTATCCACTTGATAATGAGTGGGGAGTGGGGCATTCTGGGAGGAGGAACTAGCAGATACAAAAGGAGTGATATAATGTTTTGCATTACAGAGTGAAAAGAAATGAAAGAAAAACTACCAAGGAAAGATTACAAATGGCCAGGTGAGTTTCACAAAGAAAGCAAGACTTTGTGGTGAGGTGGTGGGAGCCCCTTGAAGGGTTTGGATAAAGGGGCCGCCATGATAAGAGATGTCTCTTAGGACACTGGGGCCCCAGGGTGGATGGTGGATTGGGTGGGCTAAATATGAAGGCAGGGGGACCGGTCAGATATAACTCAAAACAACTCAGGTGAGAACCAAAAGGGGTTGCTCTACATAGAGGCTCAAGGGTGAATAACAAAAAGAAGGTAAATGTGAATTTTAAATATATCAGAGTTACTGCATCACTGCTCTACCTTATTTCTCGAGTGATTAGAGAGTCAACACAATAAATGCAACACTTAAAATAGCCATTTATGTGATGGTCACATATAACAGTTTTGTTCATTTAAACATATTCATATGTTACTAGCAGGACTTGTAAAAAAGCTCTGTAGAGTCAACCATTTTGTTTGGTGGGAATTTTAACATTGTCTTAGGACCTAGTTGGGTTTCAGCTCCCTAAATTGGATAAAATCACTGATAGCAAGAAAGAGTCCTGGCCTATGCCTAAATCAACCTGCCTACTCGATTGCTGATACATTTCTTGAAGAGCAAAGGAAGGATTTGCAAAGAAAAGGGAGAAGGTCAGGTGGTCCAAGAAATTCAATGCTTGGCTCTAAATTCAAGGAGCCAAGGCACCTGTGTTTTATTTTTGTGGTTGTGGCTGAGACTCAGTTGATGACTTGAGTAAGTTACAGCAAGCCTTCATTTGCTTGGCTATAAAATGGGTATAGTCAGAAGTCACCTCTACTTACTTGTTGTGATGCTGCCCAGATGACTGGGCTATGCCTATAAAATGCTCTCAGCCTTGGCTCAGCCTCATATATACATCATTACTTTGTTGATGGTGATTCTGGAGATGGCGTAAGCTTTGTGGGTGGTGAGGCTGAGTCCGCAAGAGAGGCTGACTCCTTTTGCCAAGATGCCAAAAACACGGGTACAATCAAAACTTTCTGGATTCACCTGGCCAGACAAAATTGAGATTAAATGACTTGTGAAAAAGTATCAGAGGGTTTGGACTAAGAAGAGTGTAGAAGTCATACAAAGATAACTTGCCAATTAGAGAAGGAAAGAGGAGGGAGAATGAAAGTAGAGATAATTATACATAATTAAAAGCACCTTTTAAATTTGGTAGCTAAGTTACATCAGGCACCGTGCTCAGTAGTTATTCATTATGTGCCCATTCATGACCTCACTCATGTTTCTCTCTGGCACACAGTAGGCACTCAGTAAACGTCAGTTGCATAAACAGCCTTTATGGGAAGTCCTAGTTATTTATATATATATATATATATATATATATATATATATATATATATATATACACACACACACACACAATGAATGAGGCAAGAAAGTGGAAGCTTGGGAAAGCTACCCAAAGTCATACTGCTGTAGGTGAAGGACAGGGCTCAGGGTTAAATCTTGACCTCACTGCAAAGCTCCTGCACGGTCCCTGTGACTTCCTTGCCTCTAATTGTCCACTTCCCTTCCCTCTGACCACTCTGCATCCCATCACCAGTGCTCCCTTTCAGTTCCTGGGCTATGTCATTTTTCTCATGGTTGTCCATTTGACTATGTTGCATTTAGATCCTTCAAATTCATTGCCCCCTCTTCTCTTTGGGGACGATGGGTGGATGGTGCTGTTCATAATCTCTACTCATCTTGGAAGCCACTGTCTGCAGTACCCAGATGTGCCACCCATGAGGGATGAACTCCGCACAGAATGTTTCTTGCATTGAAAGGCAGGGCTCTTCTCAAATAAATGAAAGGAACCAAATCAGGTCCTGACACTGACATGAGAGAAGAACCAGACACACTTTCGTACTTTATTACCATAAATTTTTAAGTCATTGGGAAAATCTCTAAAGAAATGCAAGTCTGGATTGCATGGGGCACTCATTCAATTGGCGTTTATGGAGCATCAATTTTTTTTTACGTATCAGGGCTCCTAGAGGTGCTGGGAAGATGCAAAGAGCAGGAAAGCACAGGTTCTGGCCACAGAGAGTTAGTTCATAGCCCAGTCTGGAGGCACGTGCAGTCTACGTTCATTATTTGAAGATTCTCTACTTGCAAATCCACCCACTCACTAAAATGCATTAGTAACATCAAAATTCATATCCTGGCAACTCTTTGTGCCATTTGCCAATGTGCACCATGCAGCAAAAAACTTGACTCAGCGATTCAGTATTCCTAGCTGAGGTCAGTTGAAGGAGAATTCTGCCTTGTTTCAGCTCTCATACTGTGAACAGTCGTGCTTTTTGTCATCTACTTAGTGCTGTGTTTTCCATGTTTGTGGGCTTTATGTTGTTGATTTCGTTGTTTAAAATGGCCCGCAAGCATGATGCTGAATGGCTGTGTAGTGTTTCCAAGTATGAGAAGGCCGTGTGCTGTGCCCTATGGAGAACATGCCTGTGTTAGGCAAACTTACATGCGTTCCAAAGTTACGTGAGTTAAAGTGCCACTGGCTGTGAGTTCAATGTTAATGAAGCAACAGTGTATATTAAATAAGGTGTGTTTTTTTAACAGAAACACATAAAACAAGGTTATGTACTGATCAGTTGATGAAAACGCTGTGAGCAAAGAGGCTCACGGGAACCTAACCCTCTATTTGCCTTAGGAGCGATGGTTCACTATTTGCTAGCTCAGTGTTTCTGATAACTTCATAAAACACAGCTATTGGGAATAAAAACAATCGAGCATGTATAATCTGATGCGAGCAGCATGGCTTAGTGAGTGTGCCGATAAAGGTGTGAAGGCAACGGTGTGGAAGCTTACAGGGGGGAACAGTTGACACAGCCTTGGGGAGCTGAAGAGGGAATTAAAGAAGGGTTGCTTTGGAGCTGGGATTTAAAAAAAGAGTAGAAATTGAGTGAATACGCCAGGGTGAAAGGCCATTTAAGGCCTACGAGGACCATGTTCAAAGAAAGGACAATCTGAAAGAGCTCGACAATCTCAGTGACCGAAGAAGAGATTAAAGTCAGATCTCTTCAGTCAGAGGCTCCAATTCAGCCACAGGCAAGGATTTTCAGCCATTACCAAGTTTCTCTACAGAGTTTGGGCGGTGATTTTTGCAACAAGTGTACTGCATGTCAGCTGTGAAAATTGGCTCAATATTCATAATCAAATCTATTATGCTCCCTCTGAAGCCTGGCCATGTTTCCTTAGAAACCCCTAGTTACATAAAGGAACTCTGGCCTATAATTGGCAAGAAAATGCCCCACCTTTGGAAGCCATTATAGTAATGCCAGAGAGAAAGCGCTATAGGGTTCCTGGGGGAGCGAGTGAACCAGGAGTTCAAAACAAGGACTCCTTCCTGTAGAGCAGCAAGCAGAGAGCCCTGTGGGGCTTTGTGACACCGAGCCCTGCAGCTTCCACTCTAAGCCCCCACCTATGAAACAACCCACTAAGTAGCAAGTCTGAAATGAGCACTTTTGCATGCCCAGCGATCTTCCGGGTGCGCGCACGCACGTTCCTTCTTTCACAGTTACAGCACCGTTTACATCAGCCCTCACATGAACTTTCTAAGGCGAGTTTTATGACTCCCCGTTTATGGAAGGGAAACTCGAAACTCCAAAGGCTTAAGTCACTTCTGTTACATAGCTGGTGAGTGGCATGCTCAGCTTCGATTCCAAATCAAGTGGGGGTTTTCTCTGTGTCTCAGAGAAGGTCCTTGGCCTCAAGCAACCTGAATATAACATGAATAAGTGGCTCACATAGTCAGTTTTACTGGAATTCAGAGGAAAGGAGCATGAGGCTTCATTAGCATTGAAATGAGTCCAGTCGTCTTTGATAGCTGGGGATGGGGAGGAAGCTTTTCTAGGAGCCTATGTAGGAGCAAAGGTGCAGAAGCAGAAATGACCTTCTGAAGAACAAGGGGACTTGCGCTGAGAAAGGGCAAACATTCCACCTGCTCCAGAGTGGGCCTCCAAGGATGGAGAGGAGCCCTGGAAGGGATCAGCTCTCGTTGCTTTGCCTCCAGAGCGGATGCTCATCTTTCATGATCCTATCACTTGAATATTTGAAAATATTATCAGGGACTGATTTATGCCAAATATTATTCTCACTGCAGCCTCCTTTCTTCCTCCATCTCTGGCCCCCAAGTGCCCTTAGCCTGTCATCATTCTCTTTACTGGAGGCTCCAGTCAAGGCTGCCCAGTCCCTGGAAGCTCCCACGGTCAAGTGCAGCCTTCTCAGGCTGGTGTTCGGTTCTCCAATCTCAGCCTTATTTTGTCCAGTCCCTCTGGTACTGCAGCCACGCGGGACCCTATGTCCCTCTACCTGGAGTGTCCTTGACCCTGTTTTCTACCTATGGAAGTCGAGCTTATCCCTCAGGCTTCTGCCTAAAAGAGTCTGCTCCTGATTTCCCCCAATCACAATGAATTCCTCTTGTGCCGGGACCTCACAGCCAACACCCCCTTTGATCTGTTTCCTCTTCTGCCTTGTCGTGAACTGGGTTGGCAACCTGTCTGTGCACTCCTCAAGGGTGGGGACATGTGTCCATCATTTAGTACAGCACTCGGCACTTTGCCAAAGCTCAAGAAATCTCTTTTCAAAAAATCAAAATAAGTGAATGACGAGGAAGCCCTTGAAATTAGAATAGTTCAGTTTTAATTTAACTAGATATTAAGGTTCATTTTAGCAAATGTATATTGTGAACAAAAACCATCTGAAATTTTATCCCAACCTACCTGCCCCCTCAATGAGGGTTTAATTTCACTGTAATCTTTATTATACTAACCTCCAGCCTTGTTATTAGTATTACTGATGAAGTTGAAAGACTATGTCATCTGATTATTTTGTCTTAGGAAACACTTAATTATTAAATCCCACACTGGTAATTAGAAACCCTATTATTCCACAATGGGCTAGGCAACACTACGCAGGTATCCCTCAATTACTGAAACAGAAGCTGTCTTTACTTCTGTGGAAGTGAAATTCCATACATCAAATAGTCTCTTCTCACCAACTTAAGTTGTATTATTAGAGACAGGTAGGTGTAAAGTCAGGAGTCCTTTCGTCTGAAATGACAGTGTTTTATGGGGTGAATGGCGTCTGTGGCTGATTCGCCCTTGCTTTTCCTAGAGCCTGACCAGGTTCAAGGTGGATGGAACAAGTTAGACGTTCTGGTGTGTATGCGTGGAGGTGAGATGAGAAGAATTTTCTAATAAAGCCATCCCAGAATAAAATGGGCCATCTTTGCAGGAGAGGGCAGCAGGGACCAGGCCAAGTTTGGGGGGGCCTGGGCAGCACAAATGAAGATTGGGGAAGTGTTTATTCTGACCCTGAGAACCCCGACCGGCGGGGAGACTATTTCTAACTAGACTGTGCCTTCCTGGCTCCTGTCCGAATTCTTGCCAAAACCCAGAGCAGAAACCATGCTAGGCAGCTCATGGAAGCTTTTCAGACCCACAGATCGTCAGTCTCAAGGAGGCCAGGGTGGCATTGAGTCGTGCATGGGGACACCGGAGCTCAGAAACAGGAGGGACTTGACCAAGGTCTCCCGAAGCTGCCTGCACTCCCAGATCCGCCTGCCTTATGCTGCCCGACCCACCACACACTGCTGCACTGCCTCAGCTCCAGGCACCTGGCTGGGCCCATTGTCTGGGGTCAGAAGTGTTTCAGGCCGCTCTGCTGATGGACTGGAAAAGGAAGCAGGAGAAGCCCAGCCTGCAGGAGGGCCCCCACCACCAGGAGCGCTGACTCACAACCTGTTTGGCACTGTTGCAGCCCTCTCTGGTTTCCTGAATCTCTCTCTTTAATGCAAAAAGCCTCCGTGGCAGATGTTTTAAAACAATGATCATGACAATGACACTGTAGTCCCCTGCTTTTCCCTTGCATCACAGAATTTTTAAAAGTGTTTTTGTAGATTTGACTCTTCAGGGTTATTTTATTTGGATGAAGCACTTTTCTGGTGGTCTCATCGGACAATCGCGATGACCCACCCCCCCACCGCCTGGGGCAGGGAACCTGTTCAGCGTGAGAGCCCAGAGGCTGGGTTCAGAATCCAAAGTAATTTGAGAATGGGGGTATGGGTTCCCACGGTCTGACCGGGCACATGGGCACTTATTTGAGGGTGGGTGTGAATCTAGGAATTGATAGCAGGGTCTTTTCTGTGTTTTTCTGTCTCTCTCTCTTTTTTTTTTTTGGAGGGGAATAATGGGTGTGGGAGAATCCGAGGTGTAGACACAGCTAGAGCAGATCCCGACTTCCTCTGGAAGGGCGAAGCCCAGTGACCAAGGCCGAGAGAAGGGCAGGGGTTACCGCGTGTGGACGTGGGCAGCACTCGCTGCTGGGCACGGAGGGGACCCGGCGGAGTGACCACGGGGGTGGAGATCCCCAGGGGCCAGGGCGGGGCGGCCGCAGCGGGCCGGGCTGGGGGCGGGCCGGGGCGGGGCGGGGCGGGGCTCCGGCACCGTCTCGCAGGCTGCAGCGGCCGCGGGAGAGGCGTACACGGCGCGGCGGCTGGGGCAGCGGCGGACAGGCGGCCGAGCAGGGCGGCGGCGGCTCCGGTGAGCGCGGGGCGGGCGCAATGGGGGCGCGGCGGGACGTAGCTGGGGTCTCCAGGGAAGTGGGCTCGTGAGGCGCCTGATGAACCCCATCATCCTTCCCCAGCTCCCGATGCCCCTGCAGCCTTGGGAAAGGGAGGGAGGGAGAGTCCAGCACCCTTAGCCCTTCTCCTGCGATCTCCGTCCAGATGGCTGTCTCTGTGCCCCATTGCCCCTTCTCCCCAAGACAGCCTCCTGATATGTTCCAGATCACCCCCTCAGCCCGCACTCACTCCCCTCCCACTCCTCACCCCCCAGGTATCATCAGCTCCAAAGCCATTCTTTTAGTAGACCCCAGCCCTTTGCTTCCCCTTTCCCATCAGGAGAGACCCGGATTCCCACCAATCTCTACTGCCTCAGAGGCAGGGATGAGCCCTCCCCAGCGCCTGCACACCTGGACCCTTCTGCTGCCACCTGCCTGGGAGATTCGTAGCCAGGCAGCAGGCAGCTGTGCCTAGGACCCAGGCTTCCTTGCCACTCTCCCTTCTCCCCTCCCAGTCTGCAGAAAGGGACTGACTTTGTGGATCCTGAGCTCTGGGAACAATTCTACCCACTTCCTAAAAGGCTGGTCCTAGGCCAGCCATGCTGTTTGGTGGAGACACCTGTCTTGCCTGCCAGCCAGCTGAAGGACCTAGAAGCCTCTGTCAAAATGGGCCAGCTGGTCCCTGGGTCCTCCTCCAAGCTGCCCTGACGTACTTGCCAGTAGCCCCAGACAGCAGCACCAAGAACTTCGGCGTTTAAAACCTCCAAAGCTGTTTGCTGGCCCCACCCCAGACCCCCAGCATTTCCGCAGCCACTGTGCTGGGAGTACAGGGTTCAGCAGAGACCAGGCCACAGTTCTGGGCCTGGTCTCCCCTCCCACAGCCTTGTTTTCCACACCTGCTCCCTGGGGAGCCCTGGGCAGAGTTACAGGGCTGGTATCTGGGGCCTCAGTCTCCCCTACAGATCTGGGGCCTCCCTTCCTTTCCCTGTTCGAAACTTCCCCGCTTTCACCAGTCACCGTCACTCCGGTGGGGCCTGGACCATCTGCACAGCACTGAGTCCCCAGGGCACAGAGAGCAGGGCTGGCACTGTGCTGGGCTGGGACCCGCGCTGGACCGGCACGAGGAGGGTGGCTGCCAGCCAGGTCAGGCTGGGCATCTGGGCTGGCATGGGGTGGGCAGGGCTTTCCCTGGGCTCCTAGTGGGGTCCGGGGCTCGCTTTGCTGTGAAGAGAGGAGGCAGAGAGCAGAGGCTGTTTTTCCTGCATGCTTCCGACTGTCTTGTGTTGCTATGGTGACAGTTTTGCCTCCCTTCCTCCTTCTGACTCTTCTGGGAGCTGGTTTTTATTGGTCTGTTGTCCTGTCTTTTATGGCTTTAATTTCTCCTTTCTACTTGCTCTGAAATAAACAGTCATAAACATGGGCACTGGGCCCAGGCTGGGGGCTGGCAGAACCTCACCTCACCCTGGCCCTGCGCTCCTATCAGTGAGGGAAAAATAGGGCAAGGAGGTGGGGATGGAACTGCCCACACTCCCTCCTGCCCCCAGCTCTGCAGAGGGGGCATCAGCATGGCACCACAGTCCCAGGCACACAGTGGGTCGCATCCTGCCTTGGGGCTAATAATAGATTTCAAGTGTGGTGGAGGAGCTCACTGGTGTTATTTCCTTTCATCTTTATGACAGCCCTGTGGGGTAGGGGCTCCCCCCACTTTGCAGAGTGAGCTGTTTCCCTAAGGTCACAGTGATTTCAGCACACAGTGCTCAGTTTCTGCTAAATGAATAGATTGGTGATGGAGCTGGCATCTCTCTGGCTTTCCACCCTGTGGGCACGGGCTTCCTGGTCCTGCTCCCAGAGGGACAGCAAAGCCCCCAAAAACCCTGTTGTGGGAGGCCCATGGAGAAGTGACTCCCAGTTTCTTTGCCCCTCACCGTTGAATTCCCACAGAGACCAGCTGCCAGGGAGCTGCCTGTCAGATCCGTTGACCCCAAGTTGGGACCCAAGTTGAGAAGAGAGTGAAGCCACTTGTGACTTCCTGTTTTTACTCAGCACTGAGAAGCATTCAGTTTGCTTTCACTAGATGCAACCGGATGAGTCAGGGACACTGAGAGCCGATCAGTCCCTCCCAAGCCAGCCCGCGTTCAGAGTGCACCAGGCCTCAGGGTCACCCACTGTCCACTGTCAGTGGCACCCTCCAGAAAAGCTACCCCTTCTCATCTCTTTTCTGTTTCCCTTTATCGTACACTCTCTCCTTTCCCACTCCCTCCCCTTTCTCCCTTCACATTGCCCATGTTCCGGGCTTATTAATAATAAGCTGAAAAGGCATTAGGGTAACATGAAAAGACCAGAGAAACAGAAGCCTCAAGGTCAAATGTTGGCCATGAGGAAGTTCCTTCACTTGTATGGGCCTCGGTTTCAGCCTTTAAAATGGGGTTGACAGCATCTGTCCTAACAGCCACGTTGGCGTGTTCTTGGAGGACAGACGGAATGGAGCGGCTTAGAGAGAGTGCTTTGAAAGGCTGAATGCCTGAAGAACCCATAACGTTCTCCCTCCCTCTGCCGGGAGGCCTCGCTGTTACAGGGAGGCCTGAGCCTCTGCTGAGAGATTGAGAACTGATGTAGGAATTAATTATTAGCTGTAAAATCTCAGGGTTGGAGACATTCTTGAGTCATCTTGTCCAGCCTTGATACTGAATTTGTTTCTTTATGTATGTGCCTTAGATTAATTGAGCATCTACTCTGTACCAAATCTCGTTTGGGGGACTGAGGATTAAAAAAAACGAATATGGGTCCTGTTCAAAGCATGCCGTCTGGTGGTGAAGAAGGGCGTGGAAAGAGAGTCTCGCAACAGGTGCATTCGGAGAGGTGGTGTGGTGAGGGAGGAGGCAGGGCGATGGGGGCCCCCGAGGTGGTGGCTTGACTGAGTCTCCCTGTAAGGTTGAGTCAGGCAGCCTGCGCTTTGTGGCAGGAATACAGCAGTCCTGCCCCTGCCCCCTTGGCAAGCCCTCGTCTGGCCCTCTCAGCGATGGGCTGATCGCCGCACAACTCCTCATTCAGCTCTGTGAGCCGGGACGAGAGCCAGGCAGGGAGCCAGCCCTGCCTTCCTCACTGGGTTTTGACTCACCCACTCACAGTAGCCTCTGGTTCCTAGTTCATCTTGGTCAAAATCCTTTCTTAGGGGCTGCATGGTACTGGAGAGAGTGGATTTTGAGTTCCGACGCCACTACTGTTAGGTCCTAGCTGTGAGCTTCTGAAAGAATAACCTCTCTGAGCCTCAATGCTTATATCTGTAAAATGGCAATAATGATGCTTGCCTTCTAAGAAGTAAATGATCTTATGTATTTATAGGGTCTGGCATGGTGCCCACCTCACAGTAGATGTGCTGTTATTTAGTTCTATCGATTAGAAAAGAGTTCTCAGTTACTGGGCCTCTGGGTCCTCTTAGAAACGTGGTGGGAAGCTCTTTGGACGAGTTCTGGCATTCGGAGTTCCATTTATTATCTGGGAAGGTTAAAAATCCCCCGTGCTCAGGTTCCTCGCACTGCTGGTTAATCTTTGCATTATTTATCTCTCGCGAGATAAGCTATGTTCTACAACACCAGGACACTGTGCAAATCACCAACGCCTTTGTTTTCTCCAAGCGGAACAAATTGGAAATGGCAACAAATGCCCTGAATTTCAGAAACATGTTACTATCTGTGAGAATGAAATAATTCGATGTAATTTCATGTGTTTATTTTTGCTTTTGTTGCCTTTGCCTTGGTGTCAAATCAAAAAATGCACCACCAAGACGCATGTCAGAGAACTTACTGCCTGTTTTGTTCTAGAAATTTCGTGGTTTGGGGTGTTCACATTCAAGTTTTTAATGCATTTGGAGTTAATTCTTGTGTGTGATGTAAGGTTGTGGTCCAGTGTCATTCTTTTACATGTGGCTGTCCAGTTTTCCAACACCATTTATTGAAGAGACTGTCCTTACCCCATTGATATTTTTGGTTTCTCCATCAAAAAATGCTTTAAAATCAGTGCTCCATATTTTTTATTCTGGGCATGTTTAGCTTCCCTTTTTTAAAAGTGACCATATATGTGTATTTGAATTGTTTTTAAATCATCAGTTCCACTTTTTGGCATAAGTGTTATCACCCCTTAGGAAACGGGGGAAGGTGAGGTCGCTTGCACAGAGTCCGGCAGTCAGTAAGCGGCAGGGCCAGAATTTAAAACGGGGTCCTGCTCGCTCTTTGTACCCTTGCCCACAGTCTTGTCATTTCCTTGGCTGGCGTGTCCGTGACCTAAAATAATTGTGTTTGAAGAAAGTGAACCGGTTTTAATGGGGGTGGAACCGGCCAGTGTTGTAACTCAGACTTGTAGGAGATATTTAGAGACTTTGTTAGGGTCCTGCTCTCAGCCCAGCATTCAGGAGGCTTTCTGCAGTTGGCTGGGGCTTCTTTTCTAGAAGTGATGCGTAGAAGAGGAGGCTGACATGCCTGAGTTAGGAGGAAACGTTTGATGGTGCTGGAAGCCGCTTTCTTTGCACAAGCAGGGCTCGCTGGCTTGTGGCTGAAATACAGCGAACCGGTTGCATGACTGCACATGTGAAAGGAAAGCATGACAGGGAGGTCCCAGGGACGCAGGGAGGGAAGCCTTCAAGAAGGCCAGAAAGTGGGGGTGGGTGGCTCCTCAAGTACAAGGGCGATTTGGGTTCAGGAAGTTTAACTCCCACCTAGGAAGGTGGAGGTATGGAAAAGCGATTACAGAATCGCTTACTAACCTTTCTCAGGGATCGGCCCGGTGTGAGCAGCCCGTGTCGTCCCAGCGACTCCAGGTGCTGGGAAACGGGGCAGCGTTTGCCAGCAGTGAGCTTACCAGGTCCACCTGGGCAATGCAGACACATGCGCTTCTATTTGCAATTATCTCAGGCCTGCATCTGGTGTCTGCTTATTTAATGACTTCCCTTTATAATAAAAGTCCTATATGGCATGGGTAATTAGATCTTTAAAATGAAACTGGGGAATGCAGCGTCCCCCGAGAGTTTGACTGCCGTTGTGTGATGGATCAAGCATAAAAATGAGATCAGTCATTCATTCATTTGACACATGTGTGCAGGGTGGCTTCTTAACCCTGTGCTGCACGAGACAGGACACCGCAATCAATATGGTGTTGTCCCTGCCCGCAGGTAGCTCCCGCTGCTCAGGGAGGCAGAGGAGGAAACCGGGATCCAGGTGGAGCTTGGCCAGTGTCATGCAGAGTGCAGTGTGCCAGGGGAACAGGGGAATCAGGAAATGTAATCGTCCCCACTCTGCACGGCCCAGCCCATTTTCTTCCCCGTGGGTGTCATCTGTGGAGTGCCTGAATTGCACCTGACACGTTGCAGGGAGGGGTGGCCTGGGACAGGCAAGCATGCGGCCTGAACAACGAATGACCCCGGGTGGGCTCTGCTCCTCACCGCCCGGGGTGGGGGCAGGGAGGGAGAGGAGAAGGTCTCTGTACTTCGGTTTCACCGTTGAAGGTTGGATTTCATAACTTACAAGGGCCCCTCCACATTGGGCCTATGGTTCTAATAAGCCCTTGCGCTCCTTTCCCCGAGTGACAGGTGAAGAAGCAGAAGCTGGCAGCCTCTGACTGTCAGCCGGGTTGCCGAGACAGAGGTGAGGATGGGGACAGCCAAGTGTGCTTGCAAAGCCTTCTCTCAAAGTGTAGAGAAATCTTGCTTTCCCTCCCAGAAAGGGAACTGCGTTCTTGTCAAGCATCTGATAAATGACTGGAAGTCAAGCTGATGACAAAGGGGGGGGACAAAAGGGATGCAGGAGCTCAGCAGAGGTGGGGGAGTGAGTCACCAGCTTCCTGCCATGATCCAGGCCCTCCACTGTCATGGTCACTGAGGGCTTGACCTCAAGGATGTCTTGTTTACTGCAGTGTGCTTTTGCTGTATATTCATGTCCTTAAAAACAATCATCGGGCTTGATGATTTCCAGGTTTTAGAATAAATTAAAATGTAGAATCATTTCAGGATCGTGAGGAAGAATGATAAACACACAACTGTTTCAGCACAGTGGTCAAGCGCTCACTTTCCCACTGGCAACCAGATGCATCTTCTTCTTGTAGCGACGGCGTGACATCCCAGGTGCCTGGAGTGAAGAGGTGACATGCTGGGTCAGGGGCAGAGCAGGCAGAGAGGCAGAGATGACCCGGGGTCTTACACCCGCACTACCCACACCCAAGCAGCCTGAGCTTTGGCTAGTCATCCTTCTCTGGGTCTCGTGTCCCCCTGGGTCACTGCGGGCAGCACTACCTCTGAGCCATGTGGGCATTAGCAGTAGGAATATGAGACATTTAATAGCTACTTCTAGCAGTCTTCGGAAGAGCTTTGGAAATAGACATTATCCCCATTTTGTGGATGAGGAAACTGAAGTCCACAGGTGTTAAGGAACTCGCATAATGTCATCTCATTAGGAAGGGTGTGTGGTGGCTGGTTTCTGAAACCACGTCCGTGCAGCCCTCAAAGCCTGGTTTTTCTCTGCCACCGACACCGGCAGTAGAGCTGTGCACGTGTGAGGGGCGTGGAAGGAATAAGCATGTATCCTGGGCGAAATTCTCATCTCGAAGAGCTAGATGTGCCTGTGCACCTTAGAATTGAAAAGAATAATAATAATAAAATAAAATACAGCTGTGTTTTAAGCTTTCCTGTGACCTGTATCTCTGGCTTTGGACAGATGTCCTTCGAGGGCATCCTCAGCTCAGCTCACTCCGTTGGAGAATGCCATCCGGCAGCATCGAGCGGAGCCCCTGGTGTGTGCGGCGTGTGGCCCGGCTGAGCTGAGGAGCCCACCAATCGAGGCGGGTTGTGTAGGACTTACTTTTCATACCCCTCCCTGGGACAGCTGGAGGTCATAGGAACACATAGGGGTGCCTGGTCTCAGCGTACACAATGGCAGACTGCTGTGTCGACAAAGCTGGAAGAACAACTTTAGTCTAATTTCTCTATTTTATAGAAACTGAGGTCAAGAAAAAGATAGATGATAGATAGATAGATAGATAGATAGATAGATAGATAGATAGACAGACAGACAGGCAGACAGGCTGAGAGAAACCAAAATCAAAGGCTTTCCCAAGTCCGGGACAAGAATCCAGCCTTATAAAAGCTGCAACTGGACTCCAACTCTTTGAAATCCGGAGAGGTGAACTGTGTTGTAGAACGTCTGTGAAAATACCCCAGGGCTACAGGGCGCTCTGAAAGCAAACAGAAAACAGAGCTGACTTGGAACCCTGCCTCCCCCCGGGGCAGATTCTTCAGGCCTGTGAACCGAAGTTAATAGTATCTGTGGCTCAGGAGGGTACTGCAAAGAATGAGTTAAACATATCTCAGTCTTTCTTTCTGCCTCATCTTTGAAGAAAACGCGTTTGAAAAGTGTTTGCCAGCCCCTCTAGGCTCCTCCTTATCTGTTGTTCCAGGTAGAAACTGTCAGGGAACCTGTCCTTTGTCTGACAGGTATCACGGCAAAGCCCACCGTACCCACTGCGCAGGACTTACAGCCGGTGTGTGAGCCTTCGTTTCGCACTTCAGATGCACTTGGGTGTGATGGCTATTGGAGTGCAGCGAGGATAATGATTCCGGTCAGCGTGCAGCACTGCACTGACTGTGTGATCGATCTTTTCTTACTGTGTAAGTGTGTGTATGTGTGTGTGTGTGTGTGTGTGTGTGTGTATGTTTTCTGGAGTGTTGAGGTTTCAAATCTGGGCCTGTGAGTCCTTCAGAATTGAATGGGATCATAAACTATTTTCCGACTTTCCCTCTAATAAGTCCAAAATCCAAAACGCTCTGAACATTTAAAGTTTTTTCATAGCTCATTTGGAGGCAAAAGCTGGCCTGATCGTACACAAAACCATTTACAGGCAAACCTTGGAGACATTGTGGGTTCACTTCCAGAGCATTGGAATAAAACAAGTGTCGCAATATACGGAGTCACACAAAATTTTCAATTATTGTAGTCTATTAAGTGTGCAATAACCTTTTGTCTAAAAGAAGTTGTATATATTTCAAAAAACACTTTATTTCTAAAAAAGAGTAGCCATCGTCTGACCTTCAGTGGATTGTAATCTTCTCCCTGGTGGAGGGTCTTGTCTTAGTGCTGATTGCTGCCCACTGACGGGGTGGTGGCCGAAAATTGGGGTGGCAGCCAGAAATTGGGGTGGCTGTGGTAATTTCTTTCCTCTTTTTTATTTTTGGCAATTTTTAAAAAATAAGACAATAATGAAATTTGCCTCATTGATTGATTCTTTCTTTTACAAACAATTTCTCTGTAGCAGGTGATGCTGTTTGAAAACATTTTACCTTCAGTAGAACTTCCTTCAAAACTGGAACCAATCCTTTCAAGACACTGCTTTATCAATTAATTTTTTGTGATATTCTAAATTCTTCGCTATCATTACTGCAGTCTTCACAGGATCTTCACCAAGAGTAGACTTCATCACAAGAAACCACTTTCTTTGTTCATCCATGAGAAGCAATTGCTCATCCTTTAAAGTTTTATCATGAGATTGTAACTCAGCCACATATCCAGGCTCCATTTCTAATTCTAGTTCTCTTGCTATTTCTACCACATCTGCAGTTACGTCCTTCACTAAAGCCTGGAATTTCTCAAAGTCATCCAGAGGGTTAGAATCCACTTCCAAACCCCTGTGAATGTTGATGTTTTATCTCTTCCCACGAATCACAAATACTCTTAATGGCATTAGAATGCTGAATTCTTTCCAGAAGGTTTTCAATTTACTTTGCCCAGATCCATCAGAGGAATCACAGTCTATGGAAGCTATAGCCTTACAAAACGTATGTCTTAAATAACAAGACTTGAAACCAAAATTACTCTTTGGTCCATGGGCTGCAGAATGGATGTTGTGTTAGCTGGCGTAGAAACAACGTTAATCTCATTGTACACCTCCATCAGAGCTTTTGGGTGACCAGGTGCATTGTTAACGAGCAGTAATATTTTAAAAGGAAATTTTCTGAGCAGTAGTTCTCAATAGTGGCTTAAAGTATTTAGCAAACCATGTAGTAAATGGATGTCCTGCACCCTGGGCTTTGTTGTTCCACTTATCAAGCACAGGCAGAGTGGGTTTAGTATAATTCTTAAGGCCCTGACATCTTCAGAATAGTAAATGAGCGTTGGCTTCAACGTAAAGTCACTAGTTGCACTAACCTTTAACAAGAGAGTCAGCCTATTCTTTAAGCTTTGAAGCAGGCATTGATGTCTCCTGTGTAGCTATGAAGAGTCTGAGATGACATCTTCTTCCAATATAAGGCCAATTTTTCATCTGTATTGAAAATATATTGTTTTGTGTAGCTACCTTCATTAATTGTCTTAGCTAAATCTTCTGAATAACTTGCTGCAGCTTCTACAGCAAGCACATGCTGTTTCAACTTGCACTCTTGGTGGTATGGAGATGGGTTCTTACCTTAAACCTCATGAACCAACCTCTGCTAGCCTCATTTTAAAAAATTTTTTAAATATATTTTACTGATTATTCTATTACAGTTGTCCCAATTTTCCCCTGTGTCCCCCCCTCTGCCCAGTACCCCCCTTCCCTCCAGCAGTCCCCCCTTAGTTTATGTCCATGGGTCATGCATGTAAGTTCTTTGGCTTCTCCATGTCTTATACTATTCTTGACATCTCCCTCTCTATTTCGTACCTACCATTTGTGCTTCTTCATCCCTGCACATTTTCCTCCATTCTACCCATTCCACCTCCCAGCTGATAACCCTCCAAATGATCTCCATATCTATGAGTCTGGTCCTGTTCTGGTTGTTTGCTTGGGTTTTGTTTTTGTTTTTATTTTTAGATTAAGTTGTTGATAGTTGTGAATTTCTTGACCTTTTAATGTTCATAGATTTGATCATCTTCTTTTTCTTAGATATATTTCTTTAACATTTCATGTAATAATGGCTTGGTGATGATGGACTCCTTTTGCTTTACTTTGTCTGGGAAGCACTTTATCTGCTCTTCCAGTCTAACTGATAGCTTTGCTGGATAGAGCAATCTAGGTTGTAGGTCCTTGCTTTTCATGACTTTGAATACTTCTTGCTAGTCCCTTCTTGCCTGCAAAGTTTCTTTTGAGAAATCAGCTGATAGTTTTATGGGAACTGTTTTATAGGTAGCTCTCTGCTATTCTCTTGCTGCTTTTAAGATTTTTTCTTTATCTTTAACCTTTGGCATTTTGATGTGTCTTGGTGTGGTCCTCTTTGGGCCCAACTTGTTTGGGACTCTGTGCTTCCTTGATTTGTTGTATATTTCCTTCACCAAATGAGGGAAGTCTTCTCTCATTATTTTTTTCAAATAAGTGTTCAATTTCTTGCTCTTCCTCTTCTCCTTCTGGCACCCCTATGATTTGGATGTTCATATGTTTAAAGTTGTCCCAGAGGTTCCTAAGCCTATCCTCATTTTTTAAAATTCTTTTTCTTCCTGCTGTTCTGATTGAATGCTTTTTCCTTCCTTATGTTCCAAATCGTTGATTTGATTCTCAACTTCACCCTCTCCACTGTTGGTTCCCTGTAGATTTTTCTTTTTTTCACTTAGTGTAATCTTCATTTCTTCCCTTATGTTTTTGCTGTACTCAATGAATTCTTTGAGCATCCGGATCACCAGTGTTTTGAACTCTGCATGTGATAGGTTGGTTATTTCTGTTTTGTTTAGTTCTTTTTCTGAGGTTTTGTTCTGGTCTTTAATTTGGGCCGTATCTCTTTGTTTCCTCAATTCAGCAGCCTCCCTGTGTTTGTCTCTGTGTATTAGGTAGAGCTGCTTTGACTCCCTGTAAAAGGCACCAGTAAATTGTGTGGGGTGAAGCCTTAGGTAATTGTGAGGGCGGGGCAACCCACTTCACAACTTTGTGGCTCTGTGTGGCGAGATGGCTCGGAGAGGGGACAGTGCTGCTGCCTGGCTTCTGGAGGTTGGCCCAGCATTGCCCCATTTCTAGTCACTTCACCCACATGCGACCAATGCCCTTCCAGCTGTTGCCCTGGTGGTGATCCTAGAGTGGGTGGGTTTGCATTCATTCAAAGTCCATGCAGGCCCTTTAAATGAACTGTCCTGAAAATCCGGCAGTTTCTCCTGCCACCCCACCCCCCACTGGTTTTTACAGCCAGAGGTAACGGGCATTTATCTCCCAGGCCCTGGAACCCTGGGCTGTGCGATATGGCCTTGGTTTGGGTTCGCGCTCCCAGGGTATTCCTCCCGATTTTTATCCACCACACATGCATGTGGGACCCCCTGTTCCACCACTGTGGCCTTTCTGCACCACACTGCATCTCTGCCACTCTGTCCCTCCTGTCCATCTGGATGAATGTGCCTTCTTTAAAACCTTGGTTGTCAGACTTCCATACAGCTCGATTTTCTGATGGTTCTGGTTAATGTTTGTTTTGAGCAATAGTTGTAATTCTCTCTGTCATTGTGTGAAGATGTGAAGTGTTTCCACCTACTCCTCCATCTTGACCGGAAGTCGTTTTTTTTTAACCCTGCAGCTTCTTACCTCTCTCAGCCTTCATAGTATTGAAGAGAGTTAGAGCCTTGCTCTTCATTGAGCGTAGGAGAGTGTTGTGGCTGGTTTGATCTTCTTTCCAGACCACTAAAAGTTTTTCCTGATCAGTAATAAGGCTCCTTTACTTTCTCATCATCCCTGTATTCACTGAAGTAGCTTTTAATTTCCTTCAAGAATTTTTCATTTGCATTTGCAGCTTGGCTAATTGGTGCAAGAGGCCTACCTTTCATCCTACCTCGGCTTTCAACATGCCTCCCTCACTCGTTTAATCATTTCTAGCTTTTGATTTAAAGTGAGAAATATGCAATTCTTCCTTTTACCTGAATCCTCTGAGGCTATTGTAGGGTTGTTCATTGGCCTACTTTCAAAATTATTGTGTCTCTGGGAATAGGGAGGCCCAAGTGGAAGGAGAGAGACAGGGGAACAGCTGGTCAGTGGAGCAGTCAGAACACATAGAACATTTATCGATTAAGTTTGCCATCTTATATGGGTGCAGTTTGTTGCACCCCAAAACAATTACAAAGGTAGCCTCAAAGATCATGGGTCACCATAACAAATATAACAATAATGAAAAAGTTTAAAATATTACAAGAATTGCCAAAACATGAAAGAGAGACACAGGTGAGGGAACGCTGTGGGGTTACCACACACCTTCAAATTTGTAAAACACGTAATATCTGGGAACGTGATAAAGGGAAGTACCATAGAAACAGGGAGGTCTCTATGCTTTTTATTTATCCCTCTTGAGATGAGAAGTTTTCGTGAGACGAGTGCCCCGGACCGCCGGGGGTGTATGTAGCATGCTATACGTATTACATTACCTGTCTAAACTCTGAAAATTTCTGACACACATCTGAGCAAACGGTTTTTTTAAGAAGGGTCTGTGGACCTCTTTTTTAATGAAAATAATAAGCCCACAGGCATTGGGAAGGCATGGGTGGGGCCCTTGAGTCCCCTGCCTCTGGATACTACATGGTGTGGTGACCTGCTTTCCCTTCGCGCTCTGCAAACACCAGTTGTCCATCTCATCAGTTTACATGATGGGAAGTCAATTAAATGGCGTTGCTTGGCTGCCAAACAACAACAACAACAACAAAAACCTTAAAATCCAGGGTTCCAAAATTTCACTGGGACACAGTATTTGTCCTGAAGGAATTTTTAAAAAATTCCTTAGAACTGACAATGAGCTGGGGATTTTTGATCTAGTGTGTCTTATGGTCAGGTTTCATCAGTGGCCTTTGGGGGGAAGGTATTCTCGAAGGGAGTTTTTAAGTCTTACTCATCATTTTAGCCCTGTGAGGAGGAACCAGGGCCTGTAGCATGAGCATGGGGAAGTGAAACGCCCTGTGCAGATCGTGAGAAGGTCCTGGTTCTTATCTTGGGCCTGTTCTTGACTTGTTGAGTGAGCTCGGGCATGTCGTTTCCCTTCCCTGGGCCCCTAGGAACTCCAGTTCTAAGTAAATGAATTCTTTCTTTTTCTGTCTCTCTGAGGGTCTAGGAGCCTGAGGCTGGGGGCCCCACAGGACATTGAAACGTGCGTGCGTGCGCAGCAACCTGCCTGGCTGCATTCTTACAGCTTCGGTCCAGCCTCTGGGCAGACTGGAGGGATGTAGGAAGGCTTCCATGCGTTCTGCCTTCTGGACATTCCTTTCCTTCTCTCACAACACTGATCTTCTGATGCCTTAGACTGGTTTGTGCCGGATTCATTTTGGCCCCAGCACCTCCATGAATGCCCAGCAAGGACTCACTGTGTAACCAAGCCTTCTAGTGTGCCTGGCTGATGACCATTGTTACAGCTCTGCATTATCAGGGCTGTAGTTAAGGTGTGCTGGTGTTGTTGAGGGATGTCAGGACGGACAGTGAACGTCCCCTGGGTAGAGCATAGGACCAAAGCAAGATGTCCCCAAGGAAATGGAAAAGGCCCTTGTCATTCCCTGTGTCTTTGTGGGTTAGGTATTGAAATGTAGAACAGCCCTTGCCGGTGTGGCTCAGTTTGTTGGAGCATGTTGTTGGAGAATCATCCTACACTCCAAAAGGCCGAGGGTTTGATTCCTGGTCAGAATGCACACCTAGGTTGTGAGTTTGATCCCCAGTTGGAGTGCGTATGGGAGGCAACCAGTGTTTCGCTCTCATATCAATGTTTCCCTCTCTCTTTCTTTCTCCCCTCCTCTTTCTCTTAAATCAATAAACTTATTTAAAAAAAAAAGAAATGTAGAACATTTAGGTAAAGGGGAGAAGAGACCTGCAGCTTTCTCTCTCTATCTCATTGTCTCTTTCATTCTTTTGCCTTTTGACTTTGTGCTTAATGCACCTGACTGCCAGCTAGAAAGTGGACCATTTTCTCCAGAACCTAAGGAGGCTTGGAAAGCCAGTGGGTCTGCCTCTCTAAGCACCCACCCTGCCCCTCCAGGAGGTTCTCACGCAGCAGTGACCATGATGGGAACCAGGGGCCTGACCACAGAGAGGGGGTTTCCACAATGGAGAAGTGACCTTGAATTTCAGGATCTTGAAGGCCTTCAGTTCACACAGACCATTGGAGCCTCTCAGGAGTTGTCAACGTGCTTGACACCGGGACACACTGAGATGAGGACACCTCTGAGGATGGCTGGCCCTGAGTGTGAGCATGTGTGACTACATGTGCATGTATGTCCTGGCGGTCCTTCGGATCCCGGCAGGTGCTGCCAAGGCCAAGGCCCAGGCCCTGCCGGTCACCCTCTAGACAAGGCTGTGCCGCAGCCTTGTGTTCAGGAACGGAACTAATCACCGCGGTGCAGGGCTGAGGGACCTGTCGTCTTTCAGTGACCACCCAGAAAGGGAATTCCCCAGAAAGGCCATTCCTCCTTATTTTTTCCCTCCCATTAAAACACCTGTGTGTCAAAGGCCCCATCCTTTTGCTCCTTCACTCTCTTCATGCGCTGACCTACCTGCTAGTGAGGTTGTGGGTTGTATAAATTTGTCTGCTCAACCTCAACTTCAGGAAATAATTTGAGTAGCTCGTATAAACCAAAATAACTACAGTGTACTTGCTGTTTTGTGGTATGTGCACATGAGTTATTTTTTTTTTGACCTAGTGACTCACAGGTTACCTACTACTGACACGGTCTCTAATTTTTCACAGCATGCCCAAATTTTTAATCATCTTAATAATAATGAGTTATGCTCGTTAGCACTGATGTGTTTGTACACATTTTTCACCGTGCAGACAACCTTGCAAGGCAGATGTATTTATTTCCCTTATGAAGATAAAGACACTGAAGCTGAGTAGGTTTTAAAACTTGCTTTAAGACAGAGGAATGTAAATGGGCCCCAGATTTTGGTTCCAGTCAGCCTGGCTCACAAAGTCTTGCACTTCTCCACACACCGCACAGTTCACACTGCTTCCAGGCCACAGTGGTTTTCTCTTCTTTTCTTTATTCCTTTTTTGAAAGTAAATTTTTTTCCAGCTCCAAGTCTACTTAAGCCTCAGAAAATACATTCATAGCTGGATTTCTCTGCCTTACTCCAGAATGGAGTCCCATGGCTCTTCCTCCTGCTTTAATGTAAACTTCATGCAAATAATAGATTTCCATTTAACCAACTTTTACCGCACACTTCTAAAGTGCCAGACATTGTTCTAGAAACTTTCAGTGTGTCATTTAATGGGAGAAGGTGTTATGGACTTCCTTGTACAGGGAGCCAAACTTAGACTGAGAGATGCAATTATTTACCCAAAGGCAGACAGCGTAGGAAAGGCTGTGGCTGGCTTTGAGAATTAACAATTCAGAGTACAGTTCTGTATGTTGCTGGGGCTTTTGCCTTTGGCCTAGGGCCAAAGGACCCCTTTTTGAACGGCAAGGTCAAGTCCCGCCGACACACACAGCTCTCACCCTCATTGTGCCTGGCTTCCTCTGTCTCTGTCTGCTGCAGTCATAACTCAGTCTGGCGGTTGTGGAGAAAAGCACAGTTCCTCTTGTCTTTTTCTATCTTGCATCAGCCTATACCATCCTTGGCTCATTTTAGTTGGCCCAAACTTCTGTTTTAGTTTTATGGCTCATCAGAGACTTACCAATATTATGTTTGAGCTTCATATTACAGAAGAGAAAACAGTCATGTAACTTACCCGAGATGACACATGAGGTACACATTCTCTTTCCAAAAGTCTTTTTTTTTTACCCAAACACATCCTTGAGATTCACTTCTGGTATTACATTCTCCTGGAAATCTCCCCCAACTCCCCACCACATTTATCCATCCACCCGTCTATTCATCCATTGTCCCTCCATCCACCATTTAGTCATCCATTAATCATCCATCCATTATCCATCATCCTTATTTATCTGTCTATGCATTCATCATCCATCCATCCATTCATCATCCTTCCATCCACCATCCATCCATCCATCCATCCATCCCAACATCCATCCATCCATTATTTATCCATTCATCCATTTGTCATCCACCCATCCATCCATCCACCCATCCATCCATCCATCCATCCAGCTATCCATCCATTATCCATTCGTCATCTATCCATCCACTTAGTCAACGAGTATTTACTGAGCACCAACAGTGAGGCAGGCACTTTGCCTTTGGGCCCCTCACTGGATATTCATCAGTGAACCCAAGAGACTAAACTTGCCCCCATGGGGCTTATTTTCTGTTGGGGAGATATGGGTCATAAATGTATAAATGTATATTACGTTAGATGGTGTTATGTTTCATGAAGAAAAATAAAGCAGAGATGAGTCTACACAAAGAGGCAGGGAGGGGGGAGTTTGGGAGAAAGTCGGTCAAGGAAGGCCGAACTACAAGGTGACAAGCAGTGAGGATCTGAAGGAATTGAGAGAAGGAACCATGTGCTAGCTCCATGCTCCAGGCGGGGAGTCGGCAAGCACCAAACCCAGTGTGGGGTGTGCTTGGCTGCAGCAGAGTGGACGGTGGGCCGTGGAGGGTGGTGAAGTCAGGGGCATAGACACGGGCCAGTCTGTGATTTCAGTGCCCTCTTGCTGTTCCCTCTGTTTTTACTGTATTTTCACAGTCTCCCTTTTCACCGCTGTGCCCCCACCCTGGTCTGGGTGCCCCGAAGGGAAGGCGCACTTATCATTAGTTCCCACATCCCTAGCAGTGAGCTCAGGACAGGAGGAGAAGGAGAGTTCAGCTTTTATGATAACTCTGCTCCTTTGTTCTTCTTTCTTTTTATGGCCACGAATTCTAATTACAGATTATTTGTTATTCTTTTGATTTAAAAAATGGCAACTTGGAAGGAATATCTCCTCTAGACTCCAGTTAGCCAGTTCGTTTCTGGACAGCCATCACAGGAGGGCGATGCGAGGTGCTGGGGAAAAAAGCTGGAAGTGCAGGCGGTGGGGAGGACAGTGTTAAGTGGAGTCGGGAGGAGGGGCTCCACCGGAAACCCTCAGGATCAGCAGGACTGCCGCATCCCTGCTGAGGACTGGTGTTGACAAAAGTGACCTCAGGCTGGAACCAGGAGGCTCTTGAAAAACCCTCTGAGGGTGTCAGGACCTCAGCCAGGATTTTCCACACCCCACTTTGCTGACTCAGAGGGCTGCTGGGGGGAGCTGGAGACCTGGAAGGCTGTGCCTTTAGAGACTTTTCTGGGGAAAAAACAAGCATTCTCCCAGGCAGGAAGTCTCCCCTCACAGAGCAAACGCTATTCTCTGAGATGCTGGGGTTTCTTCTGAGGCAAGGGGAGGACGTAGGAAGTGCGGGTGGGCTCGAGGGGCAGAGAAGAGGTCTGAGTGGAAGCACTGGGTCACCTGTGACATGCCAGACCCGGTCCGGGGCCTCCCCAGCCTCTTGGTGTCTGCCTGCATGTTTGTTTCCAACCCGAACCCTCGTGTCCAGGACCGAAAAGGCCTTAGAGCAGCTTGTCCCCACTTGTAGCAGTTGGGCCAAATCTCTGAGTAGGATGGGATCGTGGGGCGGGGGGTAGTAATGAGTGGATGCCGAGTGAAGCCGGAGGTCTTTCTGAAGTCGGGGAAGCCGTTACAGAATTTTAACAAGGCCAGGCCGTGGTGGCATGTGATTCTCAATCAGAGGGGTGTGTGTGTCTGGGTGCATGACACGGTTATCACATTCTGGAGTGTTGAGTTGGGGTGGGAAGTAATCATTTTTAGCTGGTACATTGGGTGGTGGGTTTGTTTAAAAATAATAAAAAAAGAGAAAGAAAAGATGCTTTGCAATTACTTGGCGCCTGTTTTTGTGAAACTAAGTGCGTGCAAGCACTGTGCTAGGTGCTTGTGCAGACGTCACAGATGAACTTGGCCCTCCCTGAGCCTTGCTAGAAGAACAATACTTCAAAGTCCTTTGGGTAAGAACGCTTGAATGTCCTGACTTCAAATGAGTGTGGCGGATGATTCAAGGTGGGCAGATAAAAATTCACAGCACCTGATAGTAGGAGAACGGAGAGACACTCTGTACCTGCCAGGGATCTGTGCAAAGCAGGTCAGGCAGCCTTCCTGGGCCTTCTCTGCTCACCGGCCCCCTTCCCAGGAGAGATGACCTTCTGTCCGGCTGCTCTGCCTCTCGGGGAGATTATGCTGATAACAAGCTTTGAAAACAAGGGAGCAGCTCTATCCGAGCTGCAAGGTGGTACTAGCTGTCCAGGAGGGACCTCGGTTAGCAGGGTGGTGCCTGGGGAGAGGTTTGGGTGAAGTCTGACACTTGCCCACAGCTCCGTTTCTACCAGCCTCCCTTCTCCTGGTGTGTCTCGGGCTGCCTGCTGGGACTTTCTTCCAGCTCCCAGAAGTGCTTTTCCTGGTTTCCTATTGGTGTCTGTGGGGCCGATTGTTCTTTGTTGATGATACCATACGAATGGAAGAAAAAGGCCAGGACTGTCGCTTGGGGTGTGAATACTTTGGGTGTGATATGAAAAGGGCATCCATGGGTGGAAGGGGAGGGAGGTGTCAGAAGTCAGCCAGCTTTGGGCAGGGTAAGGCGCCAGCAGTGTGAATGGCCGTGAAAGCGGCAAGCGAGGTGACAACTCTCTCGAGCCCCCCAAAACCAGTTGTTGAAAATCGAGGTTTCTGGTGAAGAGATCAGAGGCCCCGAATGCCTTTCGTACATGTCAGCAACCGGTGACAAAGAGCCTGAAAAGTGTCTAAATCGATGATTAAGGTGACTCCTTTGCTCCTGGTGAAAGGAGCTTTTTAAAAAAAGAAGTGAAAGTAAAAGGGAAAGAAGAGAATAAAGGGGAAAAAAACAGCAATAGAGTTTGCATTTAAAACAATAGGAACAAGACAATTGAATTAGTCACTCGTGTCAGATCCTGTCAGCTGCTGTCCTGAATAACTACCTCTCCGACTGGGTTTGAAGGTCAGGGTCACTTGATGTTTGAATTTCCTGGTGAAATAACACACCATTCCTAGTGCTGGTTCCAGGCATGTGACTGGCATTCTGGGGCAGTGTGTCCCGTAGGTGCTGCGGGGCTCCTCTGCTCAGCTCAGGAAGCCTGGCGACGGCCAGAGAGCGGCCACCGTCCCTGAGAAGTCTCGGCCTGGCCGGCGCGCCCCCGCAGCTGCAGGCCGCAGACCCTCGCGGCCCCTTCTGTGCGCGGAGCTGCAGGTTCTGTCTGTCACTCAGTTCCGATGGCTGATCTCTTGGTTTTTTGGTTTTTTTGCTCCATCATCCCTGATATCAGGAACTGGCCCAGAGACCAACGAAACCTTTGTTATTTGCTAGTGTTTTAATCAGTCTGCAGTTTGCAAGAGCTTTTTACACTGAAGTTGAGTCAGTCTTGTTTTTAATTACACTTGGCTGTGATAAAGTATAAGGTTTTGTTCCCATTGCTCTCATCTCTTTGCTGTTTGATTCTGGGCCATCACTTAACCACTCTTGGGCCTTGGGGACCTCATCATAAAATGGATATAATTCCTTCTTTGCTGACCTCAACAAAATACCTGTAAATGAAGTAATTTGTCTGGGAAAATGTTGTGTACTAGCCAGCTTTGCTGGATAAGTAATGATCTTACCCTGACTGGTGTGCCTCCGTTCCTTGGGTGTCATCCTACAAAGCAAAAGGTTACTGGTTTTATATCCCGTCAGGGTACATTCCTTGGTTGCAGGTTCTGTCCCTGGTCGGGGCACATACAAGAGGCGACTGATTGATGTTTCTCTCCTCCTCTTTGTCCTCTGTCTAATAAGATCTTTAATTTAAAAAAAAAGGAAAGAGAAAGGTCTCCAGCTTCCGTGGTCGGTAGCACCAAGCATCTTGCTATTGTCGCACATCAGGGGTTGCAGGTTGGCTGCTGTGGCCCTGCCCCACATTTCTTCCTGTTTGGGGACCTGAGCGGAAGGGACAGCTGCCTCTGGGACTGTGCCATGCTCTTGACAGAGGGAAGAAAGTGAGCAAGGTCGCAGAAACTTGCGATGCCTCTTGAAGCTTCTTCTTTATTCTCCTCGCATTCCATTTGCTGAACAGGGCAGATGGCCAAGTCCTTATCATTTGTGTCCCCTCCTGTGGGTGGGGTGGCACATACAAGTCCCATGGCAACCAGAAAAGCTGTATAATCTTTTTACGGTTGAGAAAATGATGCAGCCCAACCCATGTACTGTAAGCCTGTTAACCAACATGTATTATGTTCTTCATAAAATAATACTGAATGGTGGTGTAGGAATTGAGCTTATATATGGTGTTGATATTTTAGTCAACTAGCCAATATTCAATTATCCTAGAACTTAGCTGCTCCACGCTGGAAAAAATCTTGTTTCACTTACCTCCATGTGGTATGGGTTAAAACCAGAGCTATGGGGAATAGTAGGTTTTCAATGCAATACTAGTTATTCTGAATAACGGCACGAGGTCACAGCTGCTCCAATACCCAATAGTCAAATATAATGAAAGTTTCTACAGTCTATTGAAAATGAAAAAAAATGGCACAGCATGTATTTAAACTTTGTGCTAGATAAACAGGTCTACCAATTTATTTCTTAAGTTCGAACATAATCACATCCCTGAGGCCATCCCCCGCTATGTTGGAACCCATTACATCAAAGAGCTTCTGTGCAGCCTTACATGACTCAAGGTCTCCAGCATTGCTGGCCATCAGCATCCTTGCAGGGACAGTGATAACAGGGTTGTTGCATCTTTCTTTGGGGCTGTCCAGAACACTCAGTCTTCTCCAGATATTTTGTTCTTGTTTTTGTTCCTACCCTGCCTTGCTGGAAGCAGTGGTACCCACTTCCATTTAGAGAAATGAAAACCAAGGCATTAAGATTCAAGGGGGCCCTGTGGAAGGCCGTGCAGGGGGTGTGGGCTCCGGCTCCACTCACCAGCTGTGTGACCTCGGGTTAATTACCCTACCTCTCTGTGCCTCATTGTTCACTGCTGCAAAATACAGACAATAAGAATTGCATCTTCCCCTGCGGGTGCTGTGAGGGCTTGCTGGGTGATGCATGTGCAGCGTTTGGAGTCACGTTTGGCACACAGTGAGTGCTCAGCGCGTTCACGATCTGTTTTAGTTATTAGGTCTGACCAGCCTTGGCAGAGAGCAGCAGGCGGAGAGCAGAGCAGCTGCTGGCCCCTCAGGGACCATGCTGCCTGTTGCTGGTCTTTGGACAAGGGGGAGGGGTGGTGAGGGAGGACAAGCCCCCGAGGTAGAGGTGGCCACACCCATCTTGAACAGTCTCAGCACTCAGTGCACAGGCCCGGAAACTCTTAAGGTTCAGCATCCTGGGCACTGCTGTACCTGAGCCTGGCCAGTCAGGGGACCCAGCGGGCTTCCCGGTTGGGCGTGGCTTCTAGCCAGTTCCAGCCCTGGGCCCGAAACTGCTGTGGTGGTGATCTGGACTGCAGCTTCCCAAAGCCATCCTCATTGGAGGCACAAGGGACATTCACAGTAACATCGGGACCTCTGACGATGTCTCACGTGATGGCCAGGGTCAGGCAGTGCCAGGCCAGTGTGTCACAGGTGTGGGGCCTCTGTGTGAAGTGCAGCTCAGGGAACAAGCTCGGAGCCATGGCTCAGGAAGAGGCCGGGATTCCAGGAGGGCAGTCACCGTGCAAAGGGCCCCCTCGGTCGGAGGCTCCTTCTGCGGATACAGTCTCTCGGGGTGGGGGGCCTGGAAAACCGTGGTCATCTATCTCTCCCAAGACTCTGAGTAGACAGCGTTCCACAGGACTGACGTGAACTGCAGTATGAACGTGAAATAATACAACGTCACTCTGCCTTTTATTCTGTAATTGCGGTTTTCCTTTTCACTAACACATTTGAGTAATTTCATCCTGAGCACCCAGACATTTCAAAATCCATCTCAGCATCTAAGGCTTTTGTCACCAGGATTAACAGGTTTTAGCAAGACAAAACAGCTCCTCTAAAATGCTGTGTTTTAGTAATAACAAGGACAACATAGGCCTTATTTACATGTTAATCATTTTCCCTTCTGCCAGCTTAGTGGGGTAAAATGTTTTCTGTACAGCTCCAGAGATGTGTTCAAGGGCCCTAGGACACTGGTTTTCAGGTGGGTTCCCACCTACCCTGTCTCTCTTACTCTTCACAGCAGTCCTGGAAACTGAACATTATTAACATCCATTTGGTGGGAGAGGCAATGAAGAGGCTCAGGGACACCAGCACTGGGCCCAGGTTACAAGAGCTGGTGAAAGGAGGGCCCAGGAACTGAACCACAAGCACGTCTGATGCAAAGCATGTGTCCCTGGCATTTCATAGGATAGTGGGCTGATGGTCAGATCGAGCTCTCTGAGGACCGGAGAGGGTGATGATCTGTGTTCATGGAAACCTTTACAGTGTGGCTCAAAGCGTTTATGGGAGGGGGTGCCTAGTGGTCAGGAGAAAGGATCCCCTGTAGAGTCCACCTCCCTCCTGACCATGCAGTGGGGTGGAGCGTGGGGAGAATTTAGGGTAGATCCAGCCTGAGGTTCCTGGTAGGGGAACTCTTTTCCTCTATACCCTGTTGTCACCTTCTACCCAAGACTGAGCATCTGTGCCTACCCTTTGTACCTCTGAGCATGTGCAGTGGCAACAGGGGTGTGATGACTGGGCCTGGTTCATTCATGCATTCCTTCCCTTACTGTGTTCACAAATATTTATTGAGCATCTACTATGTTCCTGGTACTGAACAAAACAAAGCCCGAGCTTTTATCTTTTGCATGTATGCACACGCACACACACAATGCCAGGCAGTGAGTACTATGAGAAGAAGTAAAGCTGGGTCACAGGGCAGAGAGTGAAGGAGGTTCGCTTTTGTGTGAGTAGCTCAGAGAAAGCAGCCTGCTGAGCAGACACTCGGGGAAGGAGGGGGTGAGCCCTGCCCATGTCTGCAGGAACAGTGTGCATTGCACAGGCAGCAGGAAAAGAAAGCGGGGGACCCGAGGGGAGAGTGCTGTGCTGATGATGCAAACACAGGCACAGAGGGCCAGCCAGCGGTATGTCTCAGGGGTAAACAAAGCCAGAGTGGCAAGGGGCCAGGTAGAGGCCGGATAGACCTGCTGCAAGGCCTTGGGGAATGGGTTGCAAACAGTACGAAGGGAACATTTACCAAGCACCAAGTATGCTCCAAGCTCTGGGCAGGCTGTAATCTTTTTAATAACTCTGCAGGAGTAGCTGCTACGGGTGGTACAGGGGGGAAGGCTGAGGTGCTCACCTGTAGTCAGGCAGCTCACAGATGGCACACCCAGCATTTAGACAAGTTCTTCAATTTTAGGGCATCCCCCAGACCTGCATCAATGTTAAATATTTGTTAACTTTTCAGTATTTGAATATACTTTTTCATTTTTTTTTGCTTCATATCAACTGTTCATGATACAGGAAGGCTCAATTTCCACTCACTGATTTGTGTTAATACAGCAATTGGCTATAAAACATCTTTTTGGATGGGAGATGATAGTACCAGGTGTGGTTTCATTGCTTGAGCAAATTAATACATCCCCTGTTACCTGGTATGTACTAGTGTGGGTTTGCTAGAGAAATGGAACCAACAGGAGAGACATATACATCAAAGAAGTTCAAGATCTGAAAGTCTGCAAGCTAGAGACCCAAGATAGCCAATGGTATAGTTTTAGTCCAAGTTCAAAGGCCTGAGAACCAGGAGAGCCAATGGTTCCAGTTAAAAGACCAACGTGACAGCTCGAAGACTGTTGGACAAAGGGGGTGAATTTGTTCTATTTGACCTTCCAACTGATCAGATGAAGCCCACTCACACTGGTGAGTTTTACTCAAATGTTAAATCTCATCCAGAAACATCCTCAAAGACACAACCAGAATAATTTAACCAAATATTTGGACACCCATGATCCAGTGCAAATTGACATGTAAGACTAACCATCACAGAGACCGTTTTTATAAATATAAATATGATTAAGGAAAGCAGAAAGTTACAGTGAGGAGGCTTCGACACCAGACGGCGTGCCTTCTTTGGTCTTGCAGGGAGACCTGAGCTCACCTGCCAGGACAGTGCCCCAGTCCCTGCCTCCCCTTGCATGGACTGGCTTCTCGAGGTTCCCAAGGCTCTGCTGTTTGCCAGTTCAAACCCTCTTCATTTCAGGCCATGCTCCAGCTCCACTTGATGGGTTCGCCCAACAGGCAGATGCTCTAAAGAGATCATTTAGACTAGAGGTTTAAAAACTGTTCTGTGTCCTGGCCACAAGGAAAATACTATTTTTGTACAGCACACACATAAGAAATGGGTGGAGCTGCTTGTGGCCATGGGGTGTGGCCAGTGGGGCTCTGGCCAAGCTGACACCACCAGCCGTCCCCCTAGACTGAGGCATAAAGTAGCACATCTTTGCCATGTGGTTGGAAACATCTGATTTAGACCAGCCATCTATTTTACAGATGGGAATACTGAGGCTCAGTGAGGGAGACACTAGAGCTATCTGGTCCCTATTTGAGACCTTCCTGCACGCTCCTTGTTGAACTGCATGACCCGCCCTCCTTACCGTTTTAGCCACTCTGATGTTCATCAGCCGTTTGTCACACATTGTCAGGGGCAGCTGACTTGTGTGTGTGTGTGTGTCTGTGTCTGTGTGTATACACACACATTACTTCTTCCCACCTAGGTTATAAATTATCCATGCGGAGTCTTTGCCATGTTCTCTTTCTTTTCTTAAACCTTCCACATTAGCAAGCACAATAGCTTGGACTTTTCTATGTACATAAATGAATGATCATCCATCCCTATCCTTTAAAAAAAACTGTGGCATTTTCCCACATCATGTGCCTTCTTCCAGAAAGCCTTCCCTGATGTCCCTGGCTGAAAATAACCTCTGCTTTGTTTGATACTCCAGAGCATTTTCTTTATGATCTCTTAGAGCTTTTACTACTTTCTGCCTTATTAGATTAGAGTCGTAGGCAAAGGTAGTCCACCTCCCTTCCAGTAACATGACGGCTTTGAAAGCAGAACTAGGTGCCGTTCACCTCTCAGAGTGGCGTGGACTCAGCAGGCATTCCATGCCGACCAGCGTCTTCGAGGTCCCAGTGCGCATCAGATGCTGCACTAGGCCTGCCGTTAAAAAGCTCACTGCATCTTCAGCAGCTGTGGGAGGTGGGCATGGCACACACATACGAGCTTCATTTTATTCTGCGAGGAAACTGAGGCTAAAAACGGGTGGTACCTATTCAGGACTCTCTTCGTCGAAGCCTAGACCTCTGCCTGCAAATCCCGTACCCTTTGTACCAGCCCGGGATACGTCCTTGCTCCCCTTAGCTAATGCTTGTTGAAGAAACATGCAAGCCACGAAGAGAGGAGTTAATTAATTTAGAGGCTAATAAATGCTGCATATAACGCATGTGTGACTTTTGTTAGTGGTTGTGAAAGTGCCCTCGTGTTGGAAAAAATGAGAAGAATGTTGGTTCTCAAGGATGTGTTTGTCTTCTGCCAGTTGTCCCCTGGAGTGTCTGCAAGTTCATCTGGAATATGACTTGCAGATGAAAGAATGCTTTAACTGTCCCAAGTCTTGCTCCCCTGATTTCTACCACAGTAAAAACTGGAATTTTTTTCATATTTAAAAATTTTTTCATATGAAAAAATGAATATTTTTTCATATTTAAATCCATCAGTTTCCTTGATAAGTCTTGCATTTATCAGGTAAAGCCAATCAGCTGCTCTCCCATGGGAGGCTAGTGGTTGTGGCTCTGTGTGTGTGTGTGTGTGCGCGTGTGTGCATGTGTGGCAGTGCTATGAGCATCCGGCTTTATTTTTCTGCTCTACTTTCTTCTTATTTCCCATAGCAATAATTGACCCCCTTCCATGTAAAAGAGCCCCCAAAGGTAGAAGCAACGTGCACAGCGGTGCTGAATGCATCTGCTGTGTGATTATCTAAGTGTGGCCTCTGAGGAAGTTAGTTCTCAAGCCCAGTTCATTCCTGACTCTAATCAGAGCTCACAAGCCCCTAATCATGCTTCTGAGTTGGGTAATGGCCAGTCTCTCCACACGCATCTGCCAAGAAAACACGCCTAGAGGAAGCTTGAGATAGACAGCAGTAGTTAAGACACAGCACCCGCCTGACACATGCCTCTTGAATAGCTTGGCGAGCTCCAGCTCACTGGGCGACATGGCAGAGGAGTGCCTGCAGAGGAAGTAGTTATCCAGGGCTGGCCCTCAATGAGGTCAGTCTTCAAAGGGGCCTGCAGATCCCTTTTCATGGATGCAAACACTGAGGCTTTCATGACTCAGTCCATCCACTGATGGGACTGATCTTTGAGGAGGGGACTTCTGATTCCAGTCATAGCCTCTCTGTGTGCCCAGCTGGGCTGTGCAACTAAGTGGGGTGTCCCACTGGGCCCCACGCCAGCTTGGGCTCGGATCAGATCCCAGCAACAGCGTAGAGAATGCTGAGACCCTGACACAGGGAGTCAAGAGAGGGGTGTGCATTAGCGTCCTTTATCAGCCCCAGGCCTGCAGGGGGGACCTTGACTTGTCAGCATTAAAGCCTCATTGAATGTCTGCCGGAACCCAAGCACCGCGGTAGCTAGACAGTGGAGCACAGGGAGGGAATGCATTTTCTGCCTCAAAAACAAGTTTAGTGCTGGGTTGTTTCTCAGGTTCTTTTCTTACATCCTGGAACTGGTCCTGGCAGGAGACAGTCAGAAGGTGTTTACTCACTTCTTCATTCACTGAACAAATAATTTTAAAACACTCTGTCTGGGCAGGCACTGAGGGTAGCCAGGGAGCAGGACTGACCTGGCCTGGTCCTGTGGGGGAATATAGATAGAACTAAGGCTATTATCTTTGTCGTATTTTAGGAAAAACATGTGCAAATGTGAAATACAAATACCATTGTAGAAGAATGTTTATACACAATTATTTACCAACGTGGGTGTGTTTCATTTTCACGTTGATTGTATGTCTTTCTTACAGAAAGGTAGTGCATTGAAGTCCCTTGAAACTTTCCTAGGCTGGTCTGGACAAGTTGAAGCTGCTTCAACTCTCCTTCTTTAGTGGTTTGGTAAAACTCAGGTAGACTGTGGCGATGCTGCTGCACCTTAAGATGTTGGAGAAAATTGTATCTCCAGGCCCGTGCTTCTTGCATGTCCCCTGCCTACACATGCCTCTCAGCTGCCTTTCTCTGTGGCTAAACGCTGTTTAGTCTTTAAACTACAATTCGGAGATCATCAGATAAAGTCATGCATCAAGCATTCAACAAATATTCGTTAAATGCCAAGTTTGTGCCATGCATAGTTCTAGGCACAAGGGACATATCAGTGGAAAGAAATTAGATAAGACTAAATTAATAATAATAGTAACTGAGCATAATTCAGGTAAGTGTAACAAAGTGGTATTTATTGCCTTTTAGTATTTTAGAAGGTCAAAAGAGGAATGGGGAAAAAATGAAGCAGAGAAAAGGGGATATCTTTTGATCTGTGCTGGATATATTTTACAGATAAAGCCAGAAGAATTCCCTTAAGGGTTGGATGTGGGATGTAAAATAAAGAGGAGGCTAAGATGACTCAGAGTGTTGTCCTAAGAAACTGGAAAGATGGAATTGCCATTAGCTGAGATGAGAAATGCTGTGGATGAAGCAGGGTTGGGAGGGGAGACAAGTTCAACGTGAGGCCACGTCGAGCTTGCGTTAGGCATCTAAGCATGGATTGCTGTTGGTTGTTGCAAGCACAGGCGAGCTCAAAGCCGGAAATGTGCGTTTGAGATTGATCAAAATGTGGATGGTACTTAACGCCATGGAACTGGGGGAGATCACCCCAGGAGCAAGCCCTGACAGAGGGGAGAGACTGACGGCCTGGGTCCTAGGGAAGGCCAATGTTAAGTGTTTTGGGAGAAAGAAGGAACAAATCAAGGGGACTAAGCAGGAACAGACATTAACCGGGGTGAAAAATAAGACACTGCGTTTTCCTAGAAGTCAAGTATGTAAGTGAGATTTTCTAGAAGGGATGATGACTCAGGGGTGTCAAAAGTGCTGATGGCTTTGTGAAGATGAAGACTGAGAACTGACTGTTGGATTTAGCATCCCGTTTCCTACCTGCGGGTGAGTAGCTCTGCCTCCCACAAAATAGCTGTATGTCTGTGACCCTGGAGCCATCCTCATGAACTTTGTTGTGTAAGAGACCCTATTTGTATCAGGACTGTCTTGAAAGAATGTGCCAAGGTCATTTAGGAACTCCTCTGCCTTTGGATACCTTGCAGTGAAAGGAGAAAAACAAAGTCTATAGAATCCATTATAGCAAAAGAAATCGATTGAGATATAATAAAATGCTAAGGGTTCAAAGGACAAGGACATTTTCTCGGGGGTCAAATTTGAGTCCATGGCTGAAGTGGCCTTTGAATTTGGTCTTGGAGGATGAAGAGGATTTGAAATTAAGGAGATGGAATGGAGAGGAGACTTTTTTAGATAGAGGGAAATAGAAGAGCAAGGCCACGCAGGTGGGCCGGCGGGAAAGGCGGCCTTGAGCTGGAGTGGGCTGTGGGAAGGAGCCAGAGGATGAGGCTAGAGTTTTGGCCAGGGCCTGATGACGCAGGCCTCTAGGGCCGGGCTTTACTTCTCAGCCAGTGGAAAAATCATGCCTTTTGAGCCCTGGAGTGGCGCAGTGATAGCTGTGCCCCTTCAGGAAGAGTCGTCTGGCTGCATGTGCAAAACCATCCTGGACAAAGATAATAAGACCTAAGTTAGGCCAGCAGCCGTGGGAGGAAAGAGGAGGGGCCATTAGACACCGCAGGAGCTGAATCTGCAGGACAGAGCAGTCCAGAAGTACAGGCTGTGGAGGCTGAAGCTTCGGCTCTAGCTTTGGCTCTGAGCCCTCCCTAAAAACCACATAAGCCTTTCGAAGTGCAGTGGCTTAGGGGGTCACTGGTCTCCTCCACCCCCATGCTCTCCCAAACGGGGAATGTTTAAGCTTCACCTCAGTAATGAACCGAAGCTGCTTATTTTTAGAACTGTGTGATTCACGTGGCTGCTGCATTTAAGAAACCAAGGAAGCCTGGGCATTCCAGGACTGTCCACCTGCACTGCACCCACTTTAAAGAGGTAACGGTGGGGAGGCGAGCAAGGCGAATGCCAGCCAGGGCCCGTTCAAGTCACCTCCAACCTCCAATCTCTGATCATCGGTTGCATCTGAGCCGATCAGTTGGCAACTGGGCTGATCAATTGCATACGCGCGTTTTCAGGCATTGTTGAGCAAAAGCAGTTCTCAAAGCCCAGAGGGGCACTTTATGGTGCCATCCGGACCAGCAGTGCCATAGGAAATGCCAAGGAACTCAGATGGTGCCCAGGCAGCCTGGCTGCTCATTTGCCCCCCTCCCCCGAAATGCACCCCCAGGAGCATGGCCTCTGTACCAGAGGATGGAAGCCCTCTAGCTGCTCTCAGATTCTCTGAGCATCATCAGCTCGGGTAAGCTGAGATGTGGCAGGTAATGGCACGGAGGGGGATGTCAATGATTTTGGTGAGGTTGGAACCCCAGGCTGTGGGGGAAGGGCCTGGCCTGTGGCCAGTCCCAGCATCCAGATTCATGTGGCAGCGCTGGGGGAACAGCCTTTGTGGCGAGGCTGGCTTCCTCCTGAATTTGCCCATAAAAGGATGAAAGTGCTGCTATCTGGTCGGCATTGGGTAGGGTTGCTGATGACAATTTTTTTTAAAGTGTGGATATTTTTTTCTCCTTTTTGCAAGGAGCATGTGCGTGTGTGTGTGTGTGTGTGTGTGTGTCCCCATTTTCACACAGTTTGCAGCCTGTATGTGCGAACAGATGGATTCAACCTCATCTTTTATCTAGTGTTACAGCAGATAGAACTGAAACTGCAGGATAGGCTGCCTCTTCAATTTAAGAGAGAAAAAAATAAAATGAAAAGGCTCTTTAAGGGAAGACCTTATGGTAGAAAAGCATGGTCCAAAATATTGTCTGGCTTTCCTCAAAAGGCAAATACAGAAGATCCATTTAAAAGTGATTTTCTCCCTCCCCCTTCCTGACGTCTCCAAAAATATATGATCTCTGTGTCAAAGTAGGCCAAGCTTTAAGGCGATCATGAATTATATATCAAGAGACATCATTGCCCAGGAGTCTTGAACAAATGCCCCATGGTTTAAATTTTATAGACATTTCCGCACGCACCCCGACCCTCGCCCAGTGGCAGCGACTTCTGTCTTTGCATTCTTCCTGAGATGGAAAAGGAGCATTTTACAAAACGCAGGAGGAGGCATTATGCTAACAGAGGCAATTGTGCAACGGTTGGACAAGGTCCCTCGGAAAGGAGCTTTCATCTCCGGCGCTGGCCTGCACTCCAGGTACTTGGGCAGGCAGACCGCTGGGGAAGCTTGGCCTTGTTCGGCAGGAGCCAGACAGCCACAGAGCCAGGCTGACGGAGGGAGGGTTCAGGCCCAGCCCGGCATTTCTGTGCTCACCGCCATGGCCAAGATCTCATCATTGCCTCCACACCAGGTGTGCTTTGCCCACCTGTGCATCTGCTAGGACTCAAGAGGGGCTTTGTGGAAATAATTCTTGTCACTGAAAATAGAAACACTACCTTGGTAAATCAGAAAGGTGGTTTCGGTGTTTGGTATTTTGCTGCCTTATAGCTGTTGCAGGGGTCAGAAAGTTAGCCCAGCGCACAGGCTCCCAGGACGAGGCAGGCCCCAGGCACAGCCCTGGCTGGGGCCCTCTCGACAGGACATCTGCAGGGGCGGGGAGTGGTCTGAGCTCCGTGCGCCCTGACCTCCCTCCCAGTTTATTCTCCTGGGGTGGCTGTTTCACAGTGCGGACCTCTCCCGCATGCGGTCTTGAGAAATCAGGAATGATTCACCATATAGGTCTCCCGTCTGTTGCCCTGTGGCATGTGGTCCCTGACTAGGGATGGCTCCAGACCAGAGTTCAACTTTACTGTGCTGCAGAGGCAACACATTTAATAAAGTCCATGAGATGTTCAACCCTGGATTATAAAACGAGCTTTGTGTTAGATGGTTTTGCCCAACTGTAGGTTAATGTAAATGTCCCGACGACATTTAAGACAGGCTAGGCTAAGCTATAAAACTTGGTAGGTGAGGTATACTAAATGCATTTTCAACTTACTGTATTTTCACATTACAGTGAGTTTATCAGGATATAACTCCATCATAAGTCACGGAGCATCTGCATTTTAATTGCTGTTTTACGTGTGTATTTCTTCTGGCAGCTCATGAGCCATTAGCAAACACAGTGAGGGGGCCACTCAGTATCTTCATCTGCAAAGTAGAAGAAAACAGGAAGCTAGTGACATGCTGCAGGGTGGTCCTTGGTGGGACTCTTCCTCCTTATTTTTGTCCCTCTGGGTATACCCCAGACAAGGACTCAACCCACCAGGTAGATTTTGGTGATAGCCGTGCATACTGTTCAGGTGTGCGGTGCATCCAGACTCCAAGATAAAGTCGCAGCCACTGTCCCACTCATCATGTCCGCAGACCCAGCCCTGGGCATCGTGCCCAGAGGACACATTTAGGAAGGAGGTTGGCTGCCAGGTCTGCGGTGTTTGATCTGGCACTGAGTCAACACACCATGGGGGGCCAAGCAGGTCCTTAGGGTTGAAGGAACACAAAATTCAAGAGACTCTGCCATTGGTGGGCTGTGCGATCTCAGGAAATTCGCCTAAACACTCTGAGTCTTTGTGTGTGAATCAGTAAAATGAGTGGGTGGGGGGAATATGCAGGTTTCATAAAGCTTTTTTAAATAATGAGAAATTATTTTGTAAAACATTTGGCTCATGAAGGATATTCAGAAATATTGACCATTGTAGACCTGAAAAAAAGTAAAGCTTGCAATCTAATAAATCAGGAAATTATTAATAAATAACAAAATTATGTTGCCATGACTGAAAGCGTTATCGTGTTGTTCCTGTGGATTGTATAACTTGACATAAAAAGGGAAAGAATTTGTTTAAGGCACAAGCATCAGAAACAAAGAGATTCATTAACCATTTAGCCTTTGAGGCGTTTCTCTACCTTTTCTGATCACAGGCTCTCCCCTCTGCATCGTGGGCATGATTAAGGCCCCCGTTGCGGGGTCGTGGGGGCAGGAGTGCATGAGAGGCCAAGCGCAGCCAAGGATGGAGCTGGTTCTGACAGAGTGGTTGTTCTGAATTATATCTCTCTGAATGTCTCTTGCTTCCACCCTGTGTCCCCGTACCCTACCAGGATTGTAACCAAGTAGCTTGTTCCTAGCTTGTAACTCAGGCTTGTTCCTGAGCTCCAAGTAAGTCTCAGAGCTAAGCTGTTAAAACGCTTAAAAACATTCTCTGGGTGCAACATCTGCATTGGACTGGGAGTCTGCGAGGAGCTCAGAGTAGCCCTGGGGCGGCCGCCTCCTTCCCTGGGCCACTGCCCCTCATTCAGAAAGCGCAGGGGCTGGCAGACAGGTGCTCAGGTGGCTTCCAGCTCTGGCATTCTGTGCATCTCATTTATTAGAGCTGAGTGAGCTGTCATTCGTAGCCCAGAAAAGGCAAATCATCTCATTATTCTGCTCATAGTTCCGGTGCCTGGGAAGCCACTGGGGCCTGCCATGTCTAGAATTAGCTCTGAACCCTTGGGCTTTTAATTAAAGGGCTTTGTGAGTCAGATGGTTTATGGGGAGATTCAGATCTTCAGGGAGACACCGAGGGAGGTCCTCTGTCCCGTCATCGTTGTCTACTCCTTGAGAAATCGGCTGCCACTCTCCTCGGGAGGATGGGGGATGGGGAGCCTTGCAGAGGACTTCTGGGGGAGGTTTGTGGTCAAGCGTCCCTCTCAACCACCCCCCGACTCCAACCCCCAGGGCCAGGGGGTGTATTCCATGTCACCACATGTTTCCTTGTGAGCATCTGAGCTGTCAGCCTAGCCCGACTCTGATATGGTTCCCAGTGGTTGCCACAACGCCTGGAGTGTTTTTTACCCAGTGCTGTTTCCATTTCGGGTGGTTTGTGCTAACTGTATTTTCAGTCCCGAGCGGTACAAGGGATAAAGGGATTGTCTACAAAAAAGGGGGCTGTGTCGGAAGCAGGGCTGCCTGGTGTGTGT
Source organism: Trachops cirrhosus (assembly GCA_028533065.1). Lineage (NCBI taxonomy): Eukaryota > Metazoa > Chordata > Mammalia > Chiroptera > Phyllostomidae > Trachops > Trachops cirrhosus. The sequence goes on from CM052543.1 coordinate 141,454,714, forward strand.
TTTTAGCAACTGCCTCCCCAGAGAAGGGTTTGAAACCCTCACCTTTCAAGATGTTTCTACTCATATTAGAAAGTGACTTAAATGAAATCACTCTCTGACCACTGCCGCTGTGACTGCCAGGCTGGTGATTATTTGTCTAAGTGGAGGACCTGGGGCTGGAATGTCACACCATTTTTGTCCCTGTTCCTCACAGAGGAGGTGACATTGCACTTGTCAGTTTTTTTCTGCCTGTTGTCATTTGGGGGGTGGGGGCATGTGTACTCCCTGGAGTGTGGGCCTGCTAGACAGAGCACGTTGTGGTTTCAACCGAACCCATTTGGTTTTCCTGCAAACCAGTATCGCACACCTACTGCGTGTCCAGCACCACATTAGGGAAGAGCTCTGGCTTATTCTTGTTCTGTCGCCTGTAGCAAACCTCACACTGTCCTGCCTTTGACCTCCAGGGTTCCTGAGAACCAACCAGTTTCCTTTAGTTTTCTCCTGGATGCTGATATGTTCAGAGAACTTGAATTGGCCACTGGGTTTGAATCTCCATAGGTCAAGGTTTCTCAGCCTCATCACCACTGACATCTTGGGCAAAACAAGGCTTTGCTGTGGGACGGCCGCCTGCATCGCAGGATGGTTGCAGTGTCTCTGGGTGCCAGCAGCACCACACAGTTCAGCTGGGACAACCAAAAATGTGTGCAGACTGGGCCAAATATGTCCTCGTGACTTCACATGGACCGTAATGTCCTTCTGTCCCCTGTCTCAGTTTATAAAGGTAGGCGTATAGAAAGCAAGGATTTTGTTCCCCTTTAATGAAGTAACTGAGGACCAGAAAGAGGAGAAAGTTGCCCATGAAACAGTGAGTTGGAGGCAGAGCTGTAGCTGCAGTGTAAATGTCCCGTCCCCCCGACCCCGTGTCCGTCTCATGGACCCATTTAGTGGTGGGCCGGTAAATGTCTCATAACTGATGCCATGGGGAAAACAAAATAAGGCGCACGATTAGGAGTGTTTGCCAGCTGTGGTGTAGGTACTCCCACCATTGCTGGTTTCTGCTCATCGGACCTCACTGAACAGGAAGTTGGGAGGAGGTACGTATAGTTGGCTCTGCTAAGCCGGTGTCACTGGGCTCCAAGACACACTGCACCCATGGGTACGTTGCTCAGATGTTCATCCTGCTTCCTCTGGACCTTGTGCCTCCACCTGTCCACCTTCTCTCATAATCACACACACTTATTTCTGTGAGGTGTGATGGGGAAGCATTAGCCCCATAAGAGTTTTTTGATTGATTGGATAAATATAGAGCTGTTAGAATGGAATATTCTTCCTCCCTTTTTTGTTGAATGAACATTTCTTTTCATAATCTTTCTATCTAAGGGTCGCAGAAGCAGTAGGAGAGTCCTAGTCTCAGAGCGGACTCCCTAGGGAGCTCATCAGTAGGACCTCCTGGACCGAATGAACCCCTGGGCAGGAACTGAGGGTGGGTGCTCGGCATCAGATACGTTGGGTGTGCAGCACCTGGAGGTACCAGGTAGTGAGGGCTAGCAGGCTGTTGGATGTACTAAGCTAGATGGAGTATGGGAGAAGGGTGTTTGGCTGGAGTTTCAGTCCAGATAGGAGCTGTGAATTCCCTGGGCTGCAGTATCCACAGGAGTGAAAGGAGAAATGATAACCTTCTCCTCACTGTTGATGTAAAGAGCAAATGCACTATCTTATGTCTGAGCTTCAGGTGCCTCCTCTTCCAGTTGGCTGTCTGGTGGATTGGCTGGTTGTCATAATACTGAAAACTCATCAAGCCTAAGGACTTAGCTGGTCTTGTGTTTTTGACCGTGGCCATGGTTCTGTGCCATATGCTCCTAGGCATCTTCTCCACAGACTAGCATTAGACCTGGGGGGGGGGTGGCCTGGGACTGCGGGAAGAACCCTCCTCTAGTTTACAGGAGACCTGGTTTCTCACCCCACCTTTGCTGCCACCTCATCACATAACCTCGGGGAGCAGTTTGCTGTGACTGGATGTGGGTAGCCCCAGAGGAGGGGTGGGAGCACGCTATGGTGTTTGGATGTGATCTTGGAGGTAGTGGAAAGTACTTGAAGGGTTTTAAGCAGAAGAGACACATCATCAGAGGTGCACTTTAGAAAGTTCTTTCTGTAGGGCCCAGGGCCAGAGTCCAGGCAGGATGGAAACAATTAGGAGGTTGGTGCAACAGTCTAGTCAAAAAGTGATGAGGCGACCCATGGGTGCTCAAGGCTGAGTGGTGCGGATGGAAAGTGCTGAAAGTTCAGAGAAGGAGAGGGCGTGGTGACGTGGGGGTCAGCAGTGTCCGAGGAGACGTAGAGGAAGTGAGGATGCCGTGGGCCCTGATGGATGGCAGGAAGAATGGAGGCAAATGGAGGGGTATGTGTGTTTGCACATCAGGACAGGGAAACACAAAGCTGCAGTAAATCATTTGGGGCTTCACGGAGAGAGCATGTAAAGTGTGGTTCTTACTTTGCACGGACTTGAACACCAGGCTTAGGGATATGGGCTTTGTTAGACAGTGGGGTTCTCATGGGGAAAGGACATTTTCTGTAGTTGATTTCTGTGGGGAGTTTCTCCCAGCATTTTCCTGTCCTCAGCTCCCACCTCTGTTTTCCCGATGGTCAAATGCAGGGATCTTGGGACCCTGGTGAGGGTGTGTGACACAGCCTGACGCAGCCCGCCCCTGCCCGCCCGCAGCCCCGTGCTATTGGGGAAGGCAGAATTGCCTTGAGTCTTGAGGATGAATGAGGCCTGAATGCTGATCATATGACTCTTGATTTGCCTCGCAGCAGGGCCCAGGGTCGGGAGCAGCAGTGCTATTATCTCAGGCAATCGCCAGTGTTTGCCTGCCTAGGCCAGGTCCGCCTGCAGGCCGTGCAGATAAGCTCCCAGCTGTCACAGGTACCTTCTCAATCATTCCCTCGTGTAAACTCTGACTCTCCGCCCTTACTGAGAATAATGGGCATTGCCCGTTGTCTCCCGTGCCCGCTTTGTGAGAGTGTATGTGGATCTGTCCACAGAGGTGAGGGATGGCTAGCCTTGTCGGGTTTGAGGGAGATGAGACTGGTACTTTCTGTGAAGTAAAGCAGTTTGCAGGGAAGTGGGACAAGCCAGACATCATTACCTCTGAGTTTCCCATGAGAAAACTGAGGCTCAGAGGAGTCTAGTGACTCACCCAAGGTTGCACAGCCAAGCACTGGTGGGCTGAAAACTAGAAACCAGCTGCCTGTGGACTTCAGTGCATTCCTGTTGGATCTGGTGGGGGCCCTTTGCAGGACAGACCCCTTTTCCTGGAGTTTTTAGCAGAAGGCTGCCTTGCAGAAAATTACTTTCTCAGAGGGCACTGCGTACCATCGCTTAAGCTCTTACAGAAACACCCTTGAAGGGCTGTTCTAGGCTGTGAGGGTCCCAGGTTCCAAAGCCCACTTCATTGGATGGCAGGAAGTGGCTTGCCCAGTGTCGTGGAGAAATTTAGGGTCAGAGCAGAAGCAGGAGCCCAGATCAATCGCTTCTCAACCCACGGTGTTTTGCCACCTACCAGCGTAAGCCACCCAGGAGGTGGCTTTTGTTGGTGTAACTCTAGGCCAGGGGCCCTCGGGGAGCTCACAGGTGGTTTGTGGCACTTGGTGATGTTTGCCATGTAGGACCCGTACGGTTTTGGGTGCCTGTGTGCTGCTAGTGCCTGCAGATCTCTGCAGCACCCCAGAGTCGTCAGGAACGTGGGAGACAAATGGCTCCAGCCAGACTGGCTCTCGGGTCGTGCTCAGAGCAATCTGGCCGTGCCACCGGTTCTTAGCTTCTTCCTCGTAGGTGGCACTGGCCTCGGACTTCCACACAGTTATCATACCCTGATGGTCTAGGGCAGCTCTGTCCCGCTTGTTTCGGGGCAGTTTGTCTTTGCTGAAGTTCAGAAAGGTTCCACGTACTGCACTGACCACTTTTAACACTGGGTAACCCTAACGACCCTGAAAAGTTGAAAACTATTGTTTTCATCCTAGAGACGGGGCAGCCAGGGCTCAGAGAAGTTACAGTTCACCAGTGTTGGGCTCGAGACCCCAGGCTCTTTCCACAGCCCGGCCCTCCCACTGGTACTTACAATGCACTTCATACACCAGCGCACTGTTGGGCCCCGCAGGCAGCGCTGGGGCATGTGAAGTCCTGCTCAGCCTGACACCAGCCTCTTTTTCAGCTGTACCCCTGCCACCTGTCTCCTCCCTCCCCGGCCACACTGAGCTTCTCACTGTCCTCTGGGAAGCCGACGTTTACAGATTCAATCCTCAACATTTGTTATTTATGCAGGGCTCTGGATAAGTAAGACATTCCCCTCCTGTCAAGAAACTTTCCATCGGCAAGAGATAAAACATAAAGATGAATAGCTATGGTGCTTCAGAAGAGAAAGCTCACTGGGTCTTCAAAGGAGCCCAGAGAGGCCGGCCGGTGCAGAGCATTCGTTGTTAAGATCTGCGTTTGACAGACTTTGCATCTGAAGATCAGAGAGAAGAAATGAGGGACTAAAGGTCACAGGGTTCACCCAAGGCCAAGGTGCGGGCAGAGCCCGCCGCCTTGCCTCACCATGAAGCATTCGTGCTACATCCAGACGTCATCCTGTCTTGTGGTCAGGCACACCTCTGCAGCCTGAGCTGCTTGTTTCTGCCTTTGAAAAAATTTTCAAATTTATTTTTCAATTACAGTTAACATGGAATATTATATTAGTTTCAGGTGTACACCATGGTGATTAGACATTTATGTACATTCCAGAGTGATCCCCCGATAAGTCTACTTACCCATCTGACACCTCCCATGGTTATTACAATGTTATTGATTAGTCCCTGTGCTGTCCTTTACAGCCCCGTGGCCGTTACTGTAACTGGCAGTTTGTACGTCTTCATCTCTGTCTTATTGCTGCCAGCCTGATGGAGACGAGGCAGTGTCAGCTGCTGAGGCCTCCACCTGTTCAGGCATTAAGCTGACGCTCCTTCAGTTGCAGCCCTAGGAAGGGAGGCGGGACTGTGAAATGCCCCAGGCCATCTGAGAGTTGATTGTACTGACGTTTGCAGTTGTCCATTGTCAGGAGAGAGGAGGACACTGATCTCCTGCGATTTCTAACGAGCCTCCCACTCCCCACCCCAGAGGAGGACCTGACGTGAAATCCCGTCAAAGAGAAGGTCTCGGCCTTGGCAGTTTTGTTCAGCTGAAAAACCAGGTGGGACTTTCTGAATCCATCAGCCAGTTTGACCAGTGTCCTCCCGCCATTCACAGGGGGGCACTGCCGCTAATGGCTGTGCAGGTGGGACAAAGATCAGTAGAGATGGTGAACCGCAACCCTGGGAAATGGAGCAAATGGAGCTTCGGAGTAGAGGCCTGGGCTCTTGTCCTGGGTCTGCGGCTCTGCTATGCCTTCCACTGGCCACTGCCCTCCCTCCCACCCTGTGCCAGACACCCCATCTGGAGTGACAGACAGGCCCCTCCTTGGCTGTGCTGCACAGGGGTTGGAGTGAAGGCCGTGAGATTGAACTTGGTTCAGACGTGCACCTCACTACCAACTGTGTTATGAATGTGTGCGCTGTTAACTGTGGGCTGGTCACTCAGCCTCCCTGAGTCACTCTCCAGCGCCTTATCTGCACGGTGTGGCTAATGGGGGTCCACGGTGGAGAAGAGGGCCAAGAGAGACAGTTGTGGGCCGTGCCTGCAGCACAGAGCCCTGGGGGATAGCCAGTGTACAGTGAGACAGAGGGTAGTCTTCCATCCCACTGCTGTCACCCACTCCCTGGCCTCTGACAGTCCAGGACCACCTGAGCCAGGCCACTCTAGTCGGTCATCATCAGGTCTCTGGGCTGCTCCCATGACAGGCTGTCCACCTTGGGTTCCCAGCAGGCTGGAGGGAAGTGAGTCGGTGGGGAGAACTGGGTTCTAGTCCTGGCTTCTCCACCTGCTTGCCGAGTGGCATTAGACAAGTTTCTTCCTTTCTCTAGGACAGAGGTATCTCCTGAATAACATTAATAACAGTAATAGCAATAGAAATAGTAATCGTAGTTGTAATTAATGGTAAGAGTAGCTGTGGGTTGAATGGTGTCCCCCTAGCCCCACAAAAGCTGAGTCCATGCCCTAACCCACAACCACCTGTGACGTGGCCCAGTTTGAAAAAAGGGTCTAATCTATTTACCAAATGCGATTGCTTGCAGGAGGTCCTACAGAGAACAGATAACAAGCCTGGCTGTTTGTGCTCCTGCAGGAGCGGGGACCCAGAGCCCTGCCACCAAGCCCTCCGGGCGACTTGGGTCCCCTCAGTCCTGTGAGCTTCTGTGGAGCTGTTACACAATCTCTGCACTCACGTCCTGCGATGCTCCATTATTCAGTGAATGTGGGGGTGCCCTCTTCAGAGAATGGCCTAAGGCTGTTGCTTTCTTATTTGCATTTACTTTGCCTGTATTGCTGGATGAGTTTGAGTCAAGACTATGTCCTGGTTTCAAAAGAACAGCCGATTTTTTCCTCCTCTTGGGCAGAGACCCTTAAGAAGGCAGATTCTTAGGGGCAAACCAAAGCTGGCTTGAGCTGCCTCCTCTGTCCTCCCCAAACCAGTGGGACGAAATCCCCGGCCAAAGGGCCCAGCTCCACACCCTCCAGGCAGGCTCAGTACCTGCTGGCAGAGGGAAAAGGCCTGGCCTGCCCTGGCAACACGCTGCCCCTTGAGGAAATGGAGTCCTGGGTCCTGTCGGTGGCCTGCCGAATCTCCAGGGGGTCCAAGCAGCAGCAGCTGCTTCCCACATGGGTTGTCCCTCCAGCTGCCTTAGGTGGCGTGAGACTGGAGAGCCACCTCGCCCTCATGTTGGGGGGCCTGGCTGGTTATTGGAACAGCTACACATTCAGCTCCTGAGTGTCAGGACACAGGGACCTCAACAATCCTTTTAAAATGCATTGCTAAAACGAGTCACCCCTTGCTTCTAACGTCGTGGCATGACTGCTTTATACCCAAGCGGCTTCAGCCTAGAAACCCAGCAGCGCTGGAAGACTTTCCAGTGAGCCAAGCGAGCACACAGTGAAGCATTGCAAAGGAATATTCGCTGGAAAGCAGGGGATTATGCAGGGCGGCTCTCTCCCAACAAAGAGGCTCAAAAATAACGGGCCCATGGGCCTGGGGATTATGTTAGGGTGCCCACGTGTCCTGTGTGCTTGGGACAGTCCCAGTTCATGCCCGTTGTCTCAGTGGCATTAATAGTTCCCTTTTCACTCCCACAAGTATCCAGGTTTAGATGATAAACTACACGGTCACCCTGATGGCACATGACCGTGGACATGCACTGAGTGTAGATGCAATGTGGATAATACATTTTAGTAAAAACCTGTACTGTGGGGTTTTTTCATTTTATTGAATTTACTGATCAGTAAAATTACACTGAGGTCTGCAATTCTGTAATACATGATCTGTATGTTGTGTTGCGTGTTCCCCACCCCAAGTCAAGCCTTCTTCCGTCACCACGTGTTTTGACAGCTCACAAGCTGGCTGTGGGTTAGCACCCTTGCAGAGGCCGGGTAAGGCATGTCACCATTTCACAGCACGGGTGGTTTACAGGTGGTGACGTCATGGGACAAAATGTCATGGAGACCACGCTTCAGATGGTTTCTCCTAGCCGACTATCTCTTAGACCTCTGGGAAATTGCTTAGTGTAGCTCAGCTGTAAATTAGGAATAACCACACAGCCCTCACAGATTTGGTGTAATCACTAAATAACCTATGTAATGCATCTAGCTTATTTCCTGACATATGACAGGTTGCCAAAATGGCATTATTATTATTATTGTTATTACATGACTATTATCCTTCTGGCTCTAATCTCTCCATGTCTGAAGTGGGAGAGATGATGCCGTCCTGCCCTGCTCCCAGGCCTTTATGAGGCTGAAACCAGGCCCCAGGGTCCCTGTGAGTGTTGCAGCGCTGGAAGCGGGGACTTTGGACAGCATCTTGCTTGCCTGCCAGTGGGTCCTTTCCCTTCTGGATTCCCAAGACTCCCCGAGGACTCTGCCATCTTGGGTCCCCCTTCTGTCCCCTCCCCAGCCTAGCCTACTTCCTCCTCCCTCCCACCAGGCCACGCTGTGTGAACGCCAAGGCCACATGTCATTACTGCCGCTGGCTGACTTGGAGGGCGGGCAGGCTGCCGACAAAGGGAGGCTGGGGACCAAACCGCTGGTCCTGCCTGCCCAGCACCTCTCAGTATTCCCACCTGGAGACTGGCTACATCCCTCTGCCTCTTGAATGAAGGTGTCATCTGTCCACATTCCTTATTTCTTTCCACTAATTTGCCTTTCTTAAGGCCCAACCATTTTTTCCTTTTTCTTTTTCATATAACTGCTTGGAGAGGGAGTGTTGCATAGTGTCCTCTTGGGCCTGTGCATTCGCTGCCCCCTCCTGGTACCTATCAGGAGGCCCTAACTATTATTAGCATTAGTGTTGCGGTGTGATTAGGTTATTATTATTAGGGGTGTCTATTTGTGTGGTTGTTCAACTTGCCAGGTGATTGCCAGTCTTAATGATGCCTGTTGGGAGTTCGGAGACTTTTGTAAGAGTCCATAAACAAGTAAAGTGGACAAAAGACTCTGGAAGTATCTTAGAATCGTGGTCTGGAGGAGGCTCACCCTTCTGCGGGCCTGGCCCTCTTAGTTTTGTGGTAGAAGAAAGTGGGGTTTTTGCTGGGCCCAGTGGACAGACCAGGTCCCAATCGTAGACCTGGTCTGAAAGCAGGTTGTAATTAAAGCACATTTGAGAAGGAGGGCAGCGGGGTGGGGTAACACCCCCTGAGACGCCGTCACTTCAACACCTTCTCTGTCTTGTCTCCAGGTCCTTGTGGGGCACCCCTGGCCCCTCAGCCACAGCCAAGAGGTGAGAGACTCGGCCCTAGCACAGGATTCTTCTTTGGAAATTTGTTCTCTCTTTGCCCACCCCAAGTGCCTGTGGGAAACAGTCCCTGTGTCGGGCCCCTCTCCTGGGACTGTGCTCAGGGGCGGCCGAGTATGGGCGTGCTCCCCAAGTATCTCCCTGCGACCACTGTGACCAGCTTTCCCAAAATGCAGAGCCAGCCCCACACACAGCAGCTCAGAAAACACTTTCTCATCAGGCCAAGGACTTCTCAGAGTTGCTGTGTTCTCTCTATCATTTCCTTCCCTCCCCCTTCGCTTCCTGTTTTTTCTTCCTCTTTCCCCACCCCGAGCCCATCTCTCAGCCCTGTCCCTGTTGTCTGAGAACAGGAACAAGCGTGGAGAGTTGAACATCACGACTTCCTGACTGATGGCCCTCTCTGAGCCGCTGTGGGCCGCAGCCAGAGCCGCGAGCTTCTCTGGGGCACGTGAGCCCTGGCTGGGAGCAGGGCAGGAAGCCGTGGCCTTTACAGCCCCTGTCAGAGAGAGAACCTCAGAAGAATAACCCTTCATGCCCTTACAACAATTTACAGCTTGCAAAGAACGTTCTGTAGCATTTGAACTAAAGCACTGCGAAACTCCCAGTGTTTTGGCTGAGTATATACAGTGTGGTTTAGATGGACAAAACGTAGATTTGGCAGTGAGATATGAGTTTATTAGTGATTCTGCACCATATTCTCTTTACGACTCTGCAGATCAGTCTGGCTCTCTGAAGTCTGGTTCCCTAACCCTTTGGAAAAATGCAGTTAATGGCATTTAGAAGACAAATTAGGGAAATATATCTACGAAAGTCACATGCTGTGCTTGGCAGATATTATTTGCTTAACAAATGCAAGATCCCGCTTTTGGTTTTGGTTTTCTGCACAGAGGAATGGCTCTTCAAATGTACAGTAGCCAGAAAAATCACCTAATTAATGATTCCCATGGGAGGAGAGTCCATGTCTGTTACTGTTTTCCTGAACGTGGGGAGAGGCAGAGACAGGGAGAGACAGAGCCAGGGAGAGGCTGACTAAGAGACCTACCCGCTGGGCACAAACATGCCTATCTCTGGAAAGCAAAGCCCACCCCCCACCGTGCGCACAGGTCACGTTGTTCCATAGCAATGTTTTTCTGAGGGGAAACAGGGAGAACCGTCCCAACCACATGCCCGAGGTGGACTGTTTTACTAATTTGGCTCCCAGGGGTAAAAACTATAAAAATGACAAAAACAGCAATCTGGAAAAAGTGCCACCTCCCTTTTTTGAAAATCTGTTTTTAAAAAAAAAGAAAAGAAAAGAAAAATTTCCCATTCAGGGTCAGTGACCAGTTGTTGAGAATTCAGCCAGACCATGTGGCTGCTTTTAAAAAAAATTCCAAAGGCCAGAGACACGTTCTCATCTGGATTCCTCTTCCAAGAGTCCAGACCTTAACAGACGCTGTTTTCTTCTCTGAGCCTCAATTTCCTCAACGGCAAAACGAAAGCGTGAGATAAGGTTATAGCATCGATTTCGTTCAGCCCTGGGAATCTATGATTCTGGGACTGTCTGCTCTCCTTAAAAAAATGTATTGTTATTAGAGGAGAACAGGAAATGGCTTCTCACAGTAACATGACTTGAATTCCCTTTTCACAGATTATCACTCCGTTCAGGACCGAAAAACCACAGGACTCAAGGGGGCCACAGCCCTGATTTGGGGAGCCAGGCTTGTCTTGGCCCCAAGGCGGCTCAGCTGGTTCATTCCATCGGCCTGGATTGGTGCATCTGAGTCACAAGAGCCATCTCCAGGTAAGAAACAAGGGGCATAGGTGGTGGCAGAGGACACAGTCCTCACCAGCACCGTTAGGGTGAGGCACGCTCAGAGAGTACGTGGAAGTGGCCGTTCCACCAGATTTGTCGTCCGACTGGAAACCATGCCTCCTAACACCACAAACATGTAAAAGGGGGGAAAAAAGACCTAATTAATAACTGATGTGCATTTCAAGGTAGCTGTAGCTGTCGTTTGGAAGTGATTAAAGGTCCCTGGGTTCTATAAGTGCGTTCTGAGTGGGAGCTGCCTTGAGACTGTTGAGTGTCTGAGCATGAGACAGGGGAGTGTGGAACTACGTGCAGGAGGAGAGCATGTTAGAGCTGTTTTGGGTGGGGCTTTGTTTGTTGTTGTCGTCGTCACTGTTGTTTTTGCAGAATCCGTTTTGGATTAAACACTTGGGGTTTCTTTCTGCCCGTCCAGATTTAGCCAAGCAGCGGGAGAAGTCTTACTGGAATCTCTTTCACTGTAACATTTTTAGAGACAAATTGAGTTCATGAACGTGTCATCCAAGAGTGCTTGCGGGGCACGAGCTGTCGGTCGGCATTCCCCTTGCCCTCTTCCCTCACCGCCACTGCGCTGGCTCCCGCATGACCTCCCTCCTCTCCCACCTTCCCCCCCCCTCCCCCCGCTCCTGCCGCCCCGTCAGTTACGGACACTTTTCCTGTTATCTACAACGCAAGGGTCACATCTACTTGAACTTCTTCATTGAACTTGGACCTGATGTGAGCTGACATTCCTTCCTGAAGACTAGAGATCTATGGGGGTTCACTCCTAGACTATGTGGTATTAACACAGCCCCTCTCAGCTGGCCTGGGGTCGGGAGTCAGGAAGGACAGGCCTGTGCACCCAGCTGGCCACACTCCTCGTACCCTTCACCAGTTGCTGGTGTCACCTCCTGCCGTCGCCCTTTCTAAAGTCCTTCTTTCTCATTGAGATATCTTGAGTTTCCTTGAAAACTGCAACCAGACCCTTTTATAAAGCTGAGCACAGTAAAGAAGGTGAGATCAGGTGGTTTCTAAGGTATTTTCCAGTCCTGTGTTCCAAGATCTTTTTATCCCAGATTTGTTCCTCCTACCAGGTCCTCATTCACCAGAGAATGGGGTATACCTTGGGCTCCCCTTCTTCTTTCTCTTCCTGGTGTGGTTCCCTGAGCTGTCACCTCATGCAGAAGGAAGAGATGAGTTTCGGAATTAGACAGACCTGACTTCAAATCTCAGTTCTGCTATTGATTAGCTGAGTGAGTTTACCTAGATTAGTTTGGATTCCTGGTCTTCTGTCTCCCCGTCTGTAGGATGGAGACAGGACATTCTCATCTGTAGGCTTGTGGTGAGAATCAAAGGAGATAATGCGTTACCGTAGTTTCTTGCTTATATCACACTAAGTGTTTATTAAATGTTATGTAGAAAAATAATATATCCAAGATAGAGAGCTAGGAAGTTGGGAAAACAGACATTACTGTTCCATAGGGATAAGGGAAGGCCTCCCCGGTCTGGCATTATTAGAGCAGGACCTGAACGAAATGAGGGAGGGAGGCATCTTAAAGGCCCCCTGCATAAAGCATCCTAAGTAGAAATAAGGATGGATGCTCTTGTCTGGGAGAGTTTCAGTTATTCACTCAAAGACCCATCCTGGGCAGTAGGTACTGAGACTCTGGAAGGGAATGACACAAGGGCCCATGGACTGGCGCTCATTCAAGGCTGCTTGGGGAAGTTGCATCAATAAATTAGATTGAAGTGAGCAGTTGTCCTAATTTGGTTATTGTGGAACCAATTTGCTAGAGTGGGAATTTTCCACGGGAACCACCCACGGGTCATTTCTACCAATTCTCTTGAAATTTGTTCGCCTAGGCTATTGCCAAGTCTTGGCTTCAGAAGAGAGGAAAGATCCGTTCATTCAGCAAACATCTGAGTGCCTATTATGTCAGCGCCAGTGCTAGACACCAGGGGTAAATCGTGATTAGATTCAGCCCCTGTCCTCAAGTTGTCTGTGGTTTCACTGGCAGACCTACTAGGAACTGAGCACCACACACCTATCAGTGCTGTGGAAGAGTGGGTGTGGGGGATCCCAGAGCAGGGGCCCCCGACTCACACTAAGGTAAGCTTCCTGGAGACACGCTGTCTCCACCAGGTCCTGGAGAAGAAGGGTCATGAGGCAAGTGAACAGCACAGAGGGTGGGACACTCTTGGGAGAGGGTGTCGGAGTTTTTAGGCAGAGAAAGAGCATAAACAAAGGGCTGCCCTTTGGAGGAGTGTGTGCCATGCCGTTCACTGTGGCTGTGGAATGCAACGTGAGGTGACTCAGAGACCAAGGGACTCCTTACAGTGAGAGGCTGGAGCCTTGAATGTCAGCCCTAGGGGGCTGAGTCTGTTCTGAGGACAGCACAGAGCTGGGAACAGTTCTTTAAGCAGAGATCGATGTCCTGATAAGATTGGAGTTTTATGAAGCAAAGAGTCTAATTTTATTTGCTCCCCCCCAGTTCTTTAAAACACTTATTTTACACCCATTTCTTATAACGTTCTAAGACCACAGTTTCCTCAGCTGTAAAGGAGGTTACTACAGATGGACTGAATGAGACATCCATCGGGAGTGGAAAAGCTTGTGGGGGGGGGGGAAGGAGCCAACAGTCACAGGAGCAGACAGTGAGTAAGAGTTGGGGCCTGATCAAAGTGATGTGGATACAGAGAAGGAGCATCTCTCTGCCCAGCGAAGACAGGGAAGGCTTCCAAGAGGGGCCATATGAGCTGGGCATTGAAGGATGAGTACGAGTTGGGATCTGGGAGAGAGACACTCCCGGTACCGAACTGCACTCAGTAAATAAGGGTGAACACTGGGTTCTCTGTGATGGTGGTGGGGAGGAAACAGCAGAGTGATTGTCGGGCACAGACCTCAACTCTGCCTTTTAAACACCCATTAGGAGCCACCCCCTCACCCTCCCACCTTGTTCCCTATGGTGACTGAAAATAATTAAACGTACTAATTTGAGTTGATCTCTTCTCTGACCCCACGGAGGTGTGAATGAGCAGAATAGGATAAGGGGGAACAAGAAAAGCAGTAGAGAGGAGCGGAGGAGGGATGCATCCCCATCGTCCCCAAACTCTGAGTCAGCAGCATGAATTGCACCAGAGCTCTCCGGCGGCAAAAGCCAACTTCTCCGAGAACTGGGTCTGCTTCTTCCCAGTGAAAACCGAGAGATCTTTAAAAACTGTCTGTCCTTCTACCTTCCTCTTAGAAAAAAAATGTATATTTTATGGGCATGTACATAGGTGTGTGCTGTGTGTGTATATGTACATACATGCATATATGCATATGTTATATAGAATGTATTTTAACCCAGAGAACCTGGGGCTGACGTCCTCCGGGCACACTTTGTGGTGGGAGATGAACGGACGGGGTGGAACTGACCTTACCGACCCACACACATTCCTAGGTGTGCCCAGGTCGGTGCACCTCATGGTACTGGTCATTCCCGGGCACACCGGCAGGGGCTTTCGGAGCCAGGTACAGAGGAGATGAGGGAGCTTGTCCAAGGCTCACAGCTACAGGTGGTCAGGAGTCACATCCTTTTCCAATTGTCTCCCCTTCCACAGTACGTGCCATGTCACCCTCACATAAATATATGATGCTTCTGGTAAACCCATGAGAAGCAGTAAAGAGTCTCCCTTGGACACTGTCCTCGCCTACAGCTCTAAATTCAGACCTGGGCAGAGCAGTGACATCCTGCTGTGGAATCAGAGATGCATGTGCCCTAAAGTCCTCTCCAGATTCTTCTGGTGCTGGCAAACTCTCAACATGCTTCCAGAGATGGGGAGCTCACTACCTGACAGGGCAGCTAGTTCCAATTCCAGGCACTGGTCACCACCTTTCCCTCTTCACAGATCCATTTTCAAACCTAACCATGTCTCATTTCTGCTTGGCTTAAACATCTCAACATCCATGGCCTTAAGAACAGGTGCTTTGCTTTGACTGGAGGCTCTCCATTTCCCCTTTCAGAGACCAGCTGTCCTCACCAGAGCTAGGGCTTTCTGGTCTCTTGTTCTTGGAGAACCTGGTAGCTCTTCCTGATGGTTGTGGCTGAGCATAAGACACAGAATCGAATTTCTTCTCTTCTCCATCTAAGGAAAGGCCTCAGCATGAACTTCCTCTCGCCTCCTTCTGTCCAGAACCCTGGCTCTACCCCTAAAGTAAGCATTTCTTTTGAATGCCTTTAGCAGACATAAAGTAAAATTTAAAAAAGAAAGAAGAAGAATCAATGAAAAGGAAGAAAGAGGAGAGAGAGAGACAAGAAAGTGAGTAACGAAGGAAAGAGAGACGCCTGTAGCCTTAGCATTAGGTTGGCTTCTAGTCCACGCTCTAACACTGGCCCACCATGTGACCTGGGACACCCTGTTCCTTCTCCATCGTCACTATAAGGGACTTAGACTTGATCGTCCAGGTGCTTCCATTTCCAAACTTGTCCCCAAGGACAGTCTTTGAATCCCACTGAATCCCTAGGTGGTCCCGCAGGACCCTAGTGTGGGCCCCAGTGCTGCATCACCACTGCTAGGAAGCACCTTTGGAAGGTGAGAAAAGAGACCCTTCACCTCTTCATGGAAGGGGGGCCTCCATCAGTCCCGGAACACAGACCAGCTGATCTGGTTCACAGAGTAAACGGGGGCTCGGCCTACAACCCGCTCTATCCAACCTGTGCTGTGAGCCCCGGTGTAGCTAACGGCCTTGGTTCATCCTCTTGTTCTGGTCTCTGGCTGCCTTGCAGCTCTGTCTTTGCCCCTTCTCTGGGTTGGAAAATAGGACAATCAGTGTGGGGTGTTTGGCCCTGACGTCAAGCCTGCCTTTCTCTGGTTGGGTCTTGTAAGTGACTAGCCTAGGGGTCCCAGGGTGGGTACTTCATATGACCTGGAAAGCAGGAAGAACCCAAGGGTCAGGGCCAGGCTGCCAACCAGCGGGGAACTCTGCAGAGTTCTCAATGCTGACAGCAGACCCAGAAAGTACTTCCTCTGAGGACTTCGGCCTGGCCATCAGTGGCCCCCACAGGACCCCCTTCTTTCTCTTCTCCTGACTCTGCTGCTGGTCAAGGAAAGCCTGGAATGGCAATCTTGATCATCTTCAGCTGCTATAGCATGGGATACAAGGAGCCTGGGAATGTGATGGCAATTGCAGAGGCACATGTCCCCAGTTTGAAGGCATGCCTTACCCCAAATACTGTAGCCTAGAGTGGACCTCAGGTGAGGTTGATTTAACTGTGGTCATCGTGACATGCTGTGTTATGTAGTGAGGAACACAGATGAAGCCACACTTCCCGGGCTGAATCCTCCTCTGCCACACACTCTGGTGAGCTCAGTGGTCATCCTACCTCCCGTTCACCAGTGTCCTCATCTGTAAAATGGGACAGTCATTTGAGCCTGCTACACAAGGCTGCTCTGATCATTCGATGAGTTAACATGTGTGAGCACATGTCAGAGTCATGCCTGGCACGTAGAATGGACACAGTACGTCTTCACCATTTTTACTTTGCCCTAAAGCCTCAGTTGAATTTTCTATTACAAACAAGTTTTGGGGATGTGGTGTGAGTTCAGTCATTTCATGGTTGTTTGTTAAGCATCTTCTCTGTGCAGAATTAGTCTTAGACGAAGGTTCAAAGCCGAAGTCAGCAACTCTGATTAACACAGACGTCACCAGTGTGCTGCTGCACCATGTGAACAGCCGAAGCATTTCAGGAGTCCAGGACTTCTCAGCGGAGCAGGGGTGCACCAAGAAGGGGATGGAGGCAGAAGATGGGGGTGCACTGAGAGATGGTGGTGGAGTTGACTATGGATGACTTAGGGATTGGGGTGCCATTCTGAAAGGGGGGCAGGAGAATGGCAAAGGAGAGAGGAATTGCTTGATAGTGATTTTTTGGTTTGGATGCAGAGGGTAAGCTCTGCTTTAAGCCTTTTGGACGTAAAATGCCTGAGGGCGCCAGGTGGAGATTCTGCCACTCGGCTCAGCTCTAGTGTCAGGAGGAAGAAAGCTCGGGGCATGGACATGGGGGCCCTCACCATCGGGACAGAGCTGCGCCCCCTGGAGTGAGCACAGGCCCATCTCTGTGCTGCTGAGAGCTTGGCCCGGCCTCGGCCCCTTGAGGGCCCCACAAAGGCTTGCTTGTTCTCCCCTGACATCAGACCTCGCCCTCAGGATTTCTCTGTCCTTCTGGGGAAAGATCTCACACAGGGATAATGGAGTGAAAGGGAAGGAGGCCTGAGTGAAGGCTGACTCAGGCGTCGCCATGCCAACCAGAGTGGAGGGTAGGAAGATGGCGCCTGCCATGGGCGCGTGCGTACCTGCCAGGCCATACCCAGGATGGCCCCACGCCGCTGAGCTCCCAGTGGGAGTGAAATAGAAGCCCCTGTGTCGGTTCCGAGAGATGCTAGCTGTCTGGTCAGTAATGGACAATATATTCGAGGGTCAGATTAAGTAGTTGCTGCATACAATGGGTTGATTGTTTAAGTAAGCAAGTATGGTATTTAAACACCTGGATTTTCTATTTTAGCAAAGACTTAGAGAGTTTTGCCTTGGAAATTCCATAAATTTCCAAGCTTCCATAAAAGCTTCCTTTTTAGAGTGATCTGTGAGATTGTCTAGTCTAGCTTCTGTCTAATCCTTCCTTCGGGTGAGTAAACCGAGCTAGGAGAGTAGAAGACAGTGCTGAAAATGGAGAGTGAAGAATTTACGGCTATAGAATCTCAACCCCAGAACTGGGGCATGTATGTAAAGCACTTAGCACAGACCTGGCCCTCAGTGGGGGCTCAGTAAATGCTGTTCCTGGTTCCTTTATGAACTTTGCTTTGTGCTAAGCAATAAATGAGCTCAGTCATAAAACAAAAATGCCTACAAAGCCAGCACAAGGGGGAACTTCTGATTTTCTTCATCCTAAACCAATGAGTGCTAAAACAGTCATCTAGTTACAGATACAGGATGAACAGGGGAATTTGACATTGAAACTTCAAATGCGTAGTCTAGTGTAGTGGTTCTCAAACTTACGGCCAAGGTCCTAGGATAGGAGTTGAAAGATGAGCTGGCATCTCCACGGTCTCTTCAGTGTTCTTCCCACACTCCACTGGACACCAGATGAGCTGAGGTCATTTTGTTTCGCTGGGTTCTCAGACGGTATGAACTGAGGAGCGGCCCCAGACCTCAAGTTTGTGTAACAACTCGCTCTCTTCCAGTGGAATTAAGAAGCAGCCTAAACAGGATTTGATCAGCCTGTGGGGCCTGTGGACCCGACGGCGAGTGAAGGGCAAAGCTTTCAAATGTGGTCATTTGTGGCCGCAGACACCAGCCTGGGAACCCGGGCTGCAGGGTCGAGTTGAAATCAGGACAACACATGGTTTAGTCATCAAGAACAGGGCTGGGCTGAAACACAAATTTGGAGATAAACTCGGTGAGTTTGTTTGTTTGGTTCAATTGTGGTCTGGGTTGATCTGTCCAAACAGGGAAGTCCCTCGGTGGCTTTGCTGCCTGCTGTGTGTATCGCGAGTTTCCTGCAGGAGCGCCCCTGACAGAAATGTCCCTCTGTCCCCTGTCATCACCCCGGGGTGGCGGTACAGATCACCAGTAGAGATTCTCCCACTCTTTTAATTCGAATTTCGGATGAGTTTCCAGGTCCATGATATAATTGTAAGTGCGTGTTTCTTCAAAGTGAGTGATAGAAACTCATCTTGATAAGGTTGGAATCGTATTTTAATGTTAAAAAAAATTTACTCTTTGCAAGCCAAGTCAAATAGATTCCGCCACAAGACAGATGTTTCCCTCGGTAGAAAACGTGATTTAAGAAATTAGCTGAAGGGGCCGGGGAGAACATTTACCAGGTCACATGACTGGATCTATTAACTTTTGATTCCCAAATGTCACGGCTCCTTTTCTGGCAAACTGGTAACGAGCAATCCTCTTGAAATGACCTTGAACAGGAGTTGAGTTACCACACTGGGTGCTGCAGCTGTGGGATTTTTACAAGTGTTACAACTAAGAGGAATAACATTTAGAAAATATTCAGGATGCTGAAATTGATCCCTCTGTTTTGTCTTTTTTTTTTTTTTTACGAACTTCTGTTTTTGTCCAAAGTGCCTGCCCAGACAGGGCCTGGAGTTTTTAATATGAGATGATATCGCCTCTTAGTGGAGAAAGTACTTAACTGCAAGCTCTTGAATTTGTGCAAAGGAGAGCGGTTTTAACAGATTATATATCGCTTGAGTAACTCTTTTTTTTATTTTAGTTTATTCTGTACAGTTTCTATCCTTTATTCCCATTCCAGCCCACCCACCCATCCCTCCCCTCCTCCTTCCCATTTCCAACCCCCCTAGTTTTGTCCATGTGTCCTTTATATTTGTTCCTGTAAACC